>CM053769.1:104457170-104535307 GCA_028658325.1 Potorous gilbertii
CGGTCGGTTCTTCAGGGCTCTCTGCAGCGGAAATCTCCTTCACTCCATTGCTGCGCGGCCTCCACTGCTCCAGAATTTGTCAGGAGTTCTTTTTTCAGGAAATCTATGGGCTGTGGGTTCGGACCTAACATAGGTGAGTCTTTCTACTCCGCCATCTTGGCTCCGCCCCCTTTTTTTGTCTTTCTTGAGAAACGCTCCCTACTCATTCCCCAGACACTAAACCCTCTTTTAGGATGAAGAAAATAATTAAGTAAAAACACTCAATTTGGTGTCCTTGTCTGACAATATATAAAACATTCTGCCAAAGCAGTCCTTGCCCCGCTACTCTTTGCCAAGAAGAGGGAGGTAGATTCATTATCTAGCCTCCTGGATATCATTGGTTTTTCAATTACTCATACTTTGGCTTCTTTATAGGGACCATTCCATTTATTTGGTTCATGACATTACTTTCAAAAATGAAATCAAGCTCTGGAATGGTAAAGCTCACTCATAAAGGGAAAGTGAGCTCTCAGGGTAGACAATGCTTTTACTGCCCACAATTTCCCCCCTTTTCACCAAATGTCAGAGTTTGGGTAGTTTCACCAATCAGTGTGTAATCAACAAATAAAATAGTCAAATTCTTCCAGTAACATCCTCATCAGATGCCTAATGGGGGACTATGGAAGACCCCTAAGTCCTGGCAGGGCTAGTCAAACATTAGACTTTCCCCTTGAAAGTTGCCAAGGCAGAGTAGAAAGAACACTAAGAATGCAGTCAAATGACTTTGGCTCCTTTTTCCTATCAGGTACTCATTGACCATGAACTTCTTAGGTCTCTATTTCTTCATCTGTATAATGGGGGTATTTTATTATCTACCTAACAAGTTTATTTTGCACAAGTTAACTATTCAAATGAATCTGTGATCTCATTCATTCAGGAGTTCTCTTCAGCAATGGAGATCATAGCCCCTCAATCCCTATTCACTTCATGTTCTTATATTCCCCATAAGTTCACAGTGGGGGATTTTCTCACTGCAAGAATGGAGATCCCCTTCATCTTTGTCCTGATATCTCAAGGGAATCAATAGATCTCTTCCTGTTGACTTATCATTTCTTCCCCTTGTCAAATGATCATCCCATCTTTTCTGCCAAATATGACTCCTTGGTGATGTCTCTTCTTTAGAATTCCATGGTGGCTATATGTTGAGCCTACTTAGATCTACCACGTACTTCCCCAGGCCCTCTGTGTGATATGCATACTTAGTTTCTCAGTGTTAGGGACTGATGCTCTGGGTTATGTTACCATATTGTTGTTAATACCATTAACAAGTTAAGATTGCAAAGATAAGCCTTTGCTTCCATAGGAAGTTTGAGGTTAGTGAAAAATCTGTTAATTTCTATATTCCTTTTCCCTTCTTCCTCCACCTCTAGGAGGCTGTTGATCCAAGTGAATGTTGTAATCATGACAACAGACATTCTTTATCCATTTGGTCTTTCTTGTGTAGATGGACAAACCAAGTTCCTTTGAATGATTTGAGATCATCTATAGAAGACTATGAAATGCATTACAGCTGGAATCAATCAACACAATGTTAAATGCCTGCAAACAGGAGTATGAGGGGGACATCCCTATCCATGAGGAATGATTTCTCCCAGAGTCTGGACTGGATTTCCCCCCTCTCCATCATAGTGATGAAAACATTGAATGATCATAACGTCCTTATTTTATACCCCACCTGATATTTATTTTCAGAGTGTCATTGAAGAGGGTTATTTCCTTAGAAGATGAAGAAACAGAAGTAAGTCTATTACTTAATAACTAAATACTCATTGACTGAGAATGAATCCTACCTTGATCATCTCACAAATGAATGAAAGATCCAGAGAATGTAAGATAACATTGGGTTCTGTTTCTTACGCAAATCAGTAGAACAAAACACTATCTTCCAGTCACCATTTTAATACATGCATACATGGGAGACACTTTGCACACATACACACACACACACATACTTGTTATGAGAGATGTTACTTTTTCCATTGACTTGCACAATCAGCAAACAGTCCAGCCAATGGAATTCTATATTCTCTGTATATCCTCCAAGTGTTTGAGATGGTAAATATACATTCAATAAAATAGCATTCATTAGGCACATGCTATATGCCAGGGACAATGAAACTACTGGAGATATAAAAAGAGATAAATCATTTGTCCCTGTCCTTTAGATCACATTCTAACGGGAGATATACCATACAAAGAGCCTCAGGCATTTTCACTCGCTGTTTCCCACATATGAAATTTTCTCTCCCCCTCCTCTCTGTCTCCTGGCTTCTCTCGCTTCCTTCAAGTCCCAGCTGAAATGTTGTCTTCTACAAGAAACCTTTATCAATTCATCTCAACACTAGTGGTTTCCCTGTGTGAATTACCTCCAAATAAATATAGACATAGGTATATTTTTATACTTAGTTGCTTGCATATCTCTTTTCTATTATCTCCTTCACATCTTTGTCATCTATCCTCTTCTCTCTTGTCTTCATTCTCAGAGTAGCCACCCTTATTCAAGCCTTCATCACACATCTCCATTGGGCCAACAGTAAAAAAATAACTTCCTAATTGGCTTCCCTCATTCAAGTCTTTCCACTCCAAACCATCCTCCTTACAACCAAAATGCTATCTAAAGCACAGATCGTTCCATGTCATTTTCATGTTCAATAAATTCCAGGGATTCCTTATTCCCTATCTCTTTAAAACACACACCCCTCTTTCACATCCCCCTCATTCATTCACCAGAGTCATCTTTTAATTATTCCTATTGATGTTCCTTCTGGACCACTGAGGCCACCAGATAGAGACCATTGTCCTGGGGAATTTATTCCTCAGCTTGGAAGTTTCCACTCTGCGGTCAATGTGCACTACTTTGGAAGTGACAAACTAAACTAATTCATCAGATTCCACTTCCTCCAGAGCAGCTGGCCATGCCAACCATTCCATTCAGTTGACTGCCTTGAATTATTCTTTTATCATCTGCCTTGCTATTTCTTCCTGCACCTATTTCCTTTTTTTACTCTGGGAATTACAATTATATCAATACTATTAATACAATACATCAATGCAATCATTGCTTTGGGGAAAGTTATTTCACTTGGCTGCCCTATGGCACCATCTGTATGGTGCCCAGACCCATGTATCTCTTCCTTTGCCACCACTTCTTTTATTTCTTCTCTTCTCTTAGTAGATAATAAGATCTTTTATAGCAAGATCCATCTTGAATTCTCATTCCAGAGCTTGACTTATAATGAGCACCTAGATTTTTTCATTCATTTGCTGATTTATTCATTCAATTCATTTATTCATTCAATATTCTTTACAACCTGATTCCAAACTGCATTTCCAACTTGATTATATCCATTTCCAGTCACCATGTATTTGCACAGACTGTTCTGTATTCCTGGAATTCACCTCTTCTTCTTAAAATCCCTAGTTCCACAACTTTATAAACCAGTGTTTCTGATAAAACCTGAATTTCTCAAACATATAGAGAACTGAGTTCAGGATATGTCAGGATGTAAGTATCTTGAGGACATGATTGTTTCATGTCTATGGTTGGATTCTTAGTTCCTAGAATAATATTTAGGACAGAGTAGGTGCTTAACAATTTATAAAAATACAAGTCATTCTCCAATTTAGAAATAGTCAATTGACATGAAAAGATAATTCTCAGATGAACAAATTAAAGCTATCTATAGTCATATAAAATGCTCTAAACCAATATTGATTAAAGAAATGCAAATCAAAACAACTCTGAGGTACCACATCACATCTATCAGATTGGCTAATATGACAAAAAAGAAAAATGAAGGATGTTGGAGGAGATGTGGGAAACTTTGAACACTAATGCATTGTTGGTGGAGTTGTGAACTGATTCAACCATTTTGGAGAGCAATTTGGAACTATATCCAAAGGGCTATAAAATTATGCATAACTTTTCATCCAGCAATACCACTACTTGGTCAGTATTCCAAAGACATCATAATAAAGGGGAAAAGACTACATTTACAATAATATTTATAGAAGCTCTTTCTGTGGTTACAAAGAATTGGAAATTGTGCAGATGTCCATCAATTGGGAAATGGCTGAACAAGTTGTTGTACATTAATTGTTCTATAAGAAATGATGAGCAAGTGGATTTTAGAAAAAACAAGGAAAGACTTACATGAACTGATGCTGAGTAAAGTGAGCAGAACCAGAGAAACATTGTATATAATAACTGCAACATTTTGAGATGATCAGCTTTTCATAGACTTAATTCTTCTCAGCAATTTAGGGTTACAATTTCAAAGATGGAAAATGCTAACCAAATCCACAGTAAGAGCTATGAAGTCTGAAGGCAGATCGAGAATGCTATTTTCACTTTTTCTCTTATTTTGTTCTGTTTTCTTTTTCATGGTTCCTTTTGTTTTGATTCTTCTTTCACAACGTGACTAATGTGAAAATATGTTTAACATGATTGTACATGCATTATGTATATTAGACAACTTACTGCCCTGGGGAGGGAGGAGGGAAGGGAGAGAGGGAGAAGAATTTGGAACTCAAAAATCTTGCAAAAATGAATGTTAAAAACTATCTTTACATGTCATTGGAAAAACTACTATTTTAAAAAATCCATAGTTTCTCTTCTCCTCATCCTTTTTCCTTCTTTATCATCATCATGGAGAATGTATTTATTGTACTTGTTTACATCTAATTAAATTTATTTTATCCACATGCATATTGTTTCACTTGTCTGGATATAAGCATCTTGAGGACATGATTGTTTCGTGTCTATGTTTATTTTCGTAGTTCCTAGAACAATATTTAGAACAGAGTAGGTACTTAACAAGTACTAATTATTTTTTTCACATCGGGGAAGGAAGAAGCTATACCTCTGTGTATTGCAGACTGATTATTCTATACTGCTGCTTTCAAAAAACCTCTAATATTCCCCTCTATTTTGATTTGCCATACATCCTTACAGGTATATTGAAGGATGAAACCAGAGATAATGAACATTTCATTTTTATTATTATTTCAAAGATGCTTTTGGACGTCTATTTTGTTGTCATTATATCTCTCTTCTCTTCATCTTATTTGGAATTTTCTTGGCAAAAATACTGGAATGAGTTGCCATTTCCTTTTCCAGGTGACTTTATGGATGAGGAAACTGAGGCAATAAGTATTAAGTGATTTGTCCAGGGTCACACAGCTAATATGACAAAGTCCAGTTCTCTGTCTACTCCATCTCAGAATGAATGCCAAAGTTCAGATTTGAGCTCTACCCTTCTGTTGTTGTTCAGGGTTTCAGTTGTGTCTGACTCTCCATGATCTCATTGGAGTTTTCTTGGCAAAGATACCAGAGTGGTTTGCCATTTCCTTCTCCAGTAGATTAGGCAAAGAGAGGTTAAGTGACTTGCCCAGGATCACACAGCTAGAAAGTGTCTGAGGCTAAATTTGATTCAGAAAAATAAGCCTTAATGACTCTAGGCAATGTACTCTGTCCCCTGCACCACCTAGCTGACCACCAACGTGCCAGAGCTTGTCAATTCTACTTTTATAACATCTCTCGAACATGTTTCCTTTTCTTCTCTGATATTGCCATACCTCCAGGGCAGGCCCAGAGCACTGTACATCTGGACTATTACAGCAGTGGCCTCCCTGCCTCAAATGTCTCCACACTCCATCCCATTCTCCACTAAGCTGACAACTTGCATAAAGCCTGGATCTGATTGCTCAATCCCTCCCCCACATATCCATACATACATACATAAACACACATACGTACACTAACTCATCCAGTTATCTCCCCTGGTTCCCTATCAATTCTAGAATCAAAGTGAAAAATTTTCCGTTTGGTTTTCAAAGTCTTTGATAATCAATTTGTCAGTAAACCTTTTTTAAGCACTAACTATATACCAGACACAACACTAAGCACTAGGGATATACTGAATGGTAAAAGATGGTCCCTGTCCTTGAGGAGCTAAGAAGCCCCTTCCTTCCTTTCCAGTCTTCCTGTCCCCTTCTGCCTTTTGCAGAATCTTGGTCTTCTTACTGCCTTTCATATCAGACACTCCATCTCCTGAGCATGTGCCTTTCCACAGATTGTCTCTCATACCTTCAGCCAACCAGCATTTATTAAGCAACAACTTTTTGTCATACTTTGTCACAAGTCCAGAGGATACAGAAAAAGACAAAAAGACATTCCCTGCTCTCCTAGTGCTTACGATTTGGTGGGGGATAAAACATGCAAATACAAGAACAAACTAAATACAGACAGGACAAATTGGAAACAAACCCCAGAGGGAAAGTATTAACATCAAAAGGGATTGGGAAGGACTTCTGGCAGGAGGGAGGTCTTGAGTTCAGATGGGGAGGGAGCAAGGGAAGGCAAAAGGAGGAGAAAACGGAGGGAGAAAGTCCCAGTGTCTGGAACCTAGTAGATGTTTAATAAATGCTTATTGATTGATTGACAGTCAATGAAAAAGCTCAGGAGATGGAGGGTCTTGTAGAAGGAACAGCAGAGAGGCCTGCACCACCTGATCACATCAGATTTTTTCTTCTGAATTCTGGCTCCCTTCAAGTCTCAGCTAAAATCTCCTGTTCTGCAAAAGACATTTCATAGCCCTCTCTCCTTAATGCTGGTTACTTCCTTCCATTCGTTGTCCCCAATTTTCTCAGTATGTAGTTTGTTTTTATATAGTTGTTTGTAGGCTATCTCTCTCTGTAAGCTACTTGAGGTCAGGGACATTTTTGGGGGTCATCTCTTTCTTTTTACCCTTAAGACCCAGCAGAGTCCTTGGTTCATAGTAGATACCTAACAAACAATTGTTGTCTTGATTTGACTCAAGTTGTCTAACACTACAATTATAAAATAAAGACAAACATTTTAAAGAGTGAGGGCCTCACTAACATCTCCCAAACACGTTCCCTCTTCTCCTCTGACATTGCCTTGGCTCTGTGGGAGTTTCACATCATTTCACAACTGGGCTGTTACAACAGTGGCCTCCCTGCTTCAAGTGTCTCCACATTGCATCCCATCTTCTACTAAGCTGTCAAGTTACATAAAGGCCTGTTCAGATTCCCCACTAGTGGGAAATCCAGAAATCCCTCATGTGTAAGGTGGTACTTACACTGAGCTTTGAGTCAAATGAGATTTTAAGAGAATTTTTTAAAAATTTACATTCCTATACATATAATGTATTTGTATAGGACTAATGTATGTATAATACATGTATAATGTGTATGTATATGTAAAAATATATTCAAGTATGTGTATATACATATATATTGAAAGAGAAAGAGAGAGAGAGAGAGAGAGAGAGAGACAGAAAGTTCAGAAAGTTCGTTGTTATACAGATATAGCATTGACCCTGGACTCAGAAAAATCTGAGTTCACATCTCGTCCCAGACACTTATTATCTGTGTGAGCCTGAGCAGGTCCCTTAACCTTTTTGTCTCAGTTTCTTCAGCTACTTCATAGGGCTACTATGTGGATCAGATGAAATACTATTTATAAAAACACTTAGCAAAGTGCCTGGAACATAATAGGTGCGCTTTCCTCATACAGATTGGCAGGCTAACAATCACCAGCTTGATACAGTAAAAACAAGTACTGGTTTTGAAGTCATCAGACCTGGGTTCAAATCCTGGCCTTGCCATTTCTGCCAATTGTATAAACTTAGATAATCATTTAACTTTTCTGGGCCTCATTTTCCTTATCTGTAGAGGAGGTTGATCTCAAGGTACTTTCTAGCTATATTCCTAGGGGCTTATCTTCTTCCTAAGCTTTTCCCTTCCTTGGATCTTGTTTCCCAGCAAAACTTGCCAGAACTGACAGGGTAACACACATCCAGAGAAGTTCCTGGTTGCAGACCTTTCCACTAAAAGTGGGAGATGATTGCCTGCCTTCCACTCTAATGGTTCAAAGGGGATGAGAACAGCTTCAGAAGGTACTCCACTCACTAGCTCAGTCAGAGTAGCTGCAATCTCTACTAAGGCCGGATGCTGTCCACAGATCCAGAATGAATAAGTCCACCAACGACAATGAGCATCATGCGAACTGAATTAAATAGTAGCAGAAAAACAAGATGATGAACCAGGGAGGAGGGAGAACCCAGAGGGAAGCAACCCCAAGGCCACATTCTCATCATTGCCTGTGCATTCCTGGGTCTGATACAGGAGCCAGCTTCTAAGGACAAAAGCAAATAGAGGAAGGTAGGTCATTGCTCCTTCAGCCTAGTCTAAGTGGGCTGCAGACATGGGAAGCCAGGACTCCAAAGTCCCTGGGGGTGACCATGAGAGACATGGGAAGACCATTCCCTCGTTACACTGACTATGGCATCTGATGGCTCACCACGTGTGCTGGATTCCTGCATCCTCCATTGATTTTCAGTAATAGCATTATTAGCACTATTGTGGTTTGAGAGAATTTATTCCTTGCTAGATCTTGAACCCCAGGCCTCTGGGGACTAATTCATTAGGCCCATTTTCCTGAAGTTGTTCGGGCTTGGGTAAGATCTGGGACTGGCTGTCATAGCACCCAAGCAGCTCAAATCCCTTTCATGACTCCTACTCCCCCATTCCCAACTCTCCACCGCCACCCTCCACCACCACCTTTGGCCCTTGTATTGTTAAAAAAAATCTTTGCAGCTGAGATGAGCCATCTTAATCACTGCAGAGGAAATAAATCAGTGGGACTTCACTGGGGATGCAGGTGCTTGAAGCAGCCCAACTGCAGTGCCCAGAGCCATCTATCTGCCAATAATGGCCATTCATTTTCATCTCTGAAGGAGCAGACTGCATAATAGAAGGGCAGTGACAGCTTAAAGCCAGGCAACGATTGCTGATTTACCCTTCATTTGGGCATCTTGGCAGGCATAGGCAGCCAGCCTGTGCTCAGCTCCTCCCTCGTCCTATCAGGCTCACTCAGGAATGGCCTTGCCCCATCATCCCGCCTGACTCCTCTGTGTGCCCTTGTAAGCAGGCGCTGGAACAATCAAACATGGCAACAAAGAAGTCATCCCTGGTGTATGATGCTCTAGGTTCCCAGGAGATCACGAACAACACAGCCCAAAAGGAGGGTTCTGCACTGTCTTTGTAGCCTGAACCCTTTGCTCATCATCTGGGGAGGCCTGTGGATCATTTTCAGAGAGTGTATTTAAAAGCGTAAAACAACACTTAGAGGATGATAAGGAAAAACCAAAAAATGCAATTATCAAACTGTCAGGGAGAGAAACAAGGTCATGAACCCGAGAAGAAGAACCTCCCACTTAAGATCAGAGATGCTTAGAGCTGGAGCGAAAATCGAGGTCATTTAATTCAATCAGACCAATAATTACTAAACTTCGTGAGTGGGTTAAGTAGCATAGGATCCATCCACCAGCTAATGTTGAAATCCACATTCAGTTGGGGGGCTACCACAGAACGACCTGCATGTGAAAGCTGGAGGGGCAGGCAGACTTGGTGAGAAACCGAACATGGCCAGGGTGGGCAGAAACTCTGAGCTTTGGCACCAGAAGCAGAAAGCATATTATCTGGTATCTTAGCCACTTAGCAGAGGAATCCTAAACTAGTCATTTGACATATCTGATAAGCCCAGTAAAATGTGGATACTGGAAATGGAAATGCAAACTCCTCCAGTGTCTTTGTCAAGAAAACCCCATGGACAGCATTGGTGCATGATGGCCCCTGGGGTCACCAAGAGACAGACATGACTGAATGGACGACTGAACTACAACAAAATAGGGATAAATGATTCCGATCTCACAAAGTTGTTGCAAAAACTGAGTAATATGCGCAAAGCACTTCAAAAGCCATTGGGGTTCCTTATGTATCTTGTGAGTGTTTTCTTCTTGTTTTTATTAAACAAATGATGTGGTATAGGGATAGAGTGTCAGAAAGCCCTGGGTTCAACTCCCACTTCAGACAGATTCTAGCTATGTGACTTTAGGAAAATTATTTGTCAGTCAAATCTTTAAGTTTATGGGAAACAGAGAGAGAGAGAGAGAGGGAGAGAGAGAGAGAGAGAGAGAGAGAGAGAGAGAGAGAGAGACAGAGACAGAGAGAGAGAGAGAGAGAGACAGAGACAGACAGAGACAGAGACATAGACAGAGAGAGACAGAGAGAGAGATGGAGAGACAGAGAAAGAGAGACAGAGAGAGAGACAGAAAGAGAGAGACAGAGAGACAGACAGAGAGAGAGACTGAAAGAGAGAGACAGACAGAGAGAGAGAGAGAGAGACTGAAAGAGAGAGACAGAGAGACAGACAGAGAAAGAGACAGACAGAAAGAGAGAAAGACAGAGAGAGAGAGAGAGAGAGAGACAGAGACAGACAGAGACAGAGACATAGACAGAGAGAGACAGAGAGAGAGATGGAGAGACAGAGAAAGAGAGACAGAGAGAGAGACAGAAAGAGAGAGACAGAGAGACAGACAGAGAGAGAGACTGAAAGAGAGAGACAGACAGAGAGAGAGAGAGAGAGAGAGAGAGAGAGAGAGACTGAAAGAGAGAGACAGAGAGACAGACAGAGAAAGAGACAGACAGAAAGAGAGAAAGACAGAGAGAGAGAGAGAGTCACCCTGAATGGGCAGAGGGATTTCTTTTCCAGCATCTCTCTTCCCTGGTTAATTTCCACATTTGATAAAATGTTATTATTTTTATCATAAGACTGTTACTGTCATTGTTCCTAGTAACATGTGCATTTGTTACTTCATAGAGCTGTCATCAGGCTCTAATGAGACAATATATGTATAGGGCTTTCAAAAACTCAAATATAAAAAGAACAGCCATTCTTCATGGGATGATTGATTTGTAGTTAAAAGGCATCCTGGAGGCAGAGGTCAGATTTAATCCGACTCCTCTGTTTCCCATTTCTGTACTATTATTCTTTCTAGCATAAAATATAAAAAGGCAGAGAGGCAACATGAGAGGACATAGAGTGGCAGTCCTGGAGTCAGGGAGACATCATCTTGAGTTCAAATCTGGCCTCATACATCATAACTGCATGATCCTGGGAAAGTCACTTAACCCTGTTTGCCTCAGTTTCCTCATTTATAAAATGAGCTGGAGAAGAACATGGCAAACCATTTCAATATGTCTCTCAAGAAAATCTCAAATGGGGTTACAGAAAGTTGGATCTTTCTGAACAGCAACAATGACATCTAAATATTTTTTCTGACTACATTTTAAGCTTGGTTATTGCAATGCTCCTGATGGATAGCAGATAAGACCCTCCACATTTTAGATCCAGGGCCAAATTCCTGGCAGTTCGATTTTAGATCCAGCTTTGAGTCAGACCCTCTCTTTTGACACATGAGGAAACAGATCCAGAGAAGAGATTGCCTAATAGCATGCAGATAAATATTGACTAAGCCATGATGCCCATGTCTTTTCATTCTAATATCCGGCTTCCTTCCAGATTTTTAGCTATATTTGGGACAGTTAAGATTGCCAGATAATGTCTGGGGAAGTGGACTGTTCTGGATAGGACAATCTTTTTGTTGTTTTGTCTCATCCTTGATTTTCTCATCTGTAACTGAAGAACACGATGTCCATTATCTGCCTCCAGGGAGAGATAAGAAGTTCATTGCAGCCAGCCTATAAAAATGATGGCTTTCAGGAAGCTATTTCCAAAGTACACCTTGTCTCTGCCCAACCAAAAAGTAAGTAAATGAAAGTCTGAGGGCATCTGAGGCTGTGCTGCTCCTTCAGGCCACTGTTCTTGGCTGGGAACCCCAGCATCAGTAATTAGGGTCTCTGACTAGGAGGAAGGCTGTCTGGGAGTCACACTTATTAAATTCTGCCACTTTCAGGGACATTTTCAGCAAGAATGACACATAACCTGAAGTTCAGATGGGCCCCTGTCCCTGATGCACTTATCCTGTAGGCTCTGGAATTCCACTTCCTCAAGCAACTCCAAGCCTCCAAAGTTCAGCTCTGCTTTTGATTCTTTCCTCTACATACAGCAAGCAGGTCTTGCTCTCCACAATCAGATGCAGTGCATGCCTCAGCAACCCCACCCTTTACTCTGCAGCATCTGCTGCATCTGCAGCCTGAGTTATAGGACTCAGAGGTCAGCATGAGCAACCTTGACATCAGCCAAAGGATAATTGGGGCCGGGCTATGGAGGCCTTCTGCCTAGGCTTCTCCAAGATGCAAAGGAGTCCCTGGATACTTTATCCCATAGCTCCTCAGACAGCTCTATGTCAGTTCTGTTTATAATGAAATTGGGAGTTCCTTATCTGAGATGCATAGATCA
Source organism: Potorous gilbertii (assembly GCA_028658325.1). NCBI lineage: Eukaryota > Metazoa > Chordata > Mammalia > Diprotodontia > Potoroidae > Potorous > Potorous gilbertii. Next base: position 104,469,439 of record CM053769.1, read on the forward strand.
AATATTATATCCATACTTACAAATAAACTACATGCTCATGTGAAGAAATGTAATTTTCATCCACATGTTTATCTAGAGACTCATATATATACACATACACATATGTATATGGGTAGGTGTATACTTACCTTTCTGTTAATGTATGAGGGTATGCAGTGGCCAGAGTCAGGTTTGGAACTAGAACTAGGGTCAGGTCCAACTTCTGAATATATTCAGGCTATTTCACCTGAGGGACTGCCAGAGAGCCCTTTAACACCTCTGGAAAAATCTCTAAGACAATAAGTTTATAAAGTATAGATCATTTGGTATACTGGTGAAAGGAATCTGAACACTGGGAATTTCATATCATATATCAATGAAATTACAGATTCAACATTAAAATCTCTCTCTCTCTCTCTCTCGCTCTCTCTCTCTCTTTCTCTCACTCTCACTCTCCCCCTGTCTCTTCTCCACTCTCTTTTTCTCTTGTTCTTTCCCCCTTCTCTTTGTCTCTCTCATTTCCCTCACACACATTTTCTCTCTTTCCCTCCTTTACTCTCTTTCTTTCTCTTTTTCTCTTACCCCATCTTTTTCTACTCCTTCTATCTCTCTGTCTCTCTCATGTTTCCCTCTCTTACTCACTCTCTTTTTAACTTTATCTGTATTTTCTATTTTAGACTGGTGATTCTGTTGCTATGGGGGCAAAGGATACAGATTATCAACAGCTTGCTTCTCTCTGGAGTTTTAGTGATTCATGCAGGGTCACACAGATATAGTTCAGTAACTGTCTCTGACTGTCTGAACTGGAGAGTTCCTTCCCCTCTCCAGGCAACTAGGAAACTCTAAGGCAACAGATTTTTCCACTGCTCAGCAGTTGTAGATCTGGATTGGTGGAGAGAGTTCCCACACTGGGAGTTGTCTAGCCATGCCTGTGAGACTACAGATTATGTCTGCACTTCGGTGTTGCTGTGTTTGTCCTTCGTTGCCGAAGAAGACCACGCAGTCAGAGAAATGATGACATGACTTGCACTTGGCTTTGTTTTGAGTGAGGGAGAGCCCCTTCAGGCCAAGATCTTTGCAGGTACTTACTTAGGGCAAGACAATGCCCATTCATTGAATAGGCCTGTTTGAGAAGTAGCCAGGGCATGGCCCCTTTAATGAGCCCAAGAAAAATAACCATATCAGGTTGGGAGGGAAACAGCAATTGTTATTATTGATAATCACTCTGAAGCCAGCAGGGTCAACATCATGCACCCGGCTCTCTGTTTGTTGTCTGGCCCCATGATTTTGTCAATCTGAGGGATGAACTTGAATCAGAAAGTCTTCCCTTCATACAAATTCTAGTGTTGGAGAGTTGAGGGTGGGGAGGGAGCTGAGTGACTAAGAGGCACCCTTGTGGTCGCTCTACTGCTCTGTGTTCAAGTTTGAAGCTGAATGCAGACTTTCCTGTTACCAAGGACAGTTCTCCTCTGGGCATCATGGTGCACTGTGTCTCAAGAGCCTGGAGCCTAAAATCTTCAGTCTGGAAAGAATCCTAGGGAATCTTCTAATCTAGTTTAATTTACAAATAAGAAAACTGAGTCCTAGAGGATGGAAATGCATTGCCTGAGATCCTTTGTAATATTGTATGCTATGCATTTTAAAACATCATTCTGAGAAAAACATCTCAGGTTTCACTAAATTGCTGCCTAAGGATCTGTGACACAAGAAAGATGAAGAAGCCCCACCAAGGACCTCATCCCTCCAGTGAGCTAAGAAGCCAAAGGGGATTTTCCTTATGTCTAAAATATTCTTCCCTATGTCACTTACAATCTTCCTTCTCCTTCACTATGACTTTGAACCTCACACTCCATTCGTGGATTTACCATGGATTCTTTTGTTGTCTTTAGTCCTATGTCATATTCCTCTAGGTCAACTAGGTGACACAGTGGATAGTGCCAGGTCTAGTTTCAGGGAGATCTGAGTTTGAATCTGGTCTCAGACACTTACTAGCCATCTGACCCTGGGCAAGGTACTTTACTCTTCTTGCCTTAGGTTCCTCATCTGAAAATGGGTATAAAAATAGGGCCTACCTCATAGGGGTGTTTTGATCATCAAATGATAGTTGTAAAGTGTTTATCAAAGTACCTAGCATACAGTAGGTGCTCAATATGTGCTTATTTCCTTCTTTCTTTTAAAATTCCTTTTGCTAAGGTAAATTACTGATTTTATTTTATTTTTGCAAATAGTTAATTTTAATAAATACATACTTATTCCCTTCTTTCTTTTAAATTCTCTTTGCCTCCCTGATTCAGGTCCTCATTGACTTTGGATTCAGCTATTGTAGTGACTTCTTAACTCACATTCCCTGTTCCTTAGTACCCCTTCCAATCCATATTTCATTCTTCTGACACAATCACTTTTTTCCCAAATGCACATTACTTTCACTCTCCTCCTCAGAAACATTCAGTGGCTCCCATACTTTGTTGAAGAAAGACACAAGAGAAAAATGGAAACAAAAATATACAACTCTTAGACAACTATTATATACAATAAAACAAACTTATATAAGGAACTCTTAATTCCAAACACATGTTAATCTAGATCCAATCTATCTCTTTAACCTAATCTCCCATTTCTTTCCTTATATATTCTACTCTCCACACATACAGAACCAAGCATGCTTCGTGGAGCACATTCCATACTTTTCTACCTCTGGGATGTTTCTCTCCCTGATTCCTATATGTGAAATCAATGGGTGCCCTCACACTGGTGGTATCTAGGCTGTGAAATCAATGGATGCCCTCACACTGGTGGTATCTAGGCAAGATTTTGCTTTAGGGCAAACCTTTTGTGTTGGACTAGCCCCAATCCTTTGTGTTAGGCAAAGGAAAAAGAAAACTCATCTCTTCTTCCAATTCAGGAATGCTGATAGCTTTTGGAATGCTTTTTGTTGGGATGTTTTTTAAAGTTGTTTATATGTTATGTATGTATGGATGACTTAATATATTAATTAATTTCCTTTAGAACCTATAGTGAATTTTTCTGAATTATTTTATTCTCTTACTTGGATTTGATTTTGGAAAAAGATTCTCCAGTTGATTCAAATAAGCAATATATTTTTGACGAAAAGCAAAGGTTTCCTTGAATGATTTTGAGAAATAAAACAAATTTCCAGAAATGTTTATTCATAAACAATTTGCTGGAACAAATATCCAGACTTCTAAGACTACGATTCTCTTTTTAGAGATTTTAAATCTTGTAGATGTGTTAAACAATTGTCCTCATTTGGTTTTATTTCCACCTGGGATGTTACGCTTAAAATGAACAAACAAAGCAATAGCCGTGTCCCTATTTGGTCCTGATCATTTTGGATGCATTATGCTATTTGAGCAGCTCAGTAACTGCAATGATTACAGTAGTGACAGTAATCGTGATAGGTAACAATCATATACCACTTGGAGGTTTACAACGTGAAGCATAAATAGTATCACAGTTGATCTTCACAACAGTCCTGGGATGTCAATGATATTTTCAGCATTTAACATGGGCACTGAGGCAGAGATCAAATGATTTCCTGGGGTAACAAGGCTAGTAAATATCTGAAGCAGGATTTGCACTAAGAACATCCTGACTCTAAATAGAGGACCCTATGCACTGCATCACCTATCTATACCTAACCACGGTAGGTTGGCCTGGCCTTTTCCTAAGGAAAGTGACCTTCAGAGGGTGCAAAGATTTAACTTTGGGAACTAAAATACAGTGTAGTAATGGATTCTCTCAACTGCTTCTGCTCAACTGAATTTGTCTTAATTTCTTCTTGAATTATTTTTGCAACACAAATTATAAACATGACTTGCAAGTGCATTTCATGCTGCTTGCTCCAGGCATCAAATTTGTTATTTATGGCTCTGCATCTAACAACCCACTGAGGAACATAGGATCTGCATCATTATCCTTATTTTACAGATAAGGCAACTATGTGACCTCAAGTTACAGAGCTAATAAAGAGCAAAGACACGACTGGAATGCAGATCCTGACTCCAAGTCCAGATTGAAATCTACCATTAGAAATGATGCATTTGTGTGAACTGCATTTATTGAGAATGACACAGTGCATAACCAAATACCCATTGACTTTCCAGGGTAAGCTCAAGATGAATCAGTTTTGATTAGTTTCCCTTATGTAAGAGGAAGTGGCCTCTCCCTGCTTCCCTATTAATTAATTAATTAGTCAATTCACAACCTATTCATAAGCACTCACAATTGAGTGCAATATAGGATAATAAAGTCTAGTAGATAGAATCTTGAAGTCTTGGATTCGAATCCTACCTCTCACATTTGTTAGATTTGTTACCATGGGCAAAGCTGCTTATCCTCCATAGGTCTCAGTTTTCTTATTTGTAAAATTGAGTGGTTGGACCAGATGACCTTTAAGGTCCTTCTGAACTCTATGTCTATGATCCTATATAACATATCTGCTGTTTTAGGCACTGAAGATTCAAAGGCACATGCTAAACAAGCATTACCCTCCAGAAGTTTAAAGTGTAATAACGTTAGCCAGCCATTGTGTTAGACACAAAGACACTGACACAAAAGTGAAATGACCTCTTTCAGTCAGTAAATAAACATTTCTTAAACACCTACTATCTTTCAGGCATTGTACTAAGTTCTGGGGATACAAAAAGAGGTAAAAAGTTAGTCCTTGCCCTCAAGAAATGTATAGTCTAATGGAGGAGCAAGCCAATATGACCAACAAGTTATAAACAGCACAAATAGAGACTAATCAGGAGAAGGAAGGAGATAGATTTAAGATGGTTTGGGAAAAGCTTTCTGTGGAAGATGGGACTTGGATTTGTGTCCTTCCTCTGACACAATTGTCTGTGTGACCCTTAATAAGTCACTGGAACACGCTTTAGGAGGCAGCTCCCTAAGACTTTGTGTTGCGGGGAGGGTATCATCTTGTATTTGTAGAGGGAGTTTCCTCCTCTTGGACCACTTAACACTAATGAATTCCACAGATACAGTCCTATCCCCATCCATTATTTTCAAGACAACGGAAGGAAGGACCCAACATGTTTTATATACTCCTTGAGATAGACTTTTGGAAGGATAAAGATAAAAGCTGTCCAGACTAGGCTACTAGTGTTAAGATTCAATTTGTATTAATGGAGGGACTACCCACATACAGATAAAGTTACTGTTGGAGTAATTGAATTGAACTGAAATGAATTAGAATAACTCTGGGAAAGAAATGTCATGAATTTATGGATTCTAGAGTTGCTTATCTTAATTTTCAGCTGAAAGAATGGAGCCCATTTGTTAGTAGGGGAAACTGAGGTCCAGAATGGAGCTTGCCCAAAGTCACAAAAGTAGCAAAGGATAGATACTGGGTTCGATCCCAGATGTTCTAACGGTGATGGCAGAATCAGTAGAAAACTTCTGCAAGAAGCCTGTCCCTAATCGCTTGGCTGGTGCCTTCCTCCTGAAATTATCCTCAGTGTGCCCTGTTTATGTATCATCTGCACAGAGTTGTTTGAATGTTGACTTCCCCAATGGACTGTGAGCTCCTTGGAAGTAGGCATGGTTTGGTTTGGTTTGCCTTTCATTGCAGTCTGGTACCCAATAGACACTTAGTAAATGCTTGTTCTTGGCTTCTCATTATTTACTTTAAAAAACCTTAAATTCCTAGGTAAATGTCAACTACTAGTTTTTTTCCTCACTTCACAACCAAGGCAAGAGACACCCAGAGAAATGGAATGACTTACTGAAATTCCTAATATCCATCAGTCTAGATTAGGACCCAGGTTTCCTGACTCTTTGTCCATTGCTCCTTCCTCCCAAACATGTAAATGTTTTTTTTGCAGTTTCCACCTCAGGTCTTTCCCCTTCTGTTTATGAAGACTTCTTTCTGTGGTTGGGTCTCCCACCCAAGATAGTTGTCTTTGGGGAGATGGGGAGAAAGAGGAGGAGGGGAATGCTATCTTCTAGATTATTGAATGATGTGTAATGGTGTAGGGGAGTGGGTACCTAAACCACAGGGACAAGAACTAGTCTCTCTGAATCAGTTATATAAGCAAATGGAAAAGATCCAACTCTTTCTGCATCCAGGAAAAATTGTCCAACAACTCCTGGAAACAGGGGCAGAGTATTTAACCAATGATATTCAAATCTAAGGCATTACCTCATCAAGAATACCTTTCATTGGCTGTTGCTCTCCTCAGAAGAGCTGCCATAGTTGCTAGCAATTTAACCCATGTGGGTGTAAACCCCGTCATAGAGTAGAGCTGACACAGCTCTCTGGGCTCAGGGAAATGTAGGCAATGGACACATATGGAAGATGCAGAAGGAAACTATATTGCTTCTGAAATGACCAAGTCCCTGATGGATGTGATAACTGGCTCCTTGTGGGTTTCTTACATCTAAATCCAAAGCATAATTCCCCCATCAAGTTTCAAAGGAGAGGAGGAGATAGATTCTAACTGTAGCAAAATAACAGGTGTGGAGGTGGGGAGGAAGGTGGGTGGAAATGAGGGAATAACTCAAGGAAGCAAATGAGGTGCTGGGGAAAGTATTGAACTTGGAGTCATTCTAGCAGAGAATTAGAAATGGAAGTGACTCTAGTGCTCCAAATTTAGAACTGGAAGAATCCAGATAGACTAGATGCCTCTTGAAGAAGGAATGTGCAACAGTGGAAAGGGTGTTGGTTTGGCAACAGAGAATGTGGGTTCAGATCTTTACTTTCTGTGGAACCTTGGGGTAGCCACTTCAACCTCTCTGGGCCTCAGTTTACTTATCTGTAAAATAAGGATGCCAGATTAGATTAATTTCTAAGATCCCTTTGTATGAGCCTAGGCAAACCTCTATCACTCTATGGATACTAGATCTAGGGATCTCAAAGTCTAGCTAGTCAAACCATCTCATTTTACAGACAAGGAAGCTGAGAATAAGGAATGAGAAATGACTTACTCAAAACCACAAAGGCAACAAATGGAAGAATTATGATTTAAACCCAACTTGTCTCGCACTAAATTCAGGATTTTTTTTTTATTGGGAGTCCTGGTTACAAACCTCCCCTTTGCCATTTACTAACTCTGTAACCATGGGCAAATTTTTCATCTAGAAAATATGGTCATTATGCCCATTCCTCAACATTCACCTTTCATGCAGCAAGTTAAACATCTACCAGGTAACACTAGGCTAGGCCTGTACTAGGAGACAAACATCAACAATAGTACCTGGTTTCAGGGAGTAAATATTGCATTTAAGGGAAGAGGGAGGGAAATATCTATATGCAGAAAATAGTCATAAAAATGCTACCAACAGAAACAACAATAGGTAATTTGTACATAGTTCTTAGAACTTTACAAAGAGGGTTGCATATGTTACTTCATTTTAGCTTTACAATATCTATATACATATGTTTGCAGTGGATAGAGTGCAAAGCCAAGAGTTAGGAAGACTCATATTCCTGAGTTCAAATCCAGCCTCAGACACTTACTAGCTATGTGACCCTAGGCAAGTCACTAACCTGTTCGCCTCAGTTTCCTCATCTATAAAATGAACTAGAGAAGGAAATGGCAAATGGCTCCAGTATTTCTGCCAAGAAAATCCCAAATTGATTCATGAAGAGTCAGACACAACTGAAAATGACTGAACAAAAACAAATCAATTTATGAGGGTGGGGACTGTCTTTTGCCTTTCTTTATAGTACAGTACCTGGAACTTAGTAGATGTTTAACAAATGCTTTTTAACCACTTCAAAATATGTGCTATCGTTATCCTTATTTAACAATTGGTAAAACTAAAGCTGAGAAAGGTTGAGACTTGCCCAGGGTCACCCAACTCCTAAGATTCGCTTCAGGAATTTGAACTCAGGTCTTCCTGACTCTAATTCTAGGGACCTAGCTCCTGGACCTACAAATAAAATAAATGCAAAGTATTTTTTGTTGAGAGATGGCATCATTTATTTGTGGGGGTGGGTGTCAAGAAAATTCAGGTAAAGGGGTGAAGTAACCTTACCTTTGAAGGAAAGACATTCTGGGCTGTTGGAAAGATCAAATGAAAGCATAGAATTATTGCTCTAAGTCTGGAAACATCTTCAGAGCACAAATAGTCCCAATATCTCATTCTATACTGGGAAAAATGAAGGCCCATCAAGGTTTAATTAGAGAATTGGAAACCAAACCCAGCAAACACTTTTGAAGTTTTACATCACCCACAGTTCCTTGAGTATATGTGTTAAAGATGAATCACTATTGGGGGATGAGATATCACAACAAATAGATGAGAAGTTTCTCTAGATTCACCCACCCTGAAGAGATGATTTATGAACGTGTTTCTGAGAAAGGAAAAACTCTCCCACCTCCACCCCCTCCTGATTCACCAAGGGAGATGTCAAGCTACATGTAACTGAGGTTGGAGAAATGTAATTTTGAAATGGATCACATGTGATAATAAATGCAAACAGATATCTGCCTGGAGAATTGGACACCATCGATCCTTCAACACTCTTTAGTCACTTGATAGAGACACATACACTTAAGAGCGTCTGCACATCCCAGATGTTCCCCAAAAAAGACAAATTCAAATATTCCATTCTTTTGCTCCTGTAGACTACTGGAATGTCAATATTTCCACAGGACTATATGAATTAATAAAGTGAGTAAGCAATAGACATCTTAAAGCAAAGGTCAAATTAACTTATATTAGGTATGTTTAACTCAAATCAATTGAAGGAACATTTATGAAGTCCCTACTGTGTTCCAGGCACCATGCCAGTGGTTAGGAAAAGAAATATAAAAATGAAGCAGGCCTTATCTCAAAGAAACTTACATTCTACTAGGAGGAAACAACATATAGATATAAGAATACAAAAAAGAATTCAAAATAAAATTTGGGGGAAGATTACTAGAAAGTGGGGTCTCTTTCAGGCAGTGAGATTTAAGTTCTCTTGTCCTTAGAATGAAGGACTTGGGGATTCCAAAAGGCAAAGGTGGTTAAGGAGCACATTCTAAGCAAGCATCATAGCTTGTTGGGAGGATGGGAGGAAGAAGGGTATTAAAAAGGTGTGGGGTGTAACATGATAAATGAAGTCTCTGGGACCTGAAATGAGATAAGGAGACTCAGAACTCACATGGTCTATGCAGTCATGAGCACAGAAGTGGGGGATACATGATTATGTATGAAGCAACTAACAGACTAGTTGGAAAGGAAATGAAAATATAAGAAGGGAAGTAGTATGAAACAGCATTGGAAAAATAAGGAAGAACCCAATTGTTGGAGTCACTAAATATAAGACTGAGGGTTTCATATTTTATCTCAAAGGCAGTAGGCAGTTATTGCAAATTTTGAATAGTGGACACCTGAAATAGTTCATTTTATATTTTAGGAATACCAATTTTGCAGCTGTGAGAATGATGGACTGGGGTGGGGAAAGGGTAGATGCAGGGAAACCAAGTCAGGAGGATTGTACTCTAGTCCAGGTGAGAGGTAAAAAAGATCTAAACTATGATACATAAGAATGGAAGAGAAAAATGCTACAGATGTTGTGGAAAGACAGTTGGAATGATCTGTCAACTCACGGATTGTCATGTGAGTAAGGGCAAGAAAGAATCCATGATGACTTGGAATTTGCAAGTCTGGGTGACTATGTAGATGGTGAGACTGTCAAAATGAATGTGGAGATTTGGAAATGGGGTGGTTTTAGGAGGAATGGTAATGGAGTTATGCTTTTTTTATAAGCCTTTGGTGACATCTAAGTATAGACATCTGGCAGGCAGTTGGCAATGTGGGTCTGAAGACAGGGAGAAAGATTGAAGCTAGATATATAGATTTGGACACCATCTACACAGAGATGATCTTGAATCCAAGGGAAATAATAAAGTCATTGATGGTAAAAGGGTAGAGAGAGAAAAGTGTCCAGGATAGAGCCTTGGGGGATACCAAAAAGTAGTGAGGAATATGAGGAGGCTCTAGCAAAGGGTCAGAGAAGGAGGGATCAGGAAAACCAACTGAGAAGGCAATGTAATAGAAACCCAGGGAGGAAGAAATATATTAGATAATGAGATATTTGACATTGTCAAAACCTGGGAGATGTGAAGGACAATGAGAATTGAGAAAATGTCCCAGGGCAACTCCTACCCTCAAATATAGTTGGACAGTAAGGATACTACAATTCAATTTAGCAAAATTAGGGTAATGCATTTAGTGCCGTAAAGGAGCTTGGAGATCTTCAATTCAAAGGTCCTCATTTTACAGATGAGTGCAGTGAGACTCAGACAAGTTAAGTGACTTACACAAGCATTCCTATTTTAAATCTATTGCATTATATGTTCCACCATCTTGTCTCATGGTTAAATAGAGAGGAGAGGTAGAGAAGGGGGGGAGAGGGAGGGAGAGAGGGAGGGAGAGAGAGAGACAGAGCAAATAAATTAGAACAAAGTTGAAAGTCAACAAGGAAAATAGAGGGACAAAGTTACTTGAGAGTTCAAAAGGGACTGCTATAATATCATCAAGGAAAATAGTGATTAGAGCCCTGAACTCCTAGTCAGGAAGACCAAGGTTTAAATCTGGGCTTAGACACTTACAGATTGTATAACTTTGGGAAAGTCATTTAAATACTGTCTGCCTCAGTTTCCTCATTCATAAAACAGGAGTAATAATAGCAACCATTTCCTGGGGGAAAGTCATGAGGATCAAATAAGGTAAGTAAAGCACTTTGTAAACCATAAATTACCATATAAAAGTGTACTACTTGTTAGTTAGTGTGAAACAATTCTCAGGGTCCTAAATACCTCTTGGTGAACAGAAAATATGGGTTGGTTCTTCACTTGATAAACTTAGGATCACAACTTGAACTTGAATTATCACTTAAAGATGTTGCACATTTACTTAGAGGTTTGATGTATTGAAAAGAACACGAATTTACAGTCCAAAGTCCTGGGTTCTAATCCCACTAGTTTTGTGCCTATAGGCACAATTCTTCTTTTTTAAATGCTCAGTCACTGGTAAGTGAAAGGGGTGGATTCAATGTCTGCTATGATCACTTTTATGTAGAGTAAGGGCAAATACATCTTAGACACAGATTAGCAAGCATTCTCTTCTGTGTGTTATTGTCCGCAGGGGACTTTGATGTCATGTGATTTGATCAATTCATAAAATGGAGTAGAGTAGCATTTTCTGTAATGAGAAGTAGTTTGGGTGAAAGACAGGGATATGGTACACGGAGAAAATGGTTTTCATTTTAGACCTATTGAGCTGAGTAAGTTGAGTATTCTTACCAAAAAAAAAATAGGGAAAGGATCTTTCATTCTACCCCACTGCTCATTTTGTGTAACCATAATCTTGACTTGGCTTCCATCCTTGATGTTTTCAAAGTCCCCAAAAGATTAAATAGATCAAACTAACCATGCTACTATTTTTTTTAATCTGTACAAATGCACTAGTCTGATTAGAGAGCTGACTTCATGCAGGCTTATTAAATTTAATGGAAATGATCAAAACCTCTCAGGATAATTCCTGCTTGTATCTTAAAAATCAATATCTTTGTCCTTCATCCAACCCCAAGAAAAATTGAGTTATTCTGTAGACTTTCTGCCATTTGGCAGGGATGATCTGATATACATTGAGAGAGTTTTTTGTTTAAATTATACTCCCCTCATTGAAAGGAAAGAACAGATCCAATCTGTACCCCACTTCTTTTTCCTGCTATAAGTTGATTATTTGATAAATCAAAAGTTGGAATTGTTATTCAGTTCAGTAGCTTCTCTGTCCTGAGGTCCCCTTTTAAATCATTAACTTTCTCTTAGATATTTTGAACTGCATTCTCATACAGTTCAGAATATCCATATAGAACTCACTATCTCCCCTGTAAACTCATCCTTCCTCCCAATTTCCTTAATCCTTGGAAAGAATTCACTACCTTTCCAGTTGTCCCAGGAACAATCTCAGAATCATCTTCAATTCTTCTACCTCTCTCATTCTTTATGTCCAATCATAGACCATAGGATAGATTCAGAGATGGAGGAAATCTCAAAGGTCCAGCGCTCTCAGATGTTTAGATATGGAAAAAACTTTTTAGATACGGAAACTGAGATCTGAGGACTGATGACTCTTGCTAAAATTGGGTATGAGTAGTGACTGGAAAAGTCTGAACTTGAATCCAGATCCTTTAACTCTGGGACAGCTAGGTGGAATAGTAAATAGAGCACTGGGCTTGGAATCAGGAAGATGAATTAAATACAGACTGTGTGCCAGGCACAGCACTAAACACTTTATAAATCTTATTTTATTAGATTCTCGCAACAACCTTGGGAGATGGGTGCTTTTATTTTCTTCATTATATAATTACAGGAACCAAAGTGAACAAAGGTTAAATGACCTGCCAAGGGTCATACAGCTCTTACATGTCTCAGGCAGGATTTGAATTCAAGTCTTCCTGACACCAGGTCCAGGAATCTATCCATTTTGCCACATATCTGTCTCATATGATACATTCAATCAGCATGATTTAGTCAGATTTCCTTAAATGACAATCAGTATTCCGTGGAACAGGAATAGAAAAGATAGAGATTACACGTACCCGAGAAAGAACAGATCAAATTCCTTGAGGCATGGGGGAGATAGTAAAAGATGGAAGGATAGTAGTTACTGAAGCACTTACATGGGAGTCAGGGCTGAGTCTGGAGATTATAGACTTTGGAGTCAGGAATATCTCAGAGTTGACTTAGACCTTGGAGGACATCAAAAATAAACTACCTTAGACATCTAGAGAAAAGGGAACACATTATTCTTAATTCAGGCCAACTTGTATCTATCTATGCCTCCCTCATTTATATATATATATATATATATATATATATATATATATATATATATATATATATATATGTGGAGTACTTTTTTAACTCAAGTGTAATTCTTTATTTTTATTACATTTAAGTTGCTTCAATTTGGCTCAGTGTTTTAGTCTGCCAAGATCCTTTTGAAACCGTTATCCAAACTGTTAGTTCTCCCAGATTTGTGTTACATACAAATCTAATAAACATTTGATTTATAGCTTTATCTAAGTCGTTGACTTTTGCACGTGTGTCCAGACACAGTGACTCCCTCTATTGGTGCCAAAGGCAATTCACCTTATTGTTTTGTGTCCTTCATTTTCAAAGGGCACCAATGACATCACAGAATGATTTGACTTTCAAGTGAGGCAAAGTTGCACCAAGACGTGAACCTCACTCTCTCTTCTAGACCCATCTACATCCAGTGGAAGGATAAAAGCCAAGATGACTACATGGTCAAGGAATCAGTGGATGACCTTGGAGTCTTTGATGTCTGCCTAGGCTCTAAGCACTCCACCGTGTGTATTGCAGTCACTTTTCTGGAGGTTGGAACAAATTTTTCTCATCTTCCGATTCCACTGGGAAAAGACTTCACAGGTTTGGGTCGACATCCCCCTAATTCACCAATGAATTTGAGACCTGTTGATTATCTTCAACCTGGTTTAATCTGTCTCCCAAGAGAGTTTTAGCAGTGTGATGGCTGTGCATACTAGTTCCTTGAAGCCACAGGTGAGAACTAGGCAACAGATAGATGCCAAAGGACAATAAGTAGCCCTGAAAAAGACTCAGCAAATCCTCATATCAGAGGGGCTAGTCCTCCATGAACACCCCAAACACCTCAATTGCTTTTGAGCACTGGGAAGTTAAGTGACTTGTTTATGGTCACATAGCTGATATACAGTAGAAACAGGACGTGAACCCAGACCTTTCTGAATATATATCTGGCTGTCTTATTCACGTAGCACATGGCATAGGACTGACCATTGGATCATTATAGAATGTCTTTCATTTTTGTATTAAAGCAATCAATTACTTTTCTTTGTGTTTTTCTCTACAAATAACCCCAATTCTGTTTTTTACAAGCCTCCAGCACCTGTCTTTCTCCAATCTTGTATAGAAGTATGAAAAGCTTTGTCAACTGCTTTGCTAACATCTATGTGAAGTACATCTCTGTTTTATGTCCTTGGAGGACATCAAAAACAAACCACCCTTAGAACCTTAGACATCTAGAAAAAAGGGAACATATTATTTCTCCTGCTCTATGAACCTAATTGTTTTATTAAAAACATTGTATATATACATACCTATACATACATACATACACATATATATATACATACATACACACACACATATATATAATGTATATGTGTAATATATATATATGTATATATATACATATATATACATATATATATATATATATATATATATAGAGAGAGAGAGAGAGAGAGAGAGAGAGAGAGAGAGAGAGAGACAGCAAAGAGTGATGTAAAAGAATGAGGTATAGTAGCTCTGTAGATAGACAACTCAGCCTAGGGTCAGGGACACCTGAGTTCAAATCCAGTTTCAGACACTCACCAGCTATTTGACCCTGGGCAAGTCATGTAACTCCCATTTACTGCAGTTTATTCCTCTGGGGATAATTATACCAGGTAGCCCAGGGTTGTTGTAAGGATTAAATGAGATAATATTTATAAAAATACTTAGAATACTGTCTGGCTAGACATACTTGGTTCTACATAAAGGTTTATTCCCTTCCCCCACTTTTCCCCCAGCGCTCTCATGTGCTTTACAGATGAGAACACTAATTTAGAATAATGAAGTGACTTACCTCAAATTATCAACTTTCAGTGACAATGAATGAATGACTGAAAGAATAAAAAAAGTCAATAAGTTAACAAATAGCTATTGACATAACACCTAAGTCAAAAAACTGGGGTAAGGAAGGGGAAAAAAGAAGAGGTCATGACAGAGAAAATTCAGAGAGTCAGGCCTGCAGCCTACAGAGGAATGAAGACATGACTGGCCTTGCCATTTACTTTAAAATGGTGGGTGTGGGGAGGAACCGGCCAATCACCAAAAGGGGCCATAGGGATAAGCTATTTCTCCATCCACTGCAAAAACAAACAAACAAAAAACCTCCAGTGATTTGCATTTTCTGACATATGCCCCACATTTGGGGGGAATACAGATTTCAAAGGGTTCAGAGTTACCACATCATGGATTTTTAAAATTCTACACAGGAAATACTTTTAGGAGAGATGGGTAATCCTCAAGAATGTGACTCTAAATGAACAAAGGGAAATGATTCCAATGAGGAAGAAAAATTGAATTGATATGAAGAGATCAATGCAGAAGCAGACAAAATTCATTAACCAACTTAGGTTTAAAAATGAAAAAGATGAAAGTAAATGCATTTTACAAAGTATGAACATCATAACACACACAAAAAATAGATGTGACCTGAATGCTACCATTAATATCACTAACCATTAAGGGGTCAACAGTTTTAAAAAATGAGAATCAAATTAAATACTTTTCATAGGAATATTAGAGAGATCTTAATGAAAGAAGGGAGAAAGGTGGTCACAAAACATAACCAAGTGTTTTAAATTATGTGAAATTGGAAAACATTTGAATGAACAATATCAAAGAGCTAGAATAGTAAGGGAAGCTATTGATTGGAATGACAATTTTATTTTTAAATTTTTTCCAATTTATTTATTTTTAGTTTTCAACATTCATTTTCACAAGATTTTGAGTTTCAAATTTTCTCCCCTCCCCCACCTCAAAACTCCAAGCATTCTAATTACCCCTTCCTCCAATTTATCCTCCATTCTATCACAGCCCTCCCTTTCCTTATCCCCATCTTCTATCTTTTCTTACAGGCCAAGATAGATTTCTATATCCCATTACCTTCTTATTTCTTATTTCCCAGGTACATGCAAAAACAATTCTCAACATTCGTTCCTAAAATTTTGAGTTTTAATAGTTTTCCCTTTCTCCATTCACATCTGTTCCCACTGAGAAGACAAGCAATTCAATTCAGGCTATATATGTGTGGTTTTGCGAAAGTCTTCCATAATAGTTATATTGTGAAAGACTACCTGTATTTCCCTCCATCCTATCCTGCCCACTATTTATTCTATTCTCTCTTTTGACCTTATCCCTCCCCAAAAGTATTTACTTCTAATCACCCCCCCTCCTCCCATTTGCCCTGCCTCCTATCATCTCCCCACACCCCACTTACCCCTTCTCTCCTACTTTCTTATAGTGTAAGATAGATTTTCATACCAATTTGAGTGTGCATGTTATTCCCTCCTTAAGCCAAATGTGATGAAAGTAAGCTTCCTCTATCACCCTTAATTTTATTTATTTAGATATCATCCCTTCCTGTTCAATTCACCCTGTGCCCTCTGCCTATATGTGTGTATGTGTGTGTATGCATGTATGTGTGTATAATCCCTCCACCTACCCAAATACTGAGAAAAGTTTCAAGAGTTATAAATATAATCTTTCCACGTAGGAATGTAAATAGTTCAGCTTTAGTAAGTCCCTTAGGATTTCTCTTTCCTGTTTTCCTTTTCATGCTTCTCTTGATTCTTATACTTGAAAGTCAAATTTTCTATTCAGCTCTGGTCTTTTAATCAAGAATGCTTGAATGCTCTATTTCATTGAATGACCATTTTTTCCCTTGAGGTGTTATACTCAGTTTTTCTGGGTAAGTGATTCTTGGTTTTAGTCCTAGCTCCTTTGACTTCTGGAATATCATATTCTAAGTCCTTTGATCCCTTAATGTAGAAACTGCCAGATTCTGTGTTATCTTGATTGTATTTCCACAATACTCAAATTGTTTCTTTCTGGCTGCTTGCAATATTTTCTCTTTGACCTGGGAACTCTGGAATTTGGCTACAATATTCCTAAGAGTTTTACTTTTTGGATCTCTTTCAGGAGGTGATCAGTGAATTCTTTCAGTATTTATTTTACCCCTGCTTCCAGAATATCAGAGAAGTTTTCCTTGATAATTTCATGAAAGATGATGTTTAGGCTCTTATTTTGATCATGGCTTTCAGGTAGTCTCATAATTTTTAAATTGTCTCTCCTTAAACTATTTTCCAAGTCAGTTGCTTTTCCAATGAGATGTTTCACATTATTTTTATTTTTTTTCATTCTTTTGGCTTTATTTTGTAATTTCATGATTTCTCATAAAGTCATTACCCTCCATCTGCTCCATTCTAATTTTTAAAGAACTATTTTCTTCAGTGAGTTTTTGAACTTCTTTTTCCATTTGGCTAATTTAGCTCTTTAAAGGATTCTTCTCCTCATTGGCTTTTTTGGGCTCTTTTTCCATTTGAGTTAGTCTATTTTTAAAGGTGTTAATTTCTTCAGCATTTTTTGGGTCTCCTTTAGCAAGTTGTTGACTTGCTTTTCATGATTTTTTTCATTGTTCTCATTTCTCATCCCAGTTTTTCCTCCACTCCTCTTACTTGATTCTCAAGATTCTTTTTGAGCTCTTCCATGGCCTGAGACCATTGTATATTTATTTTGGAGGTTTTGGATGCAGAAGATTTGACTTTTTGGTCTTCCTCTGATGGTATACATTGTTCTTCCTCATCTGAAAGGATGGAAGAAAATACCTGTTCACTAAGAAAGTAACCTTCTATTGTCTAATTCTTTTTCCTCTTTGGGGACATTTTCCCAGTCAGTTACTTGACTTCTGAGTTCTTTCTCAAGGAGATGGTATACTCTGGGGACCTGTAAGTTCTCAGTTCCTCCAGGGTGGCACAATCAAGAGAGAAAAATTTATTC
Source organism: Potorous gilbertii (assembly GCA_028658325.1). Taxonomy (NCBI): domain Eukaryota; kingdom Metazoa; phylum Chordata; class Mammalia; order Diprotodontia; family Potoroidae; genus Potorous; species Potorous gilbertii. The sequence continues at coordinate 104,487,048 of CM053769.1, forward strand.
TTCTCCTGGCCTGAGCTCTGGTCTGTGAGCAGGATTCTGTCTCCAGAGCCTCTACCAGCTCCCCCAAGTCCACCAGCACTCATCCTCACCCCTGCACCACCGCTCAGGGCTGAGATCCAGATCAGCTGGTCAATTTCCCCAGGGGCTTTAGGTCAGAGTTCTAACAATGGAAGCTGCTGCTGCCAAGACCAGGGCTAGACTGCTGCGTTCACTTCTCACCCAAGTGAAAGACCTTTCTCACTGACCTTTGAAGTTGTCTTTGCCATTTGTGTTTTGAGGAATTTGGGACCTGCAGCTGCTGCAGGAGGTGTCTTGAAGACTGCTCCATTCCTGTCCTTGCCATGGTACAGCCCATGCTGTGCTGTGATCCACTCTGTATCTGGTGTGATAAACCTTTCCTGTCAGCCTTCCAGGCTGCATTGGGCTGTAAATCTCTTTCACTCTCTCGTTTTGTGGCTTCTGCTGCTCTAGAACTTGTTTAGAGTCACTTTTCTACAGGTATTTTATGGACTGTGGAAGGAGCTTTTAGAGGTGTATCTTTCTACTCTGCCATCTTGACTATGCCCTGAAATGACAATTTTCTACCAAGAGTCTCTGGTAAGTATCTGAAATACAAAATATATAGGGAGATAATGAAAAATAAGATCAAAAGTCATTTCCTAGTGGATAATTAGTCAAAGAATACGAATGAAAACTTATTGAAAAATCAGTTGCAACCCATTAGCAATCATATGAAAGGTAGCTCCAATTTAGTAAGAAGAGAGATGCAAATTCAAACAACTCAGGTGTCATTTCATGTCCAACAATTTGACAATGATAACAAAAGATAGAAAAGTTAATGCAGGAGCCTCTGTGAGAAACAGAATTCTGTTAAAATACCACTATTGGAGCTTTAAATTGGTTTGACATTCACAGAAAGTGATTTGGAATTATGCTAAGGAAATGATTGAAGTGTTCATAAACTTTGACTCAGATATCTGACTGCTAGGCATAAATAAAAAAAGACTAAGATAGAAAAAATATGATACCACATACATATAAATATTCACAGCAGTGCATTTTGTAGTAGCAAAGAACTAGAAACCAAGTGAATGTCATTGAGTTGACTAAAAAAACAATAATTAAATGAACTGCATCAGAAATTATGACTATTAAAAATTCAGAAAAGCATGGCAATACTAGTAGTGTGACTCTGAATAAGCCACTTTACCCTGTTTGCCTCAGTTTCCTCATCTGTAAAATGAAATGGGGAAGAGAATGGAAAATTCCTCCAGTATCTTTGCCAAGAAAACTCCAAATGTGGTCATGAAGAGTCAGATACAACTGAAAAGACTGAATAATGACATATGAACTAATGAAAAATTAAAAAGAATAACTAGAATAATATCACAATGATATCACAATGATATCAGACAGGTAAAAGGTGAAAACAATTAAAGGAAATTTAATGTTATCTAGCATTGTCTAACTGTGTCCTTAAAGACAAAATGAGAAAATTCATCCCCCTAATTTATTTCATGATTGGTGAACTATAGCTGTGTAACTGTGTATATTATCAAATTCTATTGATGTGATTCTAATTTTGTTGAGCTACTCTTTTATTTTGCTCTTTCTTTCTAATGTTTCCTGCAAGGGAAGCCTTCCTAGTTAGGGGATATGGAAAGAATTTATTTGTAAAAGAAGACAATTTTTAAAAAGCTAGGGTGCAATGTAACTTTAAAACAAATGAAAATAAAGTGTAATAGAGTCCTGGCTCCACCTTCTCTCAATAGGAAGATTAAAACGTCAAGAGATGGATGCTATTCAGGTGGTGATTCCCTTCAGTTCCTGAAGAGTTTTTGTCCTAATCTTGGGGTCAGCAGGCTAAGTTAACTCATTGGGCTTTTGACATATGGGAAGAAATTAAGAAGCCATGATGGCCCAAAGAGATAAAGTGACGCCATGTAGTCATCAATGATGGGTGGGTTAGAGGTACCATTGCCAGAATTCCTGTTGCCTAAGACAGTGTGGACACACTGTGCTCAAACCACTTTTGGATCATTTTAGAAATTCATTTAGGTGGCAGATATAACCCATTCTGCATTGAACTGCTTTTTTTTTCTATTGAGGCAAATGTCCCTTCTGAACCTACTGTGTCCCTCTAAAGTCGTAGGAATTCTAAATTTCACACCTTAAAGCTTTGTTTACCCTTTTGGGTAGAAAAATTTGCGCCTCCACACCTAAAGCCTGTAAATGGAATAAATGTGTTTGTTTATTAGTGAGTTCCTCAACCATCTCTGTTACGGCTTAGATACAACACTGGGTGATTAGAATTGACTTAAGAGGAAAAAGAGGAAGATTTTGACAGCAGTTTGTGCCAGAGTAAAATTTCTGACTAGAGGCTCAGGGCTGAAAAATGGGCATAGATGCCATTGAATAATTTCCCAAAGATAGAGAATGCATTCACCAGAGTTTCTCTGGACAAATGAAGAAGCAACAGTTACTATTCAGTTAGCTAGTCTGTTTAGTGTTGAGGTAGGTAATCATTGTTATAATGGCCTGATTTGAGAGGAAAATCACTCCTCCCAAGGAGAGAGGTTGATGGAGCAACTGGAGAGATGGCCATGCCCTTATGAGAGGAGTAATGTTTAACCTGGAGAAGAGAAGACTGGGTGGAAAGGGGTAGCAGCATGTTAGCTATTTCCAAATCTTTGAAGAGATATTAGATTTATTCTGTTTGGCCATGGAAGGCAGAACTGGAAAAAAATCAAAGGAAGGCATATTTAGCCTTAATATTAAAGAAATAAAACATACACATATGCACACATGTATGTACATGCACACATGTGCACACACACATGCACACCAGTTTCTAACAATTAGAATTTTTCAAAAGCGAAATCAGCTCCTGCAGATGTATGTGAGGAAATCTCTTTCCTTGGAGGACTTCAAGCAGAGGTTAGATGTTATTGGAATGTTATATTGAAGACCACATTCACATAGGGGATGGGGGAGATGGTTACTGAGGTTCCTTTCAAATCTTAAATTCGATGACTTTGTGATTCTCTGCTCTGTAAGGAAATGAAAGACAGGACTCTATTGTACTATTACTATCAGAGCCAGTGACCCCAGCTATGTCTGAAAACATTGCTGTTGGCCTTGAGAAAGTCAGTCTTGTTTCCCTGCAAATCAAGTTACGCTAGTGGGTCTGAAAAATAATATGATTCTCTTTGATTATGGCACCAAGGGTATTGAGATACTGGAGTCAAAGAGCCTTCCTTCAGAGAGAAATTTGATTGGGCTCCCAAATCAGGAACCTACTATGGAAGTGAGAAATCTATAGTCCCTCCCCAGCAGGAGCAAATGTGACTGACCAGGTTACAGATGGGAAGGGAGGGCTGATGGCTGACTCCAAGAGTCAGAGAAGGCAGCGGCAGCTGAATAACCAATAGGGTCACTGTGTCAGAGTTTGCAGTATACCTGCAGGATCTAGAAGAGAAAGCATTCAGTACAATAAAGTGAATCCAAAGTCAGGCAAAAGGGGAGCAGAGTATTCAGGTCATGTGATGCTCAACCATCCCTTGTCATTAGGAGTAGTCTTTTGGAGCGCTTTTCTCTGCTTCCATACTAACTCTTGGAACAGTGTACTATGACCCAATGGACAGAGTAACAGAGTCAGATACATGACTTCAACCTCTTCCTCTCACACTGTGTGACTATAAACAAGTCGTCAGGAAAGGCTGGTTCGGTCACTTCAAGTCTATCCTGCTCAGTTTTCTCAATTATCTAAAATATGTGGTTGTTATCTATAGAGTAGGGCAGCATGTCTGGAAAGACCAATGTACTAAAAAGACAGGAATCATCAAATATCAGACATAAACACATTATCTGTCTGTTTGTCTGTCTGTCTGTCTATCTATGTGGAGAGAAAGGGAAATAAGGATGTAGATATAGAGCTGTAGATACACATATGCATATATATGCATATTATACACCTATGTGCACATTATATAATGTAAACTGTATATATTCACAATGCACATTACATATGATATATATAATATAGTACATTTGTGTATATACAATGATATAAACATATATTGTATTATGTGTACACCATACATGTAGAAAGCCTCACACACATATACATATATACATACATACACAGATATATTACATACCTACAAACATATGCATGTACATGTGTGTATGTGAGTACCATCAGCTCACTTCTGGTAGACATTGCAAATATAATTGTCATGTGAATACTGAATTTCTGACATTTAGGAGCTCTCAGAAATATCTCAGCCTCAGATTGGACTTCCCAGGGTTGTTGTAAGGCTAAAATGAGACAATATCATTAAAGTGCTTACAAAGACCTTATACCAATTATTTCCTCTTTGAAGTCATCAGTACAACTGAGTTTTGGGAGACAGCCAACAAGGTTGAAGTGGATCGGAATAAGGAGAATCACATTTGGAAAGTTAAAGTGCTTCCCTCCACCTTATGACCCTAAGCTGTTCCCTGAAAATACCAGTTCATCCATTTAACGGAGCTGTTCTATTGGTGATGTGATGCTCCATGGACTTTAGTTACCACCATCTTTGAAGAATGGCAATTGCTTGCAACATTATTGGCAATAGAGAGATTTATGTTGAGTCCAAGTAAGCTGTGGTACATTACCAAGGACTTTTTGTGTTTGGGACATGGAATACACTCTATCATCATGACTTCACTGTCCTGGATCTATAGAGATACATCATGATGGGTTAGTTATACAGCATGAGTAAAAGATAATTGATAAATAGTTGAATGTTACTGGGTAGGGGAAGAGAAATATTAAACAACACCAACATCAACTCAGAGAAAAATATCCACAATCATGAAAGGATCCTCAGTGGAGAATTAACTTATTTTTAGGTTGGACAAGCCTCATTAAGGGACAGAGACGTTCAAATCAGCACGAATAGAGATGGCATAAACAAAGAAATCATGGGTTCATTGCAGTTTGGAAATAATCATTCTTTATAGTGCTACTATGATGGGGTATGCATATTTTCTAGCATTTTGTAGAAGTTTCTGGTAGATTTGATCCCATTGGGGCACACTAATCACATATCTAGAAATCAACAGCTTGCCTGATGTCTCCAGCTTTAGAGAGTATGAAAGATCCTTATCTAAGATTGACCTTGTTACTCTAGTCAGACTTCTGTCAGAGAAACAAAAACATACTTGCATTCTTATTGGCCTACAAACTCAATATGATTCAGCACTGTAATATGGAAGCAAAGAAAGATGATGGAAACTTTGAAAAGTCATAGTGGCCAGGACCAGAGAGGTGTTGATGCCTTGGCCCAGCTGGTTGGATGTCTGGAGAGCTGTGTTCACTTTGGGACAATATATTTGGAAAGGAAACTGATATGTCGGACAGTGTCCAGTGTAAAATAACCAAGATGATGGTCTTAAGCTCACTCAAAATGAGAATCTTTTAAAGAAGCCTGGATGTTTAAATTGGAGAAAGGAAAATCATAGGAGGAACAATATATGTTGTCAAGTACTCAGAGAGCTAACATATGAACAAAGGATTAGACTTGGCCTGAAATAGTGAGGGGAAAATAAAAACAGTGGGCAATAGTTGCAAAGAAGTGAATTTCGACTTGATATAAGAGAAATTTGCCAAAATCAGAGCTGTAAAGCATTGAATGGGTCGTTTGGGAAGAGAATGGATTTGCCCTCCTCACGGGTTTCAATCAGAGATTAGCTTTAACTAGTACCATAGAGTGTTTCAAATATAGTTGGGATTAGATGGCCTCTGTAATCACTATCAACTCTGAAATTCTATGATTTTAGTTATGTTTAAAATTTTATTAATTCATTATAATCATAATTTAACTATAAAACTTAAAATGTGAGTCTAGTTTGGGGCCATTATTTTCCTGGATCTGAGTAATTCAGTTGAATTCAAGAAATATTTGCTAAGTACTGACTGTATACAGGCCTTTTTCTGATAATCGCCATGCTAACCGCTGCCATCTTGAGTGATGGTAGTGAATTTAAACTCTCCTCAGCACCTCCAATGGCCTGCTCCCTTCCATTTTCCTGTCTCAGGGAAATGTGATTGATCTTTGCCATCTACATCTTTTGAGTGCAGGAGGAAGAGGTATTAAAGATGAAAACCAAAGGCTTGATAGACAAATAGGACTATATAAATCCTAAACATAGTAATAACCACTCTAGTCTGCTGAGAAACATGGTGCTTGGGCTCATTCTTAGTTGCTGAGGCTATTTTCTTCTTTTCCTTTCCCTGCTGAATCAATTCTAAGGAAAGAAAGTACTGGGAAGGGATCAGGGGGGTGGTTGGTTTTCTCCTGCTCCTACTTTGTGGGACAAGGTAGGCTTATTTCTATAATGGGTTAATGTGCCTGATCATAGGTGAGGACCTGTGTTCAAATATTATTCTTGACCCTTAACCTCTGTGATTTTGGGAAACCCAATTAACCTCTTTGTAATTCAGTTTCCTCATCTATAAAAAGTGGGGGAAATCTTGGATTTTATTTTCTTCCAGACCTAGATTTCCTATCTTATAATCCTATGATTTACTAAACTTCTTCTAGTTTTTTTTCCAGTTAAAACAAGTAAAAATAGTCAAACACACAAATACATAAATTTGTCTTGTCCCAAAATGAATACTTATTCTGCCTTAACTGAACTTGTTTGAGAAGTTAAAGCAAACAAAAAGCTTGGAGGAGCTTCTATGCAGTGAAATTAAAGTGTCAGAAAGACCTGCATTTTGCTCCCATGCTTACAAGGTGTGGGACTCAGGAAATATCCCTTAATCTCTCCAAGACTAAGTTACCTATCTTCAAAATAAAAGAATATTACTACCTACTTCTTGGTCTTGTTATGAGGAAAATGTTTTGGAAGTCTTAAAGAACTACATGAGATTTATGGTTCTTACCCCATATCTTAAATTGTAGGGATGTTGAGTTACTAGTCCTGGAGGAATTTGAACTTTTGACTCCTTGTGTGTCTAGTAGGGCAAAGGCCAACACTTCTTCAGGGTTCTTAATCTGTCTGTTGAAGTGATTTGCACCAAGAAATATAGGTAATGAGTAGTATACTTGGAATTTGAACACAGAGCCTCAGATTACAAATCAATAATATTTCATACTGCTTTTCTTTGTGGTATGTCTGTAAGTTACTTTTGGCTGGAGATTAAAATCTGGAAAGAAACAACGAAAAATAAATCTTGGAGGAAAAGTTTCTGGAGGCTCTTATATACCAGAATAAAGCATTTGGACTTGAACTCTATAGGCAATGGGGAGCAAGTGAAGCTTGCTTTTAGCATGGAAATGACTTGTTTTGGCAAGATTTATGTCAGAATGGTACACAAGATGGACAAGAGTTGTAAAGGGTAACTAGCTACTTTCAGCAAAAGTCTAGATCAGTAGTACTCAGTCAGTGGGCTATGGACCCCTAAGGGGCTGCAGAGTATCACAAGAGGATCATTTACTGAAGTGTTCAAGGCAGTAAAGAACCAAATCCAAATTCTGAAACTGAAATAAATAATGAACATTACAATTTCTCAAATATAAAGAGATGCCATTTTGATCAAGAAAATAGAGAAACAGGACTTAGAAATAGAAGAAACTCACCTCCAAAGCCAACTTACCCAACCCCTTTATTTTATAGATGTGGAAACTGAGGCCAAGTAGGGTAAATAATTTGTGCAAGGTCACATAGGCAGTACTCATCAGAGTGGGTATTTGTACCTTCATTGTCTGGTTCCAAAGTCACTTCTCATTCCACTCCACCACACTACCTGTCAAGATTAGATGCATTTTGACTGGTTGTTTTTGATTGTCCTTCATTACTGAAGAGGACCATGACATCAGGAAGATGATGCCATGACTTTCAAGGGAATTGGATTTAAGTGAGGGAGGGCTGTGCCAAGTCACCACCTTCACTTTCTCCTCTGGAGCCATCAGGACCCAGTGACAAGATGTAGACCAAGACAACTGGAGATGGCTTCAGGATGCAATAGGAGACCTTGACCTTTTTAAGTTAGTCTTCCCCAGATCTCAGTTTGATTGATGCAATGTCCACTCAGTGATTAGGTTAAGAAAGGAATTAGTATAAGAATAAGCATTCCAGAGCTGATGTTAAAGGATGGGAGTGGAATTTTGTCTCTTACCGTGTCCTCAAGATGTTTCTTTGTGTCCCAGCACTCCTCTCCCCTAGCTTGTGCTCCATGGTCTCAAACCCTGACAGTACAAAAATCTGGTGTATCGTCTTTGGCCTACTCTGCCCCTTAAACTCACACCAGTACTCATTCGTTTGGTTCCTAGGGGGAGGTTAGTGATTGCTCTCAGGTTCTAAGGGTCACCCTCTGAGTCCAAACTCCTAACACGGTCTCATGAGTTCCCAGTGGTGTTCTTTCTGTAAAAAGGAATACCAGGAGATTTCATTACCTCTTAGCAAAGGCATTTACTCAAATGGCATAGGATGAAAAGCAATCCCAAAATCCCACCAGTTAGAGGGCTCACTATTTTACTGATATACGTAGTGTTGATGAGAAGAGTTGGCTTCTAATTAGGGTATAAAAGAGATGACTTACATATGTAGGTTGTGGCAAATGCAGTTCACATCTCCTAGTACTTCAGGATCAAGAAATTCTTTCTTTCTTTGTAATAACACAGTAACAAAAATAGCAACTGTTATACAATGCTTTAAAGTTTGGAAAACACTTTACTTATATTTCATTTGATTTTTACAAATCTGGGAAGCAAGTTTATGTATTTAATATATTTTTTATTCTATTTTTACAGATGAGGAAACTGAGTCAGAGAAGGGTTAAATGACTTGCCCAGTGACACACCACAAGTGTCTAATTTGAACTCAGTTCTTTCTGAGTCCAGATCAGTGCTCTTTCCACTAGCCCACCCAGTTATACATCTAGTACAGAGTCCTTACACTGGATCCCAAGGATGTCTCTAGCCACAGCTCAACTTCTCATTACCCACAGTTATGTTTCTTGAAGATACTTCCTCCTTTGAGGACTGTCTTTCTGCATGTGAGTCTGACTAACAGGTGTCCCTCCTCCATGCTGGATGCAATAGCTCCTACCAATTCAAAAGGTTTCTCTTCAAAGGTATATAACTAATGTGCATAAGAGAAATACTGTCCTCCCCTACACAGAAGTATCATTCCATAACCTTCTTGACCATGACTGACTTTAGCTCCTCAGGCTTTGAGTTTTGGAGACCCCTAGAGATTTGTCTAGTCTTTTTTTCTCAACTAATGAGTTGCCCCCTTTTTGATTCAGTGAGATAGGTAGTCACAGATGTTAAAGGGATCATAGCATAGGACATCTTGCTTACATATTAAAACCTCATAATCTATGACTCTATTCTATGACTAAAGTCACTCAACTAGAGGAATCCTCAAAGGCAAACCCCACAACGCTTCCCTCTTCCAGTAATCTTGATATATAGACTGTGTAACAAGAGAAGGTGCAGGACTAGATTGAGTCACTGCCCTATGATCACCCAAATGCCCCTTCCCACTCTCAGTCTATGATTATATGATCCTATGACCAAAAGTAGACATGTCTTGAGATGGTAGTGTCAAGTCAATCTGAGATTAATTTGTACAATATCAGTGTTGCAAAAAAGAACAGTTTTGAAATATTTAAGAATGTTTATCAATCAATTGATCAGCCATGATTCCAGAGGACTAAAGATGAAGAACACTGTCAAACAGATATAGCATACGAATAATGACGGGTTGCTGTCCTTGGTGCTGAAATAGGACAAAGGTGACATCACTATGTTTAGGTAAAGGTACAATATATGGACCTGTGACTGATCAGACCATAAAGAACTTCAAAGGCTCTATCACAGGTCAAACAGAAATAGTCCACATGGAAATTTGGAGTGGAAATGGCTCTGAATTTGTACATTTAACATTTCTTTTGAGCTACCACAAATCTGTTTCTCTCAGAGCACAGTACCTTCTGTAATGTGGGCACACCATGCTGGGCAGTCCTATGCCAACATCTCCCTTGTCTCACAATATATTCCAAAACCCTTCAGAGAGACCTTGAGAGTTTCCTTTCATCATTCATTCTGACCTCCATATGGGTGCTTGCTTTTTATGAGTTCTATGTGATATAGTCTTTTAAGCAAAAGTGCATTTGGCATTTGAACATGGCCAGTCCATCAGAGTTTCACTCTCTGCTGTAGAGTTTCAATGCTTGGCAGCTTAGTTTGAGAAACAAGCTCACTTCTTACCTAATCTTGCAGGTGATCTTCAGAATCTTCTTAAGACCATTCGAATAGAAATTATTTAGTTTCTTGTCACGGCATTTGTAGACTGTCCAAGTTTCACAAGCGTGTGGCAATGAGGTCAACCCAACTGCTATGTAGACTTTCAGTTCTGTAGTTATTCTAATACCTCTTCTCTCCCACACTTTCCTTCAGAGCCTCTCAAACACTGAGAGAACTCTGGTAATACGTATAGTAACCTCATTATCTATGTATACATTCCTGGAAAGCATACTGTCATGGTAAATGAACTCATCCACAGCATTCAAAATCTCTCCATTTGTTGTAACTGATGGTTCCACATATGGATGGTATGTTTTGGACTGGTTAAGAATCTTTGCTTCTTGATGTTAATTGTCAGGTCAAAATTAGCACAAGAGCAGAGAATTGGTTGCATCTGAGGCTCAGAGTCTGCATTGAATGAACAATCATCTGTGAACAAAAAGTCGAGCACAAACTCTCCCTCCACTTTAATCTTGGCTTGTAGTCTTTTCAAGTTTGTGCAGAAAATGAAATGCATTGTTGGACATGACAAAATCAGGTTTTTTTTTCTTGACTGTTATAGTTCCTTTCCTTCCTTCCTTCCTTCCTTCCTTCCTGTCTTGTCCTCTCTTTTTCTTTATATTTTTATCCCCTTCTTTCCTTTCTTCTTTTCTTTCCTCCCTTCCTCTCTCCTTCCTTATAATCAGAGGGAAAATTAAGATAAAATACATTCTTCATAATTTTTAAATGACATTTTCAAAAGAAAGTTTAATTGAACTGAGGTGGACCTTAAGTGACCAACCTTGAATTTCAACTAATTTCCTCTAACTTCAAAGCCTTACTTACCTTCCCTCTAGGAGGAAAACTTTCATTTCCTCCTCTATAAAATGATGAGGTTGGACTAGAGGATCTCCCAGTACCTCTCCATATGACATTCTATGTTGTAGGGTTACTTTTAGCTCTTACATCCTAGGATGAATGATCCTTTCAAATTTTGACTACTTAAGCCCTAAATTCCCTCCCAGATAGGACATTCCAGGCTCTCATGTTGCTTCCAATTCTGATATTTTGTGTTCTAATGTACCTTTAAGACATTAAGCATTTTCATTCTGATATAATGGGTTCTAAGATCCCTTCCAGGTCTAATGTTTTTTGTTCTAAATTCTTGGTTTGCTCTGATATTATTTGTTCTAAAGTTCCATCTAATAATGGCATTCTGTGTCTTAAATTCTCATAGTTCTCACATTTCAAGATCTTTTGGCCTTCCCAACTCTAACATTCTATATTCCAAGGTCTCCATAGCTGTAATTCTAAAAATGCACAAGCTGTCAGGATACATCCAGACTATAGATTCTTCTGAGAGCTTGCCTCCCAGTGCAGTGGTTCCTGAGCCTTTGACAGTCCAATCTTTCTTTGCTCCACACTGCAGTAGTTCTGTTATAACAAATCAAACAATGAACAGTCACTAGGTACCCAGTGCACCTCGTTAGCTACCTTCTGCTGACTTGCCCAGATGGAAATATGGGCAGCTTTCCTGCATGACAACTAATCTGGGGACCAGGGACAGCTCCTTCCATGGAGATCTATGGGTTTTGAAAGTGCTGCAGACTCCTGGGGTGATGCAACCACCACCACCATTCATCTCTTTTGTCATCTCTCTCCTACTGAGTATAACTCCAGAAAAGTGTCACTGAGCTTTACCAGAGCCCTTGAGTTCTGCAGATAATGTCTGGGGTTTATAGAACTCTTTCTAAAACAATTTACCTGAATTATTTTATTTGCTTCTCACAATAATTCTATGACCCTCATCATTCAGTCACTCCTACTTTGTGGAAACTGAGGTGAAGGTAAGTCATAGGATCCTAGATTTAGAACTATAAGAGACCTCAGAAGTCAGAAGGTCCACCTCTCATTTTACATATGAGGAAAGTGAAGCCCAGAAAAGTCAAAGAATTACAGTTTTGGAGCTAGAAGAGACATTAGGGGCTATTGATTCAGCCCTCTTATGTTATAGATGAGGAAACTGAGGACAAAAGAAAACTAACGTCAATTAGGTCACACATTCAGGTGGTTGAGGAGGTGGAATTTTAACTCAGATTCTCCTGTTCCTGAGAAGATAAGAGAATACTAGTAAGTCTATACAATGCGGCACTGGGGAAGAATCATTAGTAAATTTTAACCTAACTTGGGATGCTGATCAGATTAGATTGTGGGACTTCAAGACTTATTCTGCCATAGATGTGGCTTCATCAGAACACACACCGCCAGAGCTAGGCAAGATATCAGTGATCATTTGTTCACAACCTTATTTTAAATATGAGTTTACTGATGTCCATGGTAGACTGGGGATTGACATCGGGAAACACAAACCTTGGTCTCCATCCACTCCACTATTTCTCTCAAACTTGATTTGAATACTTATTGACCTCCTCACCAAATCTGACCTTGTATGTTCTGCATTCAAAGCCTGCAAAAATCTCCACTATCTATCCACCGTCATGCCTTACTGTTTTGTAACGTTATCATCTCTTCCTTGCCCATCAATGACACAAGACCTCCTCTAGCACATAGGTAAAGTAATAACTACAATAGCTATAGTTAGCACTTACAGGGCCCTTTACAGTTTGAATAAAACTTCACAAATACTATCTCATTTTATCCTCACTGAGAGGTGGGGGCTATTGCTATCTCCATTTTACAAATAAGGAAACTGAGGCAAACACATTACGTTAAGGTCATGCAAGGCTGGATTTGAGCAAAGTTGTCTTGACTTCAGATTTAGAACCTTAAGAACTTCAGACACTTGAATACCAACCTCTGTGTCTTCACGTGCACCCTTGCCTTTGCTTTTGCCTTGGATACTCACCTCTCACGGTTACCTGTCCAAATCCCACTCATTTTTCAGGTTTTGATGTAAGCCTCAACTCTCTTCAGACTCCTTCCCTGACAATTCCAGTCCTAGCTTCTTTTGCTCTCTGTTCTGAACTTGCTCTGCTTTGAAACTGAATCATAGAATTTAGTCTGGAGTCCTAGGCTCCCTTGTGTCGTTGACTATTGCCTATAATAATAGCTGATGTTCACAGAGGCACTGAGACAGTGACAAGAGGGCCAGACTTGGAGATAGGAAGACATAGTTTTGAGGCTAGCCCCTAACAGGACTATATGACCCTGGATAAATAACTTTGACTCTCAATGTGACCATAAGTCATCTCTCTGCACTTCAGTTTCCTTACCTGTAAAATAGTGTTTTACTTTTATGGCTTCTGAGATTTCTTTTGACCGGATATCCATGATCCTAGGACATTGATCTAACCTGGCCCCATCTCTAGATGAAACAAAGTAATTATTTGTAAATGCTCCTATTGTCAGGCTCCAGGGAACCTGACTAAGTGACCTCAAAGACCACCTAAGTGAGTAGCATGTACGAAACAGAATCAGGAAGACCTGAGTTCAAATCCAACCTCAAACCCTTGCTAACTATATGACCCCAGACCAGTCACTTAACTTTTGTGTGCCTCAGTTTCCTCATTTGTAAAATGAAGGTAATTATATTTACCTTTCAGTATTTTAAGAATCAAATGGGATAACACTCATAAAGCACTTTTGCAAATCTTAAAGAGCTTTAAATAATAAATTATAGGTAGCTATTGTTGCCATTACTATAAACTGTATGAATATTCAGGGAGATTTGCCTTCTCCAGTTTTAAGGCCTTTTCAAAACTGCTTATCTACCTTTGGCCTCACCCTGGTACCCAACACTCACCTGTGACTCTAAGAAGCCGTAGCAAGCACAGTGACCATTCCCCAGTAGAACTGTCTTAGCAGACAGGCTAAATCAGACTGAGTGTAACTAACAGGTCTTAAATACATTGTTGAGTCAGGGGGATGTCTACGCAAGCATGCTGAGACTTATCTCAGAGAAATGGGTAGATGAGAACAATTTGTTCCAACAGCCATAAAAGTGGGTGAAGCAAGCACTGTGGAGTGCGTAGAGCTTGGACATACATCAAATACATCAAAGTCATCCATTCCATCCTGGGCCATCACAGTCACCTTGATTTTTGTCTTTCCCTGAACTTCATTTACTCTGGAAGAGAGAGTGAAGCTGATGACTTTGGGAATCTCTGCCTCACAAATCCAATTCACTGAAAAGTCAAAGCATTGGGCCTCATCAGAAATTAAGGAAAAAAACAATCCTCCTCCTCATCATCATCATCTTCATTTACACATAACAGGTGAATGAGATTTCACTCTAAAAAGTACATGAAAAATGATCATCCAGTCTTTGTTTGAAGATAATATCAGATCAGCATATATACTTTTTAAAATTATTTATCTAATTTTGGTTTACAACATTCAGCTCCACAAGCTTTTGAGTGCCAAATTTTCTTTCCTCCATCCCCTACCCCTTTCCCAGATGGCACAAAATCTTATATAGGCTTCACATATACATTCACATTAAATATATTTTCACATTTGTCACATTGCAAAGAAAAATTATAACCAATGGAATTAACCACGAGAAAGAAGAAACAAGACACAACAGAGAGAGCAAATAGTGTGCTTCCATCTGCATTAATCCTCCATAATTCTTTCTCTGTATGTAGATAGCATTTTCCATTATGAGCCTTTTGGTTTTTTATCTTAGAACTTTGCAGTGCTGAGAAGAGCCAAGTCTATCAAAGATAGTCATCATAAAATGGAGCAGTAACTGTGTGCAGTGTTCTCCTGGTTTTGCTCCCCTCACTCAGCATCAGTTCATATAAGTCTTTCAGATTTTTCTAAAGACCATCTGTTCATCATTTCTTATAACACAATAGTATTCCATCATACACACACACACACACACACACACACACACACACACACACACACTTATTTACTTAGACATATGTATCTTCCAAGTAGAAAGTAAGCTTTTTGAAGGCAGGGTCTATGTATCTCCAGTACCTTGTGACCATATGGTAATAGGTGGGCTAGGTAGCCACCTTTTAGAAGCAGTAAAACTCTGGGCTTAGGTCCTCCCTCTAATCCACCTGAGTCCTAACAGTATGTACTTACTGACAAGCTTCCCAATCCTAACCAGGGTTCATGGATCCCTAAGGAGGTTTATGAGTATATGAAGTTGAAACTTTAATTTTTGGGGTATATGAAGTTGAAACTTTAATATTTTGATAACTATATTTCAAAGTGTTTTATTTATTTTAAAACATTATCCTAAGAAGCAGTCTATAGGTTTCACTAGATTGACAAAGGTTTAGACCATATACAAAAAGGCAATGATCTCCACTCTAGTCTACTGTTTAAGACTTTAATTTGCAGAAAATACACTGACCTGAACTGGTAGAGAGAGTTTCTTCTCTTGGGAATTGCAGATCCAGTTCCATCTTCTACCCACCCCCCTCCACCCCAGTACACTATCTTGTATGGAATAATTGCTCATTGCATAGAATTAGTTTTTTGCCATTTCTTCCTTATCAGTCAAGTAATAACCATTTATTTATTCAGCTCCTATTATGAGTCAGGAACTTCTAGGTGGACGGAATACATGACCCAAAATATAATAGTCCCTTATCTCAATGAGCTCACATTTATTCATGACATACATAGTTATATATAATACTATGTACAAAATCAACACTTCTTGGGCCTCCACACAATGTTGACTTCTTAGGAAATGAGTTTACGGGAATTTCAAAGGGAGTACTCATTATACACAGTTGTAACCAGCAGTAGAGACCCGTTTCTTTTTGGGAGCCCAGAAGTTCCTGTAATTGCTTCTGGAGGATGGGAAGGACTGTCATTGCTATAAACCATTGCCTCAACATCCTCATAAGGAAGTGCCTCATAGATTTCACTTGAGAAGTAAAACTGTCACTCTTGCTCTATCTGGGTCATGTTCTCAGAGTTAAGTGCTTTAGGATATCGTGGCCAGCAAAGCGTAAAACAGATCTTAGTATCATTGATGCCAAACTTGCAAAGAAGAGTGGAAAGTTCCAGAAAATAGCATTATTTTAGGAAGTTAGGGAGAAGTTCAATAACAGATCTGTTTCTGACATTCTTCAAGTGAGAATTTGTAGTTGGCCAACAAGTATTATTCATCGTTGGTTACATTCCAGGCCCTAGGCTAAAGTACAGGAGGACAAAGCAAGGCAAAAATACACTCCTTACCTGCAAGGCACTGACATTCTGATGTGAGAGAGAATATGCAAGCAATTCTGTATGTTCAGGCTGTCATCAATTTATTTAAGGAAAATTTGGTTTCCTACATGAGAATTAGGTGATTATAAACTCAGAAATGAAGAGACTTACTTTATAGGTCTCATAGGATTTTTGGTGTTAGAAATTAACTTTTAGAGAGTACTCCATCTACCATTATCATTTAACAGAGGAGGAAACTGAGTCCCAGGTTAAGTGACTTATCTAAGGCACACCAGCAATAGCAAGTGTGATATATTAAGAGGTATTCAATAAACATCAGGCTAGGAGATTTGAGTTGAGATGAAAATAATTACAAAAGATTGTAAGTATAAGAAAGTTAACCATGAAAACTACCTCCAACTTGGAGAGCCAATTCCAATTTTGCTGGCTGATTCCCAAGTTCTTTCAGCATGCTGGTAAAAAATAATTACCCTAGCAATTAAAGAAAAGATTGTTAAATGACTACCAATAGAATAAAAGATATTTTAAATTCCATCTCTAATTGCAAAGAGTAAATCAGATTTATTTTTTTTTAAAGAAATATACCACACCAACTCCTTGCTGGAGCCTGAAACACCATGGTCTCCTATACGGTGATTTACATAGCCAACAAACTTTTAGAACCCCAAGAGTCAGAACTGCTCTAAGGTGACAATTCCTGTGAATCTATCCATGGAGTCAATGAAATGCTCAGTGGTCTGCTGACCTAAGTTTGTCTCTGTTTCCCTTACCAAGGGAATGGGTTTTGGAGTTAACTACTTCAATATTGGCATCTTTTCCATGTCATCTACCCTATGGCCTTGAACTTAGTTTTTATAGAATTTTAGCTTTTGAACGCACATTCTGGTCAAAGGTTATATGATATAAGAGGAGCCTTCTGTTTCAATAAGTTAGTGCAATTTTGTGTTTGTCTCTTCAGGACCTTGAACATAACAAGCCCTGGCCTGGGCTATCTGCTGTTTCTCTCTCTTGGTGACTCACTGCATCTGGGGAGGTCAGTTATCATGGCTATGCAGATAGCTTTCCACTTTAGGAACATGTATCTTTCTCTGCTCTGTCTTCCGAGTTCTGGTTCCATGTTACAAATTGCCTGGTGGGTACCTGAAAGTGGATGTCCCCTAAGCATCTTCACCTCAACATCCCCAATATGGAAATCATCTGCCCTTACTTGAAAACCCCACATGTCATCCACACTTCCCTATTTGTGTGGAAGGCACTGCCATCTTTCCAGTCTCTAAGAATGGTAGACTATGTAGCATCCTTGACTCTTACCTCTGCCTCTCTTGCAGTATTGATTGATTGCTATGTCCTATAGTTTCTACTGCAACCCTGGCTTTCCCATCTTACCCTTCTCTCCACTCACACTGTCTCTAGCTTAGTTCAGGCCCCCATGAACTCTCACTCAGACCACTGAAATCACAATTGAAGTTGACTCTCCCTTTTCCAGGTCTCTGCTCTTGAATTCATCCTTTACATTGTTTACAATTGAATTAAGTTTTATCACTGCATGTATTACCAAAAGACATGCCATTCACTCTCTAGCTCCACAATCCTTAAGGCTCCTTACTGAGTTTAAGAGAAGACATAGACTTTGTGGAATGGCATTGAAAGCCTTCAAAATCTGGATTCCTATCTATCTTTACAATCTGTCAAGTAATCAACCAATAAACATTGAAGTATCTGTTGTATACCATTCACTGCGCTAAATGCTAGACCTCTTGAGGTTTATTTCCTCTTTCTCTATACATAACCTTCAACACTACCACACCCCTCTGCCTCCACACACACACAGCTGAACTCCTCTATTTCAAACTCAGGATTCCCCCTTCCATCTCTACACCAATGGCCCAAGACACATGACTAACGTACCTCTGAGTCTTAATATCTGTAGTTTCCTTTAAGACTCATCTCTAGCATCAATTCCCATGGGAAGTTTTTCCTAGTCTAATGTGCTCCTCCTCTTCCTCAAATTATGTTATACATATTTGTCTGCTTTAATGTTGTACATCCTTCCCCAACAGAATGTAAGTTCCATTAGGGCAGGGTTTTTTCCTTTATATACTCAGGGTAGAGGTTTTTTTTCCCTTTATATACCCATAAGTCATTGCAGTTCTTTGCATATAGTGAAGAATAATTGTTTGCTAGATCAAGTTAGCTTATGTGTATACTGATCAAATCATGTCAGTAGATATTTATCAAGGCCCTATTACGTACCAAACACTAAGTACTAAGTACTGTGGTATAAAGGAAAAAAATCCCTATTGTCAAGGAACTCATAATTTTATGAAATAATATTTAAGCAACTACATACAAACAAGGATAAATTGGGGGAAGTCTCCAAAAGAAGCCACTAGTATCAAAGAGGATTGAGAAAGTCTTGCAGAAGATGGGATTTTAGCTGAGTCTCCATAGGTTGCATTTATATAGAACTTTAAGGTTACAAGGCACTTTACATATGCTATATCATTAGATCCTCACAACTTTCCCATGAGGTAGGAACTATTATTAATATTCCCATTTTGCAGATGAAGAAGCTTAGACTAAATGAGGTTAAATGACTTGCCCAGGGTTGCACAGCTAGTGAGTATCAAATCTGGATTTGAACTCAAGAACAGTCTTCCTGACTCTAGGCCCAGCACCCTATCTACTAGGGCACCTTGTTGATTACATGAAATTGAAGTTATTGTACAAGCAAAATTAATACATCCAACATTAGAAAGAAAGCAGTAAATAGGAGAATTTTTTCCAGCAAGTTTCACTAATAAACACCTTATTTCTCAAATATATAGAGAACAGCTGAATTTATAAAAAGAACTAATCCCCAAATGATAAATGATCAAAGGATACGAACATGCAGTTTTTAGAAGAAGAAATAAAAAACTACCAATAGTCATATAAAAATGCTCTAAATAAGTAATTATTACAGAAATACTAATTTAAACAACTCTGAGATGCTACCTCATATGATATTGATTAACATGATAGAGAAGAAAAATTTCAAATATTGGAAGGAATGTGAAAAAATAGGGAAACTAATGCAATGTTAGTGGAGTTGTAAAGTGATCCAATCACTCTGCAGAGCAGTTTGAAACTATGACCAAAGGACTATAAAACTATGCACACCTTTCTTCCAGCAACACCACTACTATGTCTGTATCTCAAGGAGATCATAGAAAAGGGGAAAGCACCTATTTTTTACAACAGTATTCATAGAAGGTCTTTTTTGTGATAGCAAACACTTGAAAATTGAGGGATAACCATCAATTAGAAAACAGATGATCAAATAGTGGCATATGACTGTGATGAAAAACTATTATGCTGTAAGAAATGATGAGCAGGATGGATTCCCAAAACCTGGGAAGTCTTCTATGAACTGATGCAAAGTGAAATAAGCAGAACTAGCAGAATGTTGGACACAGTAACTACAGTATTGCACAGTTGTAAAAAACTTAGCTACTCTGATCAAGAAAATGATCTAAGACAATTCCAAAGGACATATGGTGAAAAATGCTATCAACATCCAGAGAAAGAACTAATTAACTCTGGGTACAGATTGAAGGAGATTTTTTAAACTTTTTTCCCATGTATGTATGCATGTGTGTTTTTTTGCAACATGTCTAGCTTGCAAATGTGTTTTGCATAACTTCAAGTGAATAATCAATATATTACTTGCCTTCTCAAAAGATGGGGGAGGGGTGGGAAGGAGGAAGAGAAGTTTAAACTCAAAATTTCAAAAAATAAATGTTAAGAAGTTTAAAAATAAAACTGGGGAATGTTTAATGGAACATATTTTATATACACACACATATATACATATATACATACATATATATGTATATGCATATAGATAGATATAAAGGATGCTTCATATCAATATTTCATTGTAGGAGAGAATCAAAATTAAAGTATATGAAAGGAGCAGGCTACAATCAGTTATAACCCAAGATCCAGAATCTTCCAAAAACTTGAAGTCATATGGATTATGTTTAGCCCTAGGACCTGACCCCCAAACTATCATTTTTCTTTTCTCTTCTATCTTGTTGGCTTCACCTGAAGTTTCTCCAGGAAAGCCTTCTAATACTCTAATTGTACAACTCCTA
The DNA here is from genome assembly GCA_028658325.1 of Potorous gilbertii. Lineage (NCBI taxonomy): Eukaryota > Metazoa > Chordata > Mammalia > Diprotodontia > Potoroidae > Potorous > Potorous gilbertii. Next base: position 104,507,635 of record CM053769.1, read on the forward strand.
TCCAGGTTTTTCTAATGTGGGTAAAATGAGGCCTCAGCTTAAGTACAAATAACTCATGATTCCCCATGAAAGTCAGATACATACAGAATGGTCTTTGTTTCTCTCCAGGAAAAAAATGCAGAAAGTATAAAAAATTAACTAGAGCCCATGAATAGATACAAAAACACATAGGGATAAAAACTGTCATTACATTGATGCTTATTTGGAAATATGGTGAGGAAACTTGATGAATTAGTTTGTGGTGCAGTGGATAATGGGGGCAGTTAGTTGGCACGGTGAATAGTGTCAGGTCTGGGGTCAGGAAAATCCATATTTCAGAGTTGAGGTCTGGCCTCAGATATTTACTAGTTGTGTGACTCTGGACGAGTCATGTAAGCATGATTGCCTCAGGTTCTTCATCTGTAATATGAGCTGGAGAAGGAAATGATGAATCACTCCAGTAACCTTGCCAAGAAAATCCTAAATGGGGTCATGAAGAGTTGGACTTAACTGGAATGACTGATAACAATGCAGTGGACAGAGCACTGAGTCTAGAGTCAAGAAGACATGAGTTCAGACATAAGTGTCAGATGTGGTCTCAGACATAAACAACGTGACCCTACACAAATCACTTAACCTGTCAGACTCAGTTTTCTCATCTATGAAATGGGGTATAGGAGCAGCGCCTACCTCCCAGTGTTGCTGAGGATAAAGTGAGATAAAAATTATAAAATTCTAGGCACAATACCTGGCACAAGGTAGGTGTTTATTAAATGTCTATTCTCTTCTCTTTCCCCATTCCCTTTCTCTTCCAATCCATCCCATACCTTCTCTGCAATGTGTAGTCTTAGAAAATTGCACATATTGGAAGGTTTACTCTTCAGGAACTATGTAGACAGCGATCTTTCCACAAGGACTTGGCTATATCAGAGAATTGTTCTTGTCTGTCTGTACAGTCTGATTCCTAAAGTCACAAATTTGAGAATCCTCGAACAGGCAATCTCCCAAAGCTGGTGCTCTCCACAAAATCCCCCTTCTCTGACTAAAAGGCTAAATTCTGGGACTAATCTGTGTAGGGAATTCCAAAGGGTGCCTCCTTTACACAGGGAATGGGATTTAGGAGCATCATCCTAGTACACATCAACTAAGCCACCCATGAGTACATATAACTTAACTCTGCCCTGTGCTTCTGCTATGAATCAGCAACAACTATTCTTGGAGGTATGGAAATTTTGCATGGGCACAGCCTCTCTCCCACACACACCCCCAATTGAACTCTGCTTCGTTTCACTCTAGTCTGTTTTTAACAACAAAAAGAAATGGTTAAATAGCAATTTAAATTTTGCAAAATACTTTATAAATATTATCTCACAATAGTGAAAACATCTCATGTGAGTCTTACAACCATCCCAGGAAGTGAGTGCTATTATTAACCCCATTTTCCAGATGATGGAGGTAGACATATGTTAATTGACTTGCTCAGAGTCACTTAGCAAGTATCAGCAGCAAGATTTTAATTCAGGTCCTTTTGACTCCAGATCTGCAAGCTGTATACACTGGACCATATTACTGCCTCTTTATGAAAGCAAAATATGGAGACATATGAGGAGTTGATGGAGGAAAGGAAGATGGAATGAGTGTGTGTGTGTGTGTGTGTGTGTGTGTGTGTGTGTGTGTGTGTATGTGTAAGACAGAGAGATAGAAAGAGATACAGAGAGTAGAGACAAAAATACACAAAGAAACAGAGATAGAGAGTAAACTTATCTAATTTATAGACTGTGGAAGAGTAAAGCTTCCCGGATATGAATTTATCCTCTGTCTTCCTCCAATTAACCAGTTAGTTTTTGTTTCCTATGTCCTTATTAGCTAGGAAGCAATGGATATGTTCACATTACAAGAGGTGCCACTATATAGAGTGACTCTATATAGAGACTCACAGCCTTCATTATATTGTTCTGCCCTTCCCCTACACAATCACCAAGGAATTGGATCCCAAATCTCAGACCCAAGGGGACACAAAATCCTAGTATAGAATCCAAAAAATTATTATTTGAGCATAGGCTGTACACTATCGGGGTGTATTCGAGTATCTCCTTACTTTAAATCAGACTGAAAGTGCTAACCATCAAGAAAGAAACCTCAGACATCATGGAATTACAGCCTGTTGGGAAGGATATTTTCCACTCCTCCTATCCCCTGCTCCACTTTCCAACCATGCTGTACAGATGAGGATGCAAGGGCCCAAAATGGGCAGGTGACAGCTGGCATGGGATTGTTGTTGAGTTGTTTTCAGTTGTGTCCAACACTTTGTGACTCCATTTGGTGTTTTCTTAGCAAAGATACTGGAGTGGTTGCCATTTCCTTCTCTAGCTCATGTGACAAATGAGGAAACTGAGGCAAACAGGGTTAAGTAATTTGTCCAGGGTGACACAGTTAGTAAGTGTCTGAAGTCAAATCTGAACTCAGGTCCTCCTGATTCCAGGATTGGTGCTCTGTCTACTGTGCCACTTAGCTGCCTGACATGGGATAGAAGCAGATTTGAACGCAGGCCTTCCTCCTCTCATGTACATTTAATTTTTCATTGAAGCCTGTTTCCTCACTTGAAAATGCTATTGATTTTCAAGCTGATACAGAAGCAATGAAACACAGTAGTGAAGATGTTGGATGAGGAGTTAAGAAGTCCTGGATTCAAATCCTCCCTATGACATTTATAAGCTGTGTGCTACCATGGGCAAATTGCTTAACCTCTAAGAGTCTCAATTTCATCATCTGTAAAATGGAAATATATATATATATATATATATATATATAACACCAAACTCCAGTGTATGCCTTTAACAAGATGATATATGTAAAATGCTATGAAAATGTCAATTAGTAGTGAAGTCAAATTTTTTTTCCTATTTCTAACCAGAGAGATGTCCCATTGGAAATCACAATTAGAAATTGGGAATCCCCCCCCAAAAAATGTAGGTTTAGACCTAGAAGAGACCTTAGAGGTCATCTGATACAAATCCATCAGTTTGACAGTTGGGTAGACTGAGTTCCAGTGACACTAAATAACATTGACCAGATTATATAAGCAAGAAGTAGCCAAAGCAAGAACTCAAACCCACCCATTGATTTTAGATCCTGTTCCTTTCTGACTCACTGGTTTTTAGAAAAGTTGAATTTCTGAGTCTGTATGTCTCAGGCTGACAAAAAGAGACAAATAAATAAATAAACCCTCTGTCTCTAGATTGAGTTTAATCTGGTACTTTAGACAGAGGATGGATTTTTATTTCAACTGACTGAACACTCTGGCCTGACAAGAAAGGAGAGATTGACCCTCACGCGAACTCAACTGTCAACCTGACAGCCAGAGAGAAAAAGCAGAGAAAAACCCAGATCACAGGCGAAGAAAACGTCATTAGGAATCCAATGTTTGGGCCTTTCCTCTGCCAGTTATATTGTGAGTCTCTAAATTGTTATTATTTTTCTGACATCACGTAGATGCTGATGGGAGTTTATTGGTTATAGACTCACCTTTAACCTATCTATTGGATTCAATACTCATTAATTAATTAAAAGGCCCTTTGCCAGGTACCTGAAAGGAAAGGAAAACAACAGAACAGAGCCCACCCTAAAGTAGTTTACATTCCCCTCGGGAGTACAACACATGCTCATGGGGTTGGGAGATGGAATGATGATCTTGGAGAACAGCCATCCCACCAACTGCCCTTGAATAGATAGTGCATAGAGGGGGTAATGGAAATATAACCTGGGAAAGTCATAGGGACTTAGGTAGCCAAGAGACTGAAGTGTTAGATTGGGAGTCAGAAAGAAATATGATACCTACTATTTGTAAATATTCAAAGTACTCTACGACCTGGAAGGGAGGTGCTGTTATTCATTTATTCCCATTTTACAGAGGAAGAAACTCAAGCAGATGGAGGCTCCCTGACTTACATAGGGCCATACAATTCATACATGCCTGAAGCTGTATTTGAACTCAGATCTTCATGACTCTGCTAGATATGGGTCTCCGTCCATTTTGCCACCTACTTGCCTGAATTTATGAGTTGCCTCAGGAAGACATAAGTTCAAATCCTTCCTCAGAAATTTACCAGCTGTATGACCCAAAATAAGTCACAACCTCTCTCCATCTCAGTTTCTTGATTTATAATATGGGACTAGTGACACTTACCTGACAGTATTTCTGTGAGCCATCAAGCAAGAAAATATCCATGTGAAACGCTTGGCAATGCTTAAAGCACTTCATTTATTTATTATTATTAACAATATTTACTTATTTATTTAGCTATTCTTTATTCATTCATTTTATTTATTACTGTCATTGTTATCTGTTCCTGTTCTGACATTCTTTATTTTAAGTGATTTTTCCTAGTTCTGACATTATGTTTCTATTGAAGTTGCAAAGGGGGACTGGGGAGGTACAGCATTTTACCAGCGAAAAGAAAAAACAGTATGTTCCATTGGACTTAAATGTTCCCCCCTTTTAAAAAATTTCTCCATCTATACTCTAAGGCATAATTCTATGCCTTGACTGTCCAGCCCCTGCTTCCTACCACTTTATGGAGGTTTTAGACTCTTAGACATTAGCCCTAGCATCAGTAACAGAAGGTCTGTATTGTTGTCATATTTCTATCACAGGACTGGAAATAAACCAATATCCTTAGTTCCCCAGTCTACAAACTGAAGATAACACCAAGCACATTACCTGTCTCATAGTTGTGTTAAACGCTTTGTCAATGATAAACTCCATGAGAAGCAATCTCCTTTGTTTGTGTTATGAGGAAACGACACAGAAGATCTACGGGAGGTTAATGGTGCAAATTGAATTGATTTTGTAACCAATGGGAGAGTGAGAAAGCCTAGATACTGGAAAGGGTGACTGAGAAGAAATAAAACTTTAGACAAATGATCAGATAATGCAGGACACATCAGTTCTTTGATTTACAAATCCTCTCCTAGCAAAGTCCAGATATTGAATTCCTATAGGAGGAGGAGATGAATTAAAGGCCTTAGGTTAAGTCCTATCAGCATGTACAAATGGAGCTGCATGTTGATGGGTCTCTCCCAGGAGGACAGCTCCAGTCTGGTTCTACAGAATGCAAGGAGAGTCCCTATTTCAAATACCTCAAGTCTATATAATTTAGCTCCAACATGCCAGTTCAGTCCAGATATACCACCATCTGCTGAAGAGGAAGCTGTTGTCAGAGTGGGATTAGACTTAGAAACTCCAGCTTCAAATCCCAAAATTCTTACTTGTTTGCCTGAATTAATTTTGCAGATGGGTTTCCTAAGCCACAAAGTGAGAGGGTTGAATTGCGTGACCTCTAAATCCTTTCTAGCTATGAAATCTATGATCCTTGAACCTTGGGGGATTCCCAACTTCTGCCCTCTCCCAAGGCTTTCCAGACACTATTCCCAAGACCAGGATCCTCACTCACATCAATACTTCACCAGCCTTCTAGGATCAATTTCTGCCTCTGTCCAATTTTTCTACCTTTATCTGCCAAGGGGAGCTTCCTGGGACTTAGAGGATATAATTCATTGGTTTCTATGCCCTCTCCTTCTGACTGCCACCTTTATCACTCAGTTGAAACTACTGTCTGAAGTTGCCAGTGATCTCAAAAATATCAAATCCAATGACCTTTCTGCAATCCTTTTACTTCTTAACCTTTGACACCCTCAGTTGCACTTTTAAAGTATTCCTTTTCTCCTTCAGACTCTTTTCCTACCAGTCTCATCAATCCTTTTCAATCTGTCAGCTCTTTGTCCAGGTCACATTTTCCACGGCTATCTTCAAGGGTTCTGTCTTCTCTTTTTGCCTTACCTGGCTTAGTGATGTCATCAGTTCCTATGGGTCCAACTATCATCTCTATACAGATGATTCCCAGCACCATTGCTTTAGCTCTAGCCTCCTTTCTCCAGATGCCCCATCGTGTATCACTAGCTATCTGCTGGGCATCTATTACAAACTCAATATGTCTCAAAAAATTCTCTTTTCTTACAACATTCTCCCCTCTTCTTAACCTTCTTATTCCTAGTGTGAAGACACTTATTAGTATGCAATGGCTCTGATGAGGTTTGGTCTTGCGTCCTCTCCTGTTGATAGCATCACGGTGGATGTAAGTGGAGGGAAGCCATGTTCAAGATGTCTGTTTATGTGAGATGCCAATTTAGGCTAGAATATTGTACTTGGACTCAGGAAGACTTAGGTCTGAATTCTGTCGGAGACACTTACTATTTAGCCATATAATCAAGGATAAGTCACTTAACTTCTCTCAGCTTCAGTTTTCTCATCTGTAACATTAGGCTTTTAATAGAGTCTACCTGACAAATTCAAATGATATAATGCAGATGAAACACTATATAAAATTTAGCTATAAATAGTAATAATAGCAACATTAATATATGTAAAGTACATGGGTGAAATAAAACAAAACAAAAAAGACCCTCCTTTCAAGAGGTTTCCCTTCTAATGGAGAGATGCATCATGTATGTGTACAATAATTTGGGGAGTCGGGTGGCATGAAGATAGTCTTCCTATGAGAAGAAACACTTGGGCTGAGCCTCGAATGAAGTGAGGGATCATGATTCATATCCTTTTCAGGGGGCACGAGACATGTACATCAGAATTATCAGAGTAGGCACCAAAGTATCTAGGACAATGGAAATTCTTTGGGGCTGGAGAATGATTCATTTTTGTCTAGGTATCCCTAGTAACTAGGATATACGTGTCACGTGGTAAAAATAAGAACTGATGAAAGCCTCATACTATCTGTTAATACTAGTGGTGATAACTTACATTTTCCTATCTCTAGAAAATGTTGCTGGCAGCAGCTGCATAGAGCATGTATATTGGGGTTCCTCTTCCAACATGAAATCAGTGGCTGAATGAATCTTTCCAAGGAACAGTTTCCTAATGAGAAAATCCCAACCTCAAGTTACCACTTCCTTAGAAGCTCTCAGAGTGCTTGACTCAGTTGCTTGAATCCATCAGTCACTTGAAATTTCCAAAGCTCTTAATGGTTGTTTGTTCACTGATTTCTATTGATGTCACTGGTCAGAAAAAAAACTGAAAAGTATAAAGCTTGACTTTTGAGGGGTCTTTGAGTATTGTTACTGGTATTCCTTTGGAAGTGAGTGGTTATTTAGAAGATAAAGGGCAAAATATTCAGTGTCTTTAGATCTCTTGTCTCTTCATTTGAGAAAATTCTGAGTCCAAAATATTAGGCACACAGTAGATCCTGGATTTAAATTCAGGTTCTAAGACTCCCAACATCAACATTCTTCCTACTACATGATGCTATGTGAATTCTGTGATTTAGAAACATGCCCAAGTGTATGCTGGTAAAATGTTTAATAATTGTCTCTCTGTCTCTTTCTCTTTATCGTTCTGTATATATATATATATATATATATATACACACACACATACATATATATACATATATACATAAATACATACATACATACCTACACACATACATATAAATACATATACACATATATTTGCATGGCACACTTTGAATTGTGATCTGCATTATTCAAGTTTTCTCCATCATTTTCTTAAGTGTAGAATCAATAGAATAATGAATAAAGCCCTGATCTGCAGCATTTGTCCATTTATATATGCTCACACTGAATATTTAATAATTAGCACTCTCTAGCCCTAGGAACAAGCTCCCATACATTCCTGGAAATGAGTCACCAGAAGAATAAGGGTGGTGAAAAAATGGGCCATTGTTTCAGGGAGAAGGCTGAAGTCATTAAAGGGATTTTGCATTTCTGAAAGGCATCTCACCCCACTATCTTCCTCCACTTCAATTCGAGGTCTATTAAATGATCCAAAGAAAGAAGTTCTTAACCTGGAGTTTAAAATTTTAATACTATTATCTCTATCTCTATAGTAATCTTCGAATAGATGCCAATATTTTTACATATACACATACATGCATACATGTGTGCATGTATATACACACATACATGTTTATATATACATACATATGCATATATACACATGCACCTAAATACGTTTATTATATATGTATTTAACTGTATGGATGTAAATTCTTCTGAGCAGGTATTCATAACTTTCACCAGACTGTCAAAAAATCCATGCTGAATAAACAGTTAATAAAATATATGTGTGTACACATGTGTATGCATGCATATACATAAGTGTATGTGTGCATGCATGCACATGTGTTTTTCTGAGTGAAATCTCTCAGTTTCTTTCCCTTATCACACGATGGAAACATAATGAACTCAATGTCTTTGCAGTCTGCAAAGAGGTGAGGTTCGTACCAGGGTCCCAAACCCCTTGTTCTGGATACTTTTATATGCCAGTGGGTCCAGCAAGTGCTCCAGCACCATGCCAAAGCCTTCTGTTATCCTAGAATCAAAGGAAAATATGTTCTCTTGCTGCCAATATGGCGGGAGCCTCTCCATTGGCACCCCATCGTTGTCACATCGGTTGGAGTTCTTCCTGGGTCATAACCTCAGAATTCATCCTTTGGAATCATATCTGTGCCTTGGGGCTCACTTGGTCTTTTGGTTTTGTGTAATTCTGGCCACAGTTCATGACCATGTGAGACATAACTAAACACATTGAAAGATACCTTTCAAAAAACCAGACAAACCAATGGAAATTCGAAACAATTTTCTAGTCTTTCTATAATGGTCTTGCGCTATGATTGATAACAATGAACAGCCATATTGAATTATTGACCTCTGATAAGCTACTTGGGAAATAAATGTCAAGGTATACAAACTGTAACTGACACAATGCTTCTTATAACACGTACTTTCTGAGATTCTACACCCCTGTCAGTAATGTATATACAGTTAAGGTTTTGCTTCTTAGAACTGTTATTAACTGAAGGTACCATTCTTTTCAAATTGAGAAATATTAATGAATTGGCATCACTCACAATTGGAAAAATATCTGCATACATACAATTATACATCCTTATCTTTAAGAACTCCCTCCCTACCCCACTCTTCACCTACTTAGAATCTTTGTTAATTAGAAGTTTATTGTCCTTCCCTTGTGGCTGCCAGGTGGTAAAGTGGATAGAGAGCTGTGCCTGGAGTCATTTGACTTCAGATACTTCCTATCTGTGTGACCTTGGACAAGTCACTTAACCTTTGTTTGCCTCAGTTTCCTCAGCTATGAAAGGATAGTAACAAAGATAACTCCCAGGCTTATTGTGAGGATCACATGAGATTAATGATTAAAAAATAATAAGAAGAAGACAAAACAGCTCTTGGGTTTGAGAGTCTGCTCTGATATAGACAGTAATAATGTAATGTGCCTGAGACATAACAGATGTCACATAAATGTCTATTCCTTTCTCCTCCTTTCCCTCCCTCCCTCCCTAGACACCGAGAATTAGCATCTTGTGAGAAAGCTGTAGGTACTTCTGTGAAGCCTTTCATTCGTAAGAGAATAATTCATTCTTCTGTTGTTTCTTAAAGTCCCTGGGAAGATTCAGGTCCGTATCAGCGAGTACCCTGAAGGTCTTAATTGTTCCATCTTTCAATTTTAGTGTAATTGTTTATAAGATAGATAGCTTCAGGTAGACAGATAAAATTTAAAAATTTTAATTAACAAACATTTATTTTCTTTTCTCCCTCCCTCCCTTCTTTCCTTCCTCCCTTCCTCCTTTCTTTCTTCTTTCTTTCTTTCTTTCTTTCTTTCTTTCTTTCTTTCTTTCTTTCTTTCTTTCTGTCTTTCTTTCTTTCTGTCTTCCTTCCTTCCTTTCTTTCTTTTTTATTCCTTTCTTTCTCTCTCTGTCTCTCTCTGTCTCTCTCTCTCTCTCTCATTTTTATTCCCTTCCCAAAACAAATCTCCACGTTGACCATGTCCAAAATTGTAAGCCTCATTTTACATCTTGAGTCACTCTCAGTTCACCCTTATTATCATGGTTGCAGTTAGTCATTATATTGATCAGAGTTCTGAAGTCTTTTAGCATTGCTTGTCTTTACAATGTTTCTTTCTTCTGATTTTACCACTAAAACTAAAAATAGTTCCCAGTAATAACTTCACACATAAATTTTGATATCATCCCAGATTCCATAGTATTTGGCATCACAGGTATGATGATTCCTATTCTCCTTTTTAGTTAACCTCTTGTAAATCAGAGAACATCGCAATCCCATATTCTTCTATCTGTCAATTACTTCACTCAAAGATGTTCAAGTATAGTGTGCAAGTGGGGATAGTGGCTAATTCCTTGTTCTCAACCAGTCAGCTTCACAGAATCTCCGTAGAGGAAGGAGTATATCTAACACTGAGCAAAGATTGACCTTTTTCCAAGCAAAAATGGAAAGTTAAAAAGTTATCTTTGGAGATACCACACCACTCCAGTCTAGAAAACTGCCACCTCACAGCATCAATCTGGATGGAGATTTGGAAGGCCCCAGTGTCCTATCCAGATCCCTCATCAATTGTGAAGAACATCGTTTGATGAATCTCTTGAAATATAAGTCTTGGGTACTACTACCAGAGGAAATTGTTAGCTGAGAGCAATTTACTGAAATAGCATGTGAAAAGAGAGCAACAGTTTCTTCTCCATGAACTTGGCACCCACGTATAAACCCAACTCAAACAAGGAGGATGACTGCATATAGAGACCATAGAGAAGCACACAAGGGGGAAAACGTGTGGCCAGAGTACATTTGATAAATCTTGTCTTCAAGGAGTTCATTGTCTAATGGGGAGAAAAACATGAAAACAGCAGTGTATAAAAAAAGACCTACTGAAGATAACCCCAGAAGGAAGGCACTAGCACTAAGAAGGAATGGGAAAAGTTTCTTATAGAAAGTAGCCTTTTTGCTAGCATTGGAAAGAAACCAAGGAAGTCAGGAGGCAGTGGTGAGGAAAGACAGAGCCCCACTCCTCTGATACGGAAAGGTGACACTGGCCTCACGGTCTCTACTGGACACTGATCCATTACTACTGCCTGGAAGTGCCCTGCTGGATAATTGTGATAGTAATCACTTATTTTATATCACTTTGAAGTTTGCAAAGCTACTTGTGAAAAATTATCTATGTATCATCACAATATTCTCAGAGGGAGGTGATACCATTATCTCCATTTTACAAATGAAGGAACTGAGATAGACAGAGGGTAACTTGCTCAGGATTACATAGCTAACAATGTCTGAGACTGAATTTGAACTCAGGTCTTCCTGAGTCTAGGGCCAGTTCTCTAACCACTATGGCACTTATTTGCCATACTGAGCTCCCATCTCTACCATCTCCAGCTTTTGGCTGAGCTGAAATTCTGGCATTTCATATGGCAATTCAAATCTGTAGTTATTTCTTTTTTTTCTTTTGAACATACTTACATCTGACTGAGCCATACCTCATGCAAAGGTGAATGGGAGGTGGGAAGGTGGGGTAAATGGCATGGCTTGCAGTGGAGGGAGGAGTCAAAGTAGAGAAAGAGGTAACATCTGAATGGCCCTCCAAAAAAGATAAAGCTTCCCTAAGAGTTCAAAAGGATGTACTTTCCAAGCATGTAAAATGATATAAGCAAATGTTCGGTAGCAGGAAATGTGGTCCTGAGTTTGAATGAAGACAGATAATCCAAGATGGGCTGTTACATAGAATGCATAAGGCAAGGTAGGATAGGGAAAGGTCGAGAGAGCCTTCAACAATAAAAGATCAATGAATTTTCTTTTATCCTTGAGACAATCTGGTCATTCCTTGATAAATATAGCTCTAATGAGAATTTTTTCTCAGAGACTAATTGCAAGTGTATTTTCTTCTCTACCAGTTCCTGAACTACTCAGTAATGACCCTCTATTCCAGCTACAAATTTCCCAAACTCATTTCTCCTTTTTCTGAGCAACAGCTAAAAGTGATGGTCCAGATAGCTCCCTTGGCTCATCACCTATGATCCTGTCTCCTCCTCTTTGTCTGATTGCCATCCTATTCCGATCTATCTTTACTTTTCCTCACAGTCACAATCTCCCTTTGGAGAATCCCAAGTCTAAAGAAACAAGACCTCTATCATCTTTTCTTTGCCCCAACATTACAATGAATGTTTTTATTCACAAAGGTCAATTACATCACAGTTACCCTAGTTCCGGACAGACTGGCTTTATTTTCAATATACATATGGTTTGTGGAGAGATTTGACACATATTTTAGTCATCCATGGTGAATATCCAGGAAAATAAAAAGAATAAAAAATTCTATAAAAAAAATTCAGTCAATATCCCAGTTTAATTCAACAATCATTTTTTAACAACCGTTTATTAAGCTGTATTATATATCAGGTCCTGTCCTGGGTACTGAAGATAAAAGAAAGGCAAAAAGACATCCCGTATCCTCAAGGAACTCACAGTCTAATGAGAAAATATATAAATAACTATGCATGAACAAAATATATAGAAGACAAATTGGAGATAATGTCTGAAGGAAGGCACTATCTTTGCAGGAGAATGGGGAAAAGCATCTTGCAGGAGGTAGCATTTATGTTGGTATTTGAAGGAAGCCAGGGAACCCAGAAGACAGTGATGGAGACACAGAGGGACAGAGAGAATTCCTGATATGAGGGACATGTAGCAAAAGTGTCTGGAATTAGTTGATGGAGTATTTTGTTTGAGAAAAAATGAGGCCATTTTCTTGGATCTCATAGAATTTAGAGATGAGTAATGTATGAAAAGAATTGAAGGATTTTTGAATGCCCTATAGAGGTTTTTATATTTGATCTTGGAAGCGATAGGGAATCATTCAGGAAATGGGATGAGATGTGCCTAAACAGTATCAGTTGGACAGTTGAATGAGGGATGGACTGGAGTGGAGATAGACTAGAAGAAGGGAGATCAACCAAAATATTTTTTTTTCTTTCCCTGTGTGTGCTGATAAGAACCTCAGCCCTAATGTGTAGTATAATGTAGTGTAATTATAAATCATGTAATGACATCATCTAGCTATATAAACCTGAACATTTTACTTTTTGTCTTCATGCCTCAGTTTCCCTATAGGAAGTAGACATTATAATAATGAACTTAAGTATCTCCTAAAAGTATCACAAGGATCAGAAGGCATATGTATGTGAAAGAAACTTAATGGAAGACAGTTCTATGGAGATAAAAGTTTTTACTATTAAGTTGTGGTGGGGATAATATCAGTCTGTCCTCTTCACAGGACTATAGCATCATTAATTATTTCATGCCATCTCCCTTGGCCATCTCATGGACTTTCCTGGCTTTATTTAGTTATGCACACTTAGCAAATGTTCAATATATATGGGGACAGCCCTAACTTTTTTGAGCTCCAAACTCACAATTCTAACCAGTTCCAAGACATTTCTTATTGGATATCCTACTCATACCCTAAGCAGAAGCTTTGAGTTTATTTCAGTAACATCATCCATGGCTATTATTTAGGCTCATCTCCAAGCTCTATCCAGGTATGCGTTCTCTTCTCTCTCCTTTCTCAATCACTCCCAAGGGTTCAAGGGTCAGTTCTGAGGATGTGATATCTAAATCCATTGATCAAACCCTAATCTCTCTCCAGAACTCCATCCATGCATCACCAACTGTCTTATGGATCACTGATAGGCATCCCTACTTCAAATTACTCCAAGTAGAACTCATTATCATTTCTCTGTGAACCGTCCCCTTCTACGACCTTCCACATTTGTATTGAATAAATCATCATTCTTCCCGTCTCCCAGGTTGCTAACCATGTAGTCATCTCATACTCTTCCTTTCACTTTCTCTTATATCTTCCCTTGTCTAGTATCCTCAAGACTACATCTAAACCTCTCTCCTATCCATTTCACATTTGCCACTTGCCCACATAGAAGATTCTACCCTAATAGAAGATTCTACCGTAATAGAAGACCTCTTCACCTCTTTCCTAGACATTTGCAAGAGCCTCCAAATGGCTCTCTCTGTCTCCTCTCCAATCTAATTTCCAGCAGATGCTAAAATAAACTTCCCCAAGTACAATTCTAGTCTTATCACTGTCTTCAAAAGCATGCTGTAGCTCCATGTTTTCTCTAGGATAATTAAAGCTATAATAATAAATGTGAATAAGGTTTGCAAAGCACAAGAATCTTTTAAGGAAGATGCTATTATTACTCCTCATAGAGGCAGAGAGGGTGCAATGGTTAGAGCACTGTACCTGGAGTCAGGCTGAACTGAGTTCAAATCCTTATTAGTTCTATGATCCTCAGTAAGTCACTTAGCTAAGTCTTACCTAAGCTATTTCCCTCCCACAATGTCCAGCACAGTGAACTTCACACAGTAAGGCTTTAAAAAATTGCCCTTATTATTTTTGTTTCTCATCAAAATATAGAAAAGAAGTCAATATTTTTGACAAATACTGTATGGTGGATAGAACACTATCTCTGGTGTATGGATGACACAGGTTAAGATAATTATTACCTATGTGTCCCTAGGAAACTCACTTATAATCTTTGTTTGCCTCAGTTTCCTCATATGTAAAGTGGGTATAATAGTGCCTACTTACAACTTACAAGAGTTGTTATGAGGAACAAATAAGAAAATATCTGACTTTTAAAACACTTAGCACTATGTCTGGCACAAAGTAAGCACTATAGAAGCATTCTTCTTCATCATCATCATCATCTTCATCATCACCTGAAGAGGCAATATTTGACTTCAAGAGACAATGCTTTCAATGTTGAAGTGCCACATATGGACCTTAGGATAGAGGGATTTTTTTCACGGGCAGGTTGAACTTGAGGGCCCTGAGTCTCTATCAGTTCTGAGTGTATGAGATTCTGCAAATTCCAAACTGAATTCTGTATCCTGGGTAAGCTTAAATTGTAAGAAAACCAAAACTGGTAATTTTCCACTTTCACAATGAAATATTAACTCATGACATCACAGATTTTAGAATTTATTGAATTCTATTTCCACATTTTAAATGAGAGGAAACCAAAGCCCAGAGAGAGGAAGAATATTCCCAATATTTATGGTCAGGAAATCAAACCACCAGACTCGTGCCCTGGATGGGCTGTGTGTTCTACAGATATCTCTTCCACTTTTCAGTCTAAGTGACAAGCATGCAGAAGACTGATTGCAGGTCAGTCTGAGTTTGATCAAGTGCTGAGATTATGACATAGGACAAGAGCATTTATCTCATGTAAAGGAAGATAGGAAGAGGTGTTAGGGGACTCAGGACTCTGTGACTAAGTGGTCTGAGTGAAGGATTTCTCCAGCACTTCAATAGAGCTAACCCAGGAGGTTGGACAGCTCCTTCACTGAGGATCCTGTTGGCATGTCTATGGTAATCACTGATCTTGTTTTCCCTCTTCATAAGTTTCACAGCCTTTCTTGGCAATTACATTCTGTACTCTGGCATGCTGGGCACTTCATTAGGAATTAACTACTCAGGATAATTTCAGACGAGACATAGCCACCTAGAATCACAATTAATGAAGGGAAGAACATTCGGCTTTGGTGCACGAAGCTGAGAGAGAAAACATTATTTATTTTATTAATCATCAGGTTTAGGACCCAAATTGCTACTCAGTATTGGGGAGAATAATTGGAAAACTTAGGACCAATTTGCTCTGTAACCTCAGGCAGACCACTTAGCCTCTCTGGGTCGCAATTTCCAGATGGATAGTTGTTAGAATTAGATATTTCCTTAGGCAATTGATATAGAAAGTACTTTAGATGTCTGACTTAGGCTTCTCATTTTACCGATAAAAGAATTGAAACCAGAGGTGGAGTGATTTGTCCAGGGTCACACAGGAAGTGGCACAATTGCAGTCTGAACCCAAGTCCTGTGATTTTAGACCTGTATTTCTAAGACATACTAGATAATAAGAAGCTCAAGTTTTGCCTCTAAAATAATAGATGCATCAGCCATGGAAGTGAGAATATACAGCATCATGAAGTAAGAACTGGAAGGGGTCTTGGAAGCTGTTTAGTCTAAAGTCTCTTAACTTAGGGTCCATGAACTTATTTATTGCTTAATATTTGGATGATCATATTTATTACAATTGATTTCTTTTGTAAGCATCATATTTTACTTTATGTATTTTCACTGCCTTTTTTTTCTGAAGACTCCATAGGCATTACCCTAGGAGCCTTGGCATACCAAAGGTACAGAGCCTCTGATCTAATCTAACTCATTGACTTCACAGGAAAGCAAACAGGAGCCCAGAGATTAAGTGACCGGCCCAAGGCCAAGTAGTTAGGAAATGGGATTACAGGGAAGATGTTCTTTAACTCTGAACCCAGAGTTATTTTCACTGCCTTCTCAATGTCTTACTAACATTTCTATTATTGCATTAAGGGTTTTCTTTATAATACAACCTTTTATGTTAATAATGTTGAATTAGGGATGAACATAGTTGTCAAATGGAGTAGAAGACTAAGAAATGATAAGGAAACCAGAAGAAAATACAGCATCTAATTTAGAGGACAACCACAACTAAATGAAATGAGGTGTTGCATTGTGCTTGAAGGGAGAAACAGGCCATAAATCTCATCCACTGAATAAACAACGCAGTGATTTTCATGTATTAAGCAAAACCAAGGTCAGCTGCTTAACTGTTTAAATATTTGTGACAGGCTGTCATCACAGTCTTAAAACTTGTTTTTAAGCAGAGGGGTTTTCTCTTTATCATCCCTTTTCAGATATGTGCATATGGACACATATATAAACACGGATCTGTATGGAAGCATATATATATATATATATATATATATTTTTTTTTTTTTGCATTTCCTGTTTTTGGTACATGAGACCATAGACTCACAGGATCATAGACATGGGAGGGAAAACAGAGGTCATCTACCACAACACAGGAGGAAGGACTGTGACTGCACACTCAGAGAAATTGGGTTCCCATCCCATCTCTCCTGCTTATTCCCTGGGTTTATTCCTGCTTATTCCCTGCACATTACATAAGCTCTGAGATATAGCTGCCTCTTTTCTACCAAGAGGAGATTGGACAAAATGACCTCTGACATTCCTTTAAGTTTCAGATTTACCATCCCACCCAAAGGATCCCCACAAGAGGACATCCAGCCTCATTTGAATGTGAATTTGATATTTCCCAAGGCAGCTGACAATGTTTGTACATCTCAGGATGCCCTTTCTTTTGTTAAAGCAAAATGCCTTCTTTCTACGTGTACCCTAAATACAAAATAAATTGAATTCCTCTTCTTCATGTCAATTGTTCCCACCCTGTCTCTCTTTACTCTTCGCTCTGAAACTCTTCTCCTCTCCAATCTAAAAAGGTTTACTTCCCACAATCAATCATAATTGAATATACTTTTTGTTGTTCAGTAGTATCCAACTCTTTGCGACCTCTTTTGTCATTCTCTTGGCAAAGATACTGGAGTGGTTTGCCCTTTCCTTCTCCAACTCATTTTACAGATAAGTAAACTGAAGCAAACAGGATTAAGTGATTTGTCCAGGTTCACACAGCTAGTAAAGTGTCTGAGGTCAGACTGGAACTCATATCTTCCTGACTCCAGGCTCAGGACTCTATGTGCTGTGCCATCTAGTTGCCTGGATTTATTTTATTTCATCTGGTTTTTCATCAGCCTATTACTTTCATGAGCTTTCTGAGAACAGGTTGTGCCTCTCCTCACTCTTATATGACACCACTTCATAGAAGACCTTCTCTTGTACTCATGGTGGATCTTCCCACCCCATTAAATTTTGTGGTTTTAAATGTCTAGCAAGAAAGAAACCCTTGTTGCCTGGGTTTTAAATTGCAACCTCGGAAGGGCTATAAATATCTTCTGTATTATTACAGTCAGAAGTTAGCTCTGGAGCCTGACGCCCCATTTGGAAATTTACCTAAATCTGTCTTGATCCTTTATTTTATAATATAAAGAAAATCATATTACTATGGCTTCTTAATTTAACAGAGCAAAGATACTAAGGGAAAATTATTTAGCACTGTTGTGTGAACATATTACCCCCGCCATAACCTGGAACTTCGTTTCACAGCCACAGTTCATGGAAGTGGGAGATAAGGGCATCTATGCTAGGGTCCAGGGGCCAGGATACTATTCCAGAACTTGTTCCTGGAATAAAACAATGGAATCAGAGGGAAATTGGGAGGTGGGATAGAAAGTTGGATAGTGTCAGGAGGTTGATCAAGTGTACGCATTATGTGTTATATCTTGGTAGCTGGGGAGCTTCAAGTTATACTATAGGAAAAAACAAGTTAGTGACACATTAGAAGCAACCTTCTAAATTAATCAATCAATGTACAAGTAATTATTAAGTTCTTGCTGTCTAACAAGCACAGAGATAACAAAAATAGTCCCTGCCCTCAAGGAACTTACACTTGGATGGGCATAGAAAACATGTGAATACTTATCACACAAATCACATGCAGAGTAACTACCAGGTAACCTTAGGAGAAAAAGCACAGCAGGTGAACAGATTATGAAAATCTGCAGTAGATGATGTTGGAGGTGAGCCCTGAATGCAGTGAGAGTCTAAAATATAAATGTGCAGAGAAAGGGCATTCCAGATGTCCCAGATATCCCAGATATCTAGTGCAAAGGCACGGTAGAAGAAGATGGAATATTGGATAAACAACACATGTTGGGTAAATTCTCCTGAGATTCCTTTCTTTGTGAGCTTGACTGGAATCATCTCTTTGAACAGCTCCTCAGTTCACTAATTTCCAGGCATGTTGGCTCCATGTTAGTTTCCTGTCTATTCTCACCTCCAAGCCGCAAATTTCTCCCACAGTTCTCAAGTGTAAGTGTTCCATGACAAAAAGACCGACAATAACTTTCCCCTTAAATTTTCCAGAAGGGAATGCCCAATAGATACTTCCTCTTCAAGGCAAAGGACATATTAACAGTAAATTTGGCCATTTAACATACCACACCTCATCCTTTGTTTGCTCATATAGCCCCATCTTTGTATCTCAGGGAAATCCTGCTTCCAGTTTCTCACTGGCTTGATTTCTCCTGTTGTATACCTTGGGACCCCTCTAACTACCACAGATATGATAAATAATGCACACATTTGCTACATTTATATGCCCAGAACCTACCAGAAAGATTGACACATTATATGTCCTTAATTAAAGTTCATTATTGAGTCTATATCATACTGGATGCTGGACATAAAAAACTTACTAATTATTATTGTCATTGTGTTTATTTTCATCTAAATCTATGATATCATTGGTAGGAAAGTCCTTCTACTCATGTGTAATGACTTCATTCATTAATTCGTCCATTCATTTATCCATTTATATATTTACTCATTCCTTCTTTTATTTATTTATTTATTTATTTATTTATTCTTTCTTTGAGAACTGTTCTATAAATTACAGTCTTGTAGAATAGCATGGGGATAGGAGAAGTTAAGTGATTTACCCAGTTATACAGTCAACAACCAGGAGTGCCTCCAGAGAGCAGTGTATGTAGGATCAAGAAGACCTGAGTTCCAATCCAGTCTCCAACTCTCAGCTATTTATGTGATTCTATGCAAGCCATTTGATCACTGCCTGCCTTGGTTTCTTCATCTGAAAAATAACAAATGTTTCTCTAAGGATAAAATGAGATAATGTTTGTGAAGTGCTTTAGCAAACATTGAAGTGCCATATAAATGCTAATTATGTTGTTGGTGTTAGTGTTGGTGGTTTCAGCCAGCCCTAGAAGTTGTTATTACTCTGAGGCTGACCCTCTTATCCCCTGCCTCTCTCTCAATCTCAGGTTGTCATGAGGTATTGGGATAGGGACTGGTCCTATGATTTAAATGGTACAGGAAAATTGCAGAGAAGGGAGTTCCTTCCATCAATGGAAGTTATCACTTTCAGCTTCTAGTCTTAGAGTTGCCTGGAGAGCATTGGGAGGTTAAAAGACTTGTCCACAGTCACACAGTCAGTATGGATCAAAGGCAAGACTTGAACCCAGGTTTTGGGTTGGAGACTAGTTCTTTTTCTATGCAATCTTTCAATGTGTATATCCTTCTTAAAATATTATATGTAGAAAAAGATTCAGGACATGGGCCAAGATAGTAGAGTGAGAGCAATTACTCACCTAAGCTCTAAGATAAACTCCTTCAGATCTCTCTATAAAGAGAATCTGAACAAATTTTAGAGTGGCATAATCAATAGGAGACTGAGTGGGGCAGATTTTCAGGCCAGAACTGCCTCAAAGGTCAACAGGAAGGATCTATTGCATGGGGCTGTAGGAGCACACCATGCACAGGCTGTACCATCACAGACCCCACCATAGCAAAGACAAACAGGCACCACCTGGCAGTTTGAAGCAGTAATGGTTCTCAAACACATCAATCCAGGATAACAGTCAAGTGGAACTGAGTGAGAGAGAAATGTAGAACCCAAGGTAACAGCAACAACTGCCACTGAGTCTATCAGCCCACAGATTAAATATATGTAAGTCACCTGCTTACCTTGCTTGAATTTCTGGGAGCCAAGATGGCAGAGTGATCTGTAAGTGCTATTCCCCTTCCCTTGTTGACCTTGAAAAACCCTGAAAAACCCAGAGAATATTTCCCCAGAAAAAATTCTGAAAAGTGGGATCAGCCTGAAGGGGTAAACAATCTCAGCCCAAGAGGCTAGGAAAATTGCAAAGTGGTATCTCTCTTGCTGTTGCTGAAGGGAACAAGTACAGGAACAGAGTTGTCCCAGACAGCCCCATCTCAGCAAACCAAGAAGAGATCCTGAGCCCCAGGGGATGGAACCTACTATAACCAACACCAGGACCCCAGGCATGCCTCAGCACAGCCAGGAAAATCAGGAAGACACTATGGGGTTCAACAAGTGCTGAACCTGCTTATGCTCTAGCTCAGGAGAGGAGAACTTCTATGACTAGACCACATCCCCCCCCCACACTTCATGAAGCACACTCCAGGGTAACTCTGAGGAAACTCAGAAAGACTTCACTTGGACTCTCCTTTGGCACATCAGCCAGCTCAATACTGGGTAAACTGAAGCATTTTAACTTCTAAGAAAGTTTGAAAGAACATGAGGACACACATAAATTCTCAATTTCCAAGTATAAGAACTGTGGGACAGAACCCACTGTACCCCAGTAGCAGATATCCTCTTTAAAAGCCAGAAAAAAAGGTAATTTTCATGAGCAGGAAGCAAACTAGAAAAGAAAAGGGCACAGAATCTTACTATGGGGACAAAGATCAAAACACAAATACTCAAGAGGTCAGCACTGAGACTGTATTCCCATCTGAAACTTCAGAAGGGAATATGAACTGGTCTCAAGTCCAAAGAGCATTCTTGGAAGAGCTCAAGAAGGATTTTAAAAGCCAAACTAGAGAAGTAGAACAAAAACTGGCCAATGATGTTAAAAAGATGAAAAAAGAATTCACTGAAGAGATCAGCTCCTTAAAAAGCAAAATTGGACAAATGGAAAAAGAGGCACAAAACCTAACTGGGAAAACTGGACAAATGGAAAAGGAAGAATAAAACCTAACTGGAGAAAATAATTCCTTAAAAGGAACAATTGGACAAACATAAAAGGAGAGGAAAAAGTTAATTGAAAAAAACAATCTATTAAAAATTAGAATTGGGCAAGTAGAAGCTAAGGATTCTATGAGTTATCAAGAATCAGTCAAACACAACTAAAGAATGAAAAAAGCAGAAGAAAATATAAACTATCTCATTGGAAAAACAACTGACCTGGAAAATAGAACCAGGAGAGAAAAATCTAAGAATTATTGGTCTACCAGAAAGCCATGATGAAAAAAAGAGTCTGGACAATATTTTCCAAGAAATCATCAAGGAAAACTGTCCAGAGGTCCAAGACTCAGAGAGCAGAATAGTCATTGAAAGAATCCACCAATCACCTCCTGAAAGGGACACCAAACTGAAAACACCAAGGAATTCCAGAACCATCAAATGAAGGAGAAAATACTGCAAGCAACCAGAAAGAAACAATTCGGATATTGATCAGCTACAATCAGGATTACACAGCACCTTGCAGCTTCTATATTAAAATATCAGAGGGATTGGAATACGATATTTCATAAGACAAATAGCTGGGAGTACAAAAAAGGAACAATTACCCAACAAATTTGAGCATAATATTTCAGTCAAGGAGATGGACATTCAATGAAATAAGGAATTTCCAGGCCTTCCTGATGAAAAGGCCAGAGCTCAATACAAAGTTCGATCTTCAAAAGCAAGTCTCAACAGAGGAATACAAAGGCAAACAGGTGGAAAAAACTTGTTATTCAATATGGGCAAACTATTTACTTCCCTGAAAGGGAAGATGATACTTGTTAATCTTGAGAATTGCATATTTATTATAATATATAAAAGAGAAAAACATAGAGTGGGTATAAAGTAAATGATGTAAAAATAAAAAATGTGATTTAAGAGTGAGAAGGAATTGAAATGGGAGATTTGAAAAGGAGGAGGCAGGAAAAGGTAAGTTATATTACAGGAAGAGGTAAAAAATATATTACAGTAGAGGGAAAGAGGGAAGGGAGATGAGCTTTATTTGAGATTTGCTCTCATCTGATTTGATTCAAGGAGAGAAAAACAAACTCAGTTAAGCATAGAAATCTAACTGGCTCTATAGGCAGTAGGAGGGGAAAGGAGAAATAAAAGAGATGGGAGGCTAAAAGGGAGGGAAGAAGAAGTATGGGAAAGGGGGAGTAAAATGGAGGGTAGGTGAAAGAAGGAAGGGAAGACTGAGGGAGGCAGTGGTCAAAACTTAAAACTTTACTGTGGAGAAGAAGGGAGAAGGGAGAATTAAAAGGATAAATGGGGAAATAAAAAGGAGGGAAAGACACAGATAATCATAACTGTGAACTGAATAGGATGAACTCTCCCATAAAATGGAGGTAGATAGCAGAATGGACTAAAAACCATAATTCAACAATATGTTGCTTACAAGAAATATATTTGAAACAGGGGATACACACAGGGTGAAGGTAAAAGTTGGAGCAGAATATATTATGTTTCATCTGATGTAAAAAAGCAGGTGTAGCAATCCCTCATCTCAGACAAGCAAAAGCAAAAATAGATATAAACAAAAGACATAAGGAAAGAAACTGCATCCTGCTAAAAGTCACCATAGACAATGAAAAAATATCATTACTAAACATATATGCACCAAGTGCTATAGCATCCAGATTCTTAGAGGAGAGGTTAAGGGAGTTACAGGAAGAAGTAGACATGAAAGCTATACTAGTGTGGGACCTCAACCTCCCCCTCTCTGAACTTGATAAATCTAACCTCAAAATAAACAAGAAAGAAGTTAAGGAGGTGAATAAAACTCTGGATAAAGTAGATATGGTAGATCTCTGGAGAAAATTGAAGAGGGATGGAAGGGATTATACCTTTTTTTCAGGGGGTACATATACAAACATTGATCATGTACTATGGCACAAAAACTTCACAATCTAGGGCAGAAAGGTAGAGATAGTCAATGCATCCTTCTCAGATGATAATGCAATAAAAATTACATGTAATAAAAGGCCATGGAAAGATAGACCAAAAATTAAATGGAAACTAAATAATCTAATCCTAAACAATGAGTTGGTTAAACAACAAATCATAGAAATAATCAACAAATTCATTCAAGAGAATGACAATAATGAGACAAGCTACCAAAGCTTATGGGACACTGCAAAAGCAGTTCTTAGAGGAAATTTTATATCTTTGAATGTCGACATGAATAAAATAGAAAAAGGAAATCAATGAATTGAGCATGCAGCTGAAAAGGCTAGAAGAGTATAAATTGAAAATCCTCAAGTAAATACCAAATTAGAAATACTGAAAACCAGAGAGATTAATGAAATTGAAATTAAGAAAACTATTGAACTAATAAAAAAAGAGTTGGTTTTATTTAAAAAAGCAATAAAATCGATAAACCTTTTCTCAATTTGATTTAAAAAATGAAAGAAAACCAAATTACCAAAATCAAAAAATGAAAAGAGTGAACTCATCTCCAATGAGGATAAAATTAAAACAAAACTTAGAAATTACTTTGCCCAATGGCATGCCCATAAATTTGACAATCCAAGCAAGATAGATTAATACTTTTAAAAATATAAAATGCCCAGATTAAGATTAGAGAAAGTCGAATACTTAAATAACCCCATCTCAGAAAAAGAAATTGTACAAGTCATCAGTGAACTTCCCAGAAAAAAATCTCCAGGGTCAGGAAGATTTGCAAGTGAATTCTATCAAACATTTAAAGAACAATTAATATCAATGCCATATAGAATACTTGGGAAAATTGGTGAAGGAGTCCCACCAAAATCTTTTTATGATACAAATATCGTTCTGATACCTAAACACAGAAAGAAAATTATAGACCAATTTCTGTAATAAATATAGATTGAAATTTTTTAAATACGGTATTAGCCAAAAGAATACAGCTACTTATCATGAGAATAATACGTTATGATCAGGTAGGATTTATACCAGGAATGCAGGGCGGGTTCTATATTAGGAAAACTATTAGCATTATTGATCATATCAACAACAAAACTACCAGAAACCACATGATTATCTCAATAGATGCAGAAAAAGTTACGAACAAAATGTAACACTCATTCCTATTGAAAACACTGGAGAGCATAGGAATAAAGGAAGTCTTCCATAAAATAATAAGTGGTATCTACCTAAAACCATCAGCAAGAACTACAAATGATAATATAGATAAGTAGTAGATAACCTATAGATAATATGAGTAACAATCTAGATGTGTTTCCAGTACAATCAGAGGTTAAACAAGGATGTCCATACCACTGTTATTCAATGTGAGAAATGTGAGCTTTAACAATGAGAAGAAAAAAGAAATTGAAGGAATTAGAATTAGCAAACAACAAACTAATGTTATCATTCTTTGCAGATGATAAACTTAGAGAATCCCAGAGAATCAAGTAAAAAACTACTTAAAATAATAAACAATTTCGGCAAAGTTGCAGGTTACAAAATAAACCCACATAAATCATCTGCATTTCTATATTTTACTAACAAAACACAACAGCAAAAGATGTGGAAATCCCATTTAAAGGTATGGTAGACACTATAAAATATCTGGGAATTTTCCTGCCAAAACAAATCCAGGGAATATATGAACACAATTACAAAACACTTTTCACATAAATAAAGTCAGATCTAAGTAAGTGGAAAAACATTAGTTGCTCATGAGTAAGTCAAGTTAACATAACAAAAATGACAATTCTACCTAAATTAATTTACTTCTTCAGTGCCATACAAATCAAACTATCAGAGAATTATTTTCTAGGGCTAGACAAAATAATATCAAAATTAATCTGGAAGAAGAAAAGGTCCAGAATATCAAGGGAACTAATGAAAAGACATGCTAGAGAAAGTGGTCTAGCCTTACCAGAATTCAAATTGCCTTATAAAGCATCAGTCATCGAAACAACTTGGTAATGGCTAAGAAACAGAGGGGTAGATCAGTAGTATGGGTTATGTATTCAAGAGAGTAGTCAATGAATATAGCAATCTCTTGTTTGATAAACTGAAAGATCCCAGCTTCTGGGATAAGCACTTACTGTTTGACAAACACTGCTGGAAAATGTGGATAACAGTTTGGTGGAAACTGGGCATAGACCAATGCCTGACACTATACACAAGAATAAAGTCCAAATGGTCATATAATCTATGTATAAAGATTGATACTATAAACAAATTTGGGGAGAAAGGAATAGTGTATTTATCAGATTTATGAAGAATAGATAAATTTTTGAACATACAAGAGAGAGAGAACATTATGAAGTGCAAAAAGGATAATTTTGATTACATTAAATTGACAAGTTTTTGCACAAACAAACCCAATTCAACCAAGATTAAGAGAGAAGCAGAAAAATGGGAAAGAGGTTTTGCAACTAGTGTCTGTGATAAAGGCCTCATTTCTAAAATAAATAGAGAACTGAGTCAAATGTATAAGAATATAAGACATTCCCCAATTGAGAAATGTTCAAAGGATATGAAGAGGCTGTTTTCAGAGGAAGAAATCAAAGCTGTCTATAGTCATATGAAAAAAAAATTCTATAAATCACTATTGATTAGAGAGATTCAAATCAAAACAACTCTGAGATACCACATCACACTTATCAGATTGGCTAACATGACAAAACAGGAAAATGATAAATTTTGGAGAAGATGTGGGAGAGCTGGAACATTAATTCATTGTTGGTGGATCTGTGAGCTGATCCAACCATTCTGGAGAGTTATTTGGAACTATACCCAAAGGGCTACAAAAATATGCAAATCATTTGGCCCCGCAATATTATGTCTATGACAGTATCCCAAAGAGATCATAAAATGGAAAGGGGCCCCACATAGACAAAAATATTTATAGCAGTTCTCTTTGTGGTGGCCAAGAACTGGAATTCAAGGGGATACCCATCAATTGGGGAATGGTTGAATAAGTTGTGGTATGTGAATATAATGGAATACTATTGTGCTATAAGAACAGGAAGACTTCTGAGAGTCCTGGAAGGACTTATATGAACTGGTGCTGAGTGAAAGGAGCTGAACCCATAGAACTTTTTACACAGCAACAACCACAGTGTGAGGGGAATTTTTCTGTTATACTTAGCCCTTCACAGCAATGTAAGGACCTAAAAAAATTCCCAGTGAACTCTTCAGGAAAAATGCCTTCCACATCCAGAAAGAACTATGGAATTGAATCACCGAATGAAATAGACTATTTTCTCCTGTGTTATGTTTTGTTTTGGTTTGTTTTTTCTCATGGTTTCTCCTATTCATTTTAATTCTTCCATGCAACATGACTAAAGTGAAAATGTTTTTAGTAAGAATGTATGTGGAGAAGCCATATGAGATTGCATGCTGTCTCAGAGAGGGAGGGGAGAGGGAGGTGGGAAGGAGAGGAGAGGGAGGGCAAGAAAATCTAAAATTTATGAAGTGATTTTAGAAAACTGAAAACATTGTTTAATAAAAAAAGAAAAATAAATAAAAAGAGACTCAATAGTCTATGTAAGGCACAAAGAGTCTTTCAGGAATAATATAGTATTTCTCTGAACATTTTCATTCAGGCGAGATCATATTGAAATGACTATCTAGAGCAACCTTAGTGAGGGAAACAAATTAAAAAGCAGCATGCAACCATAATGATGGAGTTGGAGGATTAGGGCAAGGTGAATACTTGTAGCCAGATGGGATACCTGTGAGATTTATTTCTTTTAGCACTAACTTTGCTATCTCCTTGTATCATGAAAAGCACTCCTAACTGCAGAAATGAAGGATGGGCAAACTGTCTATTACAGGCTGGTTCTTGCTGGACCCTGATAACTCCTCTGGACACTATCAGTGATGAGAGTTTAAACCCACTTTTACTTTTAAGTATCTTTTGGTGGATCTTCATCAACCTTGTTCCCTTAGGGATCTGCTACTACTCAGAATACAGTCAGTGACTTTCAGATGAGAGGATGAGCAGAAAACATTAGGATCAGAAGACAGACAGATGCTTTCACTTATATATGTTGTCCATTTTGAAATTCTGAAAGCATTCAAACATTGTGAAAAAAATCACAGAAGAAAAACCTGTTGGGTTTTGAATCTTTTGATAATTCTTTTTTTTTTTTATGTTCAAATTGTCTCCCTTCCTATTTCTTTTCTTTTTTCTTTTTTTTTTATTAAATAAATTTATTTAACTTTTTACATTCATTTTCACAAGATTTTGGGTTCCAAAATTTTCTCCCCCTTTG
>CM053769.1:104535807-104580368 GCA_028658325.1 Potorous gilbertii
AAAATTTTGGAACCCAAAATTTTGTGAAAATGAATGTAAAAATTTAAATAAATTTATTAATAAGAGTTATTTTCTTCAGTGACCTTTTGGACCTCTTTTTCCATTTTGCTCATTCTGTTTTTTAAGGCATTCTTCTCCCCACTGGCTTTTTGGGCTTCTTTTGCATTTGGGTTAATTTAATTTTAAAGGCGTTATTTTCTTCAGCATTTTTTCATGTTTCCTTTCTAGCAAATATTGATTCATTTTTCATGATTTTCTTGCATCACTCTCATTTCTCTTCCCAATTTTTGCTTTATTTCTCATACTTGATTTTCAAAATCCTTTTTAAGCTCTTCCATGGCCTAAGACCAATTCATATTTTTCTTAGAGGCTTTTGACTTTGTTGCCTTCTGACTGTATGTTTTGATCTTCCTCATCACTGATAATGTGAGAAAAATACAATCCTTTACTGAGAAAGAATCTGTAGTCTGTTTCTTTTTCCTCCATTTGCTCATTTTCCCAGCCAATTATTTGACTTTTGAGTTTTGTTAAGTGGAGGGCTCCAGAAGCAGCCTCTACTTCAGCAGTATCTGCCACCACCCTGGGGCTGGACCAAGCACCAGGGCTGGGATTGGACCCCACTCCTCTCTCTGTCAGGTGAAAGACCCTTTTCACTGATCTCTGAAGCTGTCTTTAACATTTGTTTTTTCAGAAGACTGGAATCCACAGCAGCCACCAGTGATTCAATCCCCTAAGGCCTGCTTCTGCACCAAACTGTTCTGCTCTCACCCTGGTGCAATAGACCCTTCCCATCGACCTTCCAGTTTGTTATGGGATGGAATTTGCTTCAGCCTGTCATTCTGTGGTTTCTGCTGCTCTAGAATTTGTTTAGAGTCATTTTGTACATATTTTTTGAGGGATTTGGGGGGAGAGCTGTAGCAGGTCCCTGCTTCTACTCCACCATCTTGGCTCTGTCTCCTGGGCATTTAAGTATAGATGTAGATAGAATATCAGACCTGGAGTCTGGAAGACTCACCTTCATGAATTCAGATTCCAACTCTAGACACAAGCCATATGACCCTGGGCAAGTCACTTAACCCTGTTTGAGGAACTCTGTTCCTCATCTGTAAAATGAGCTGGAGGAGAAAATAGCAAACCACTCCAGTATTTTCACAAGAAAAACTCAAATCCAGGTTCATCCTCCTAAAATATTGTTTTACTGATGTCACTCATGTTCAGAAAACTTCAGTGGATTCCCCAGTGTACTCTAATTAGAGTACCCACAGTACTCTAATGATGGATGTAAAGGAAAGCTATTAGCACCATGGATAGAGCACTGGGCCTAATATCAGACCTTACTGACTTCATATATACTAATTGTATGACTCTGGGCAAGTCACTTAGTCAAGTTTTGCCTCAGTTTCCTAAACTAAACATGGGGCTAAAAATAGCACTTACCTCCTAGGGTTGTTGTGATCAACTGAGATGATATTTGTAAAAAGCATACTGCCAGGCACATAGGAAGTCATATATACATATACATACATATACATGCATACATATACATATATATGTATGTTCATTCCTCCTCTTTTCCCCTTTAGAAGAACAAGGTATTATACTGGAATAAGCTTAGGCCTTGAAGTCAGAGGACCTTGCTTTGAACTCTGCCTCTTATGTTTACTGCCTTTGTGATGTTGGATAAATTATTTGCTCTTTCTGGGCTTCAGTCTCCTGTAAAATGAAGGAGTTGGGCTGGATGACCTCAAGATCCATTCCAGCTCTGCATCATTGATTTAATGATCCTCAGATGATTATCCAGGACTTGAAGTTAGCCCTTCTTCATGGATCTCTGCTATTTGAGAGATGATGTGGTCAAACTTTGGGAGACCTTCCACTGGGTAGCCAGATACTTGTCTTACACTTCCTTATAAGTCAGTGTTTGCTAAGACAGGGTCCATGATTTCCCCCATAAGAAGGCCTCCTACCTCCTTTTTGTGAATTTACATACGCTATATAATCAATGTCTTGTCCTTTGGGTTCAGTATAATTATATCATCACTAAGTGATTATATCAATCAATCAAATATTTATTGAACACCTAATATGAACTCAGTCATACATTTAACAAAATTTAAGTTCCTATTGCGTTCAAGGCATTATCAAATCGGATTCACCCTCTAAAGAATTCAGAAATAAGTTGAGCAGCAGCTAAGTGGCACAGTGGAGGAAGTACCAGGCCTGGAGTCAGGAGGACCTGAGTTTATATCTGACCTCAGATACTTACTCGTGGTGTGACCCTGGGCAAGTCACTTAACCCCTGATTGCTTCCTCGCAAATAAGTAAATTGGTGAAGAGTGAAGAAAAAAATCACAGAAGAAAAAATTTGCCTTTATTCATTTTCAGCCTCTGTCTAATTAAATTAGCTTTATTTGCCCTCTGTTATACGCATACTTCCTTTTAGTACATATTTACAGATAGCGATGATACTCTTTAAACCAGCAGATTCAAAACACAGAGCAGGTAGAAGAACAGTGAGAAATAGTCATACATACACAAACACACACATATATATACATATGTATATATATATATATATACACATAAACACACATACACATACGTGTGTGTGTTATTATTGTTTGGTAGATTTTATTTTTTGTCATGTCTGACTCTTTGTGCCCCATTTGGGTTTTTCTTGACAAAGATACTGGACTGGTTTGTCATTTCTTTCTCCATCTCATTTTACAGATGAAGAAACTGAGGCACACAGGATCAAATGAGTTGCCCATGGTACACAGCTAGTACGTATCTGAGACAAGATTTGAACTTAAGATGATAAGTCTTTCGTCTAGCTTCAGTCTCAGCACTCTATCCACTGCTCCACCTAACTGCTTGTGTACATGTGTGTATATATGTATATGCATGTGTGTGTGTGTTCATGTGTGTATAACTTCTGTAAGGAATTAGAGAAATACATAGTGATCAAGGGACAAAAGCAAATACTCTTTGAAAGAAAAATCATAAACTATCAACAACTATATGTGAAAGATTGCTATAGATGACTGTTGGCCATAGAAGTGCAAATCAAAACCATTCTGAAGTTTTATCTCATACTGTGCAAATTGGCAACAATAGTAAAAGATGGAAAGAGCTGATATCAGAGAGGTTATGAAAAGATAAGTAAACTGTTACATTATTGGTGGAATTGTAAAACTGACACATTCTTTTCAATAAGAAATTAGGAATTATGACAAAAAAATTATTAAAATTCCTCAGAGATCCCACTGCTATATATATATACCCCCAAGTTGGCAAAGATAGAAAGATATCATTCACAAAATTATTTATAGTAGTACTTTTTTCTATTAACAAATAGCTAGAAGCAAAGTATGTTGGCCATTCCCTGGGGAATCGCTCACTGAACGAACTGTGGCTTATCAATCTAATGGAACATTACTGATTATAGAAACAATGAAATGAATATGAAGATTACAGAGAAGAATGAGAAGATATTTAAGCGGATGCAGTAAGAAAGACGAAACCAGGAAAATATTACATACAGTGAAAATAGAAATTTTTAAAAAAGAATAAGTCAATTACTGACTAATTATAACTAAACTTGTCCCCAAAGCAGAGGGAAGAAAATACACCCACATCCCATGACTTGAGAAGTAGGGAAATGTGTCTATGGAACAACAAACATATTGTGTCAAATTGAAATGATGTGTTGGCTAATTTACCAACTTACTTCTGTTTCTTTCTTTTTCTTTTTCACTCACAAGCAATGGCTTTTTAGTAAAAGGGTGACATATTTAGATACTAATACAAAATTTTTTAAAGTAGGGCAAATGAGTTCCAGGAATGTTTATGTTGTGTACATGATAGGTTGGTGGGGAACTACTATTTGAAAGACTATCTTAGGAAAGGGAAATTTTCGTTATCTTGCATGATTCCAAACAGGAGAGTTGGGAAGTGATGAGTACAATGTGAAGAAAGACAGATTTCAGTCCCATATTGGAAGGACAGGAAAACAAACAGAAACTTCCTAGCAATTAAAGCTGCCTAAAAAAGAATGAAGGTACTTAAGGAAGTAGTGAATTCTTCAACTCAGGATTTCCTCATGTAGGAAGTAGAGGGTCAAACTTAGGGACATAATATGGTGGAATTGATTGTGGCAGTTGGATCAGATGCCCTCTGAGGGTCCTTATAACCGAGTTTTCTTATGATTCTACAAGTTCTGAAAACTTCTAAACATGGCATATTTAACTAGCTGTTCAGTTGCAGTTCCCATTAATCATTTCTGGTGGCTTTTCTGAGATGTGTCACTGCTACCTAATATTTCCATTAATAAAAACAAGGCAAATCAGGACAGTGGTGCATTTGTTTTCTAAAGAATGAAGTGAAATTGATACATGGCAGCACTGACCTAATTAGCATGGGTACCTCACTCAACCTATCACCTTTCAAGCTAGTGTGGGTTTAGTTGTATTTTAGGCACAGTATTCAGATGAAAGGAAGTTTCTTGACTCCACCATGAGATAGGGAGTGTCCTATCCTTCCCTTGTAAAGTTCTATTTTATTGTCTTGATGTAACAACATAAACTAGATCTCAGAGATTATTTGATCAGGTGTCCCCAGAATGTACATTAAAACAGTGGGTCCCAATACAATGTGGTGTTGTTAAAAACAACTTGTCTGATTAGTTTTGTGTCATTTGGAGAATGGTAAGAAATTCAATAACATGTAACTTTTGTAGGTACTGAAGGTCTCATATTCATCCAGAATTCTCAGCTTAGCCTGGTAGGACTGTTTTGGTCATCTAATTTCAACCCCTAAAGAAAAAGAAATTGTTAGAATGCGTTATTTCTTGCCCATGGTGTAAAGATGTGCTATTTTCATGATTGGTCAAAATGATTGATTAAGCTGGACCATCCAGGTGACTTTGGGTATCAATTTTTCATGCTTTCTCAACTTTCTTATCACTATAGAGATAGAAATTCCCAAGAGATTTCAGTTGTGTCTATTTACTTGGTGCTCAATATTTTTGCTGAGTGAGCTCAGGTGGCTGGGGTACCTCTTTATTCCACTTTATTCCACCCAGATGGAGTACTGAGCACATCAGGACTCCGATGTGGTATAAAAAGCACAAAACTTGTAGTCAGAGGGCCTTGGGTTGGTACCCTGTCTCCCTCAGTTACTAGTCCTATGACTTTAGTAAAGTCAATCAGCTCCTATAATCTTTAATTACCACATTTGTTAGAAGAAAAGTGGTGGGAGATGATATCTAGATTCAATTCAGTTCAGTCCAGTTCAATCCAATGTGAAGATACCATATGATTGTTTTTAAAAGGTATTATTTTGCTAGTTCTCTCCAACTTCTTCCAAGGATAAGCAGCTGTGCTGAGACTTGAGAATGATTTCTTATTCTCCTCTATTCTCTAGAACAACCAGTCAGTCAGTAAATAAACAAGAACTATGTGCCAAGAACTGGGCTAAAGTCTGGGGGACACAAAGAAAGACAAAAAAAACAGTACCTGTTCCCAAGGAGCTGGGGGTGTGAGGTCATGACACAGCATGTAAACATCTACTTACAAATTATTTTAGGATAAATTGGAGGTGATCAATAAAGGGAAGAAGCTAGAATTAAGGAGGGTGAGAAAAGACTTCCTGTAGAAGGTAGGATTGTAGCTGGGACTTGAGGAAAATCTAGGAAGCAGAAATGAAAATGCCAGCTTCTTTATTTTCCATTGAAACCTTCACTATTTGGATCCAGGCTACTTCTCTTAGTCTCTTACACATTAATATCTTTCACTTTTCCTATATTTGTATCAAACTGACAAACATTTTGCTCTCCAAACTTGTAAAACCTCTTTGCTTTTGCATAGGCTGTGCCTCATGACTGGAATCTGTCACTCAGCATTATCTCCTCAAATTCATCTTAGAATCTCAAGCCTTCTTGTTGGAGGTCACCTCTGTTTCCTTTACCTAGGGTACTCTGTATATGTTTATCTATGTGCATGTTATCTCTTCTCTCACATGCCAACATAGATTCCTTGAACTGAGTAACTATTTTTGTCACATCTCTGCAATCCCAGGTCCAGCATAGTGTTTGCTCTTGTATATTACAGTTCTTAACAAATCTCTTAACAAATATTTATTGACTTGGCATGGATTGGATCAAATTAGATTGGTTTGGACTAGATTACACTGAATTGAATTGGATTGGATTGAATTGGACTAGTCTGGACTAGATTAGAATAGATTTAACTGGACTGGATTGGATAAGATTGGGTAAACATAATCATCCACTCACCTGAGGAGAGAAAGGTGGTGTCATGGCAGGGATTGGTGGTGGAGGGATCCTTGGCTTTGCAGGTGGCTAAGGAAAATACAGAGACTGAGTGAAGGTTATGGCTAAGGAGATGGCTTAGAGGGAAGTAGAAGGCTATCTCCAGGCTTTTGTCTTCTGAACATTAGCCACTTTTGTGGAGTGGAGCAAGCTTGGATTTGGAGATTGTCTGCCCATTTCAACCTCCAATAGATTTGCCTAATGCAGGAGTAGCTAACCCAGGAACCTCAAACTGAATAGGGATTTGAGAACTTGTAAGAGATGAGCACTTGAATTCAGCATGAAGAAATAAGAAAACTCACACTGAGGGATAATATAGTGCAATGGAAAACCATATTCCTATTGAGACTTGAGCTTGAACCCTCACCTCACCTGTATGACTTTGGCTAGGTCACTTCTTCTTTCTGGGTCTCAGTTTTCTTTGCAAAATTTGTGGTTTATATGTTTAATAGGAATGTATATCTAAAGCCTATATCAGTTTGCATGCTGTCTTGGGGAGAGAAGAGGGGAGAGAGATAGAAAATTTGAAACTTATGGAAGTGAATATTGAAAACTAAAAATTAATTAATTAATAAGATTTGTGGTTTGGAATATTTGATGTCCACATTCTTTTTTGTCTCTAGAGATTATGATCTAATTAAGTCAATTCTCTAATTTATGGTAATTATGTCCTGAATATGATACTACAAGATGAAGGACACTTTAATATAAGACATAAGAATACTTTAAGCAAATTTCAATAAAGAAGTAAAGTAGATTATGATTTACAAAGCAATCTATATTATATAATTAGTAGCAGATTCTATCATTTAGCCAGGACTCTTTTTTGATGACACTGTTAAATTACAGCTTCAAGCCTTGGGCTCTCTAGTATTTATGAGTGCCTAGCACAATCATGTCAGGATCTTTTGTGTATTGATTTAACTAATTTGAGCCATTTTTTCTCTAGCCATGGTTAGAAAATATCAATCAATGAATCAATGTTTGATGAACACAAAATATGGATGGTGTGGTTTAAGGAAGTTTGGCACCATCTTCCATGCACAAGATACTTACCATTCTAACATTTTGTTTGAAGACTTTAACTCCTCTGGGTTCCCTACCAGTTGATTTCTAAAGCAAATGAGTTAAATTGTATTAGACTTGACCCACTGTTGTCTCAACAAGCTCCTCCTTCCCTACCGAAAAATTCATGCCTTCCTTACCAAAAAAATTGATACCAACATACAGAAAATAAAAGTTAGGCCACAGTGGAAAATCTAAGAGATGAACTGGGATTCTTGTTCACATATTTGTTCAGATAAACTGAGAGTTAATCAGAAACCCCTTTCTTAAGACTAACTCTTATTGATTATGATGATTGTACACACATACAAACACACACACATGCACACGCATGTATGTGTATATGTGTGTGCATTCTTAAATGAGAATGATCTGACAAAAAGAGCTAAACTTGTCTTAGATAGCTGCACCTCTTTGTGTCACAGTCATAATTCTGAATGGAAATTCTTATTGTCAGGAAAGAAAGATTTAACTCTGAAAACCCAGAATTGAGGGCTGAAATATTCCTATGACTGATCTCCACTGATGCAATATTAAAACAACAAGAACCACAGCTTAATTCTCTGGTATGGTCTTGTGTTCTTGAAATGTCAGTTTTTCATGAAATTGAATTCAGGAGAAAATTAATGGGTAGTTCCAGTTGGTTAAGCTCAATCATTTCTGCCTTTGCTGCATTCCCAATGTGAACAGTGGGGAAATCTCTGGATCCTGTATCCCTAATCTTTTTCTCTTTAGGCTAGAACACCTGGCCTTTACCTCTCAGTATTGATATGAGTTTAAGAAAACCT
The DNA here is from genome assembly GCA_028658325.1 of Potorous gilbertii. Classification (NCBI taxonomy): domain Eukaryota; kingdom Metazoa; phylum Chordata; class Mammalia; order Diprotodontia; family Potoroidae; genus Potorous; species Potorous gilbertii. Next base: position 104,543,992 of record CM053769.1, read on the forward strand.
CCCACTAAAGCAGTTTGAGGAGATAGCAGAGGCACTAGAGACACGCACGAGGATAAAAGAAATCCATGTTACAAAGAGAAGAGGGAAGATACTTACCATGGTAATGTACTGTGGACTTGAATAGCCAGCAGGGATATCCTCCAGGGTGTCTAAAGCATTTTGCTGATAGGAAAAAAAAATGATGGTGGGTAACCTCAGGTTACTTCAGACATTCAAAGCAATGTGAAAACTTTCCAAACCAACAAAATAAATTCCTTGACTTCAACCCCCTAACTCCCCTTAGAGAATTTATAGATAATAAAATCAACTTGGGCAGCATTTCTCTCTATTATGTTCTCCCAATTGGGCAATTAGCTATGTGGAAATCTGGCTACATGCTCAGCTCAAGTACAGGCCAAGTAAACTTGTGATATACCAGATGACTCCTGATCAGCACTGACCAGCCCCTTGCACCACGGATACTTTAACAATCCAATGACCTACAGTTTTGTTGCTAAGTATCCCTAAACTAGAGCACAAGATCTCTGTGCATTTGGAGAAAGCTTTTGAGAGCCTCTGTGCCCCAAATTACATCTTTCTGTGGCCAACCTGTAAAAGAGACTCCCTGATCCTAGCTAGGTTGGATGGTGGAGGGCAGACACTGAGTCTATGGTGAGTCTATATCAACAGACTTCCAGCTCGCCCTGGAAGGACCTGCTAGTGATTCCACACTCCTGGCAGAGTTTTCAAGCATCCATACTCTTCTTCCTCATTTCTACTCTGTGGATTCCCCAGCTTCCTTCTGGTCCCAGATAAAATCCTATATTCTACAGGAAGCCGTTCCTGTTCTTTCTTCCCTCTGGTGATTGATAATCTTCAATTTATCCTGTACACAGTTTGTATATAGTTACTTGATGGTCTATCTCATTAGAATATGAGATCCCTGAGGGCAGGGATTGTCTTTAGTAGCCAATGCCTGGCACCATATATAGTGGCCAATGTATGGTAAGCATACAGGCAATGTCTATTGATTGACCAACTAGGGTCACCCTCACACCTTATAACAGCATCTCATTTTATGTATGTATAACTTTTCTTAATAATAACAATTACTATTAATAGCTAATATTTATAGAGTGTTTTCAAAGGCTTTTAAATGCATTATCTCATTTAATCCTAACAACAAGTCAATAGGCTAGGAGCTATTATTTTTCTTTTTTTTTTTTTTTTAAATATTAGGGACTGAAGTTCAGAGAGTTTCCCAGGATCACACACTTACTAAATACCTGAGTCAACCTAATATCAACAATGATGATCCTTGCTAACAGTCATACAGGACAACCCCAAAGTCTTCGTGTTGCTTTAAAATTTAGTACCTTATGATTTTGCTTAATGATTTTGCATATGTACATATTTGTGCCTAATGGCAGTTATCTCTATGGTGGGGGAGGGAAAGGGGAAAAAGAAATTGACATGATAACTTTATTATATATTTAAAATGAATAGCAAGATATACATAATGGACTGGCAGTTTCATGTACTCTTTTTCATGTACTCTTTTTTATTAGACTATGTTATGCTTATTTTATTCTATAATTTAAAAATAAAATAAATATATCTAAAGACAAAAAAAAATTCAGTACCTTAAAACTGCACTAAGACTTGGGGCACTTTAAGATCTCCAAAGAATTTTACATATATAATCTCATTATATCTTTACAAGAACCCTGTGAAATAGGTGCTATTGGAGAAAACTAAGACTGCTATTGTTTAAATGAATTGACTAGTGTCATGCAGATAGTAAATGGCTTGAGACAGGATTAGAATTCAAGTCTTATTGAATGATATGAATGTATGTCTTCCTGTCTCCAAATCCAGCACTCTACCTACTTCACAAAGGTGTCTCCTTAAGTACATTGGAATTCTACTAAGCCAAGGTAGTAGAGAGGAGTGAAGACTGGTCTTGGGATTAGGTTTATGCTAACTCTGAGACTTTGGTATCTTACCCATTGAATGCTCTAATCATCTGTAAAATGGGGAAAATAACAATATCCACCTGATAAGCTGCTGTGAAGATAAATTCTAAATTACTACCACTCCTCCTCCTCCTACTGTAACTACTACTATGACTACCATTACTACTACTAACTCTACTACTACTATTAATATTACTATAACCACCACTGTTACTGCTACCATCACTATTAATACTACTACCACCACCACCATTATTATTAAGAAGTCACAAATTTTCAGTCCCTCCCAGAAAGTTATAAAACTATAAATTGCTTGGCACATAGCAGGCATTTAATAAATGCCTTTTAACTGATGAATATATTGTGGAAAAGGTGCTAAAATCCTTTAGTAGAGGAAGTTTTCTCACTGGGAATTCTTTATACCTGTGAAATTAAGGAGTCAGATAAAATTCAAACCAAATTAAAAACAAGAACGCTAAATATTGTAAGCTTCTTATGGGAAAAGAATGCACATTATACGATCTTTATATATCACTGAACCTAGAAGAGTGCTAGGTAAGTGACATACTCAGAAGTATTAACTAGTTTCCAGGAAATTCCTTACATCTTGGGTACAAACAACTGGCTCGTTCCTGGTCTGCTGTTGCTCCTCCCTTGAGTGCCCTTGATTGTCCACTGCAGGTGGGCTGGTGGGAGGGCTGGGGGAAGAAAGTATTAGGTTTATTCACTGAAGTCCTTTGAACTCACCCGTCTTTCCCATGTCCAGAGCCTTGTTTGACTGTAGACCTAGGCATTACCCTTTATTCTAACTAAAAGAAGGTGCTTTACCTATTAACTTGCTTCTGCTTACTAGCCTTTTGACGATGGACAAACAACCCAGCAATCACGATTGTGGCCAGGACCACGGTTAGCACTCCAGCCACAATGGAGACATCTGCAACATGAAAGGCATGGGAAATAGTACTCTGCAAGAACTTAGAGTTATCTGTTAACAAAGCAAGTCCTTGGCCCTGTCCAACTTCTGTCCCTGACATTTCTTGTCTCAAGGGCTTTCATTTTTGAAATAGCTTTGCTTTATTACTAACGAAGCTAAAGCCTGCACAAGACTTATCTCCATTAGGAGCTGGGGCTATGCCCATAGTTCCATTATGCCCAGAAGAAACACAATTCAAGCAAAATTTCGCTTGGCAGCAATTAACTGAGTATCATAAAACCCATTTTATTGTGACTTCTCAGAAAACTGAAGCCAGATTCAGATAGAATAATTATTCCAACAAGGAACAGTAATTTTAAAATTTTGTCTTAATCTGGGGGGGCAGAGGATTGAAGGCATCTCAGATATAGAACAGTATGGCTGACCAAGCATATGTATGCATGTTTAGAATCATGGACTGCTTGCTATCAAGGGACCAGAGAGTTAGAGCTTGTAGGGACATAATTTTTTTCATATGGGAACTAAGTCTTGGTGGAGGGGGACTAGTCAGTGACCCAGGGTTTCATAGATAAAAAATGTTAGAATTGACATTAAAAGCAACAGTGTCTCTTCCAAATTCATAGCTTTTTTATTGTGCCAACATTCCATCCTAGGGGAGACTATTAGAGATTAGTATGAGTATAATGACCCTGTCAATTGTAAACATTTATTAAATGAATAATCATGTTATTGCTATTAATATTGTAGTTATTAAGTAATTCGTAACGGACATTACTAATGCCTTAATAACAACCCAAATTTATAGCACTTTAAGATTTGTAAAAATTCTTTACAAATAGGAGTTCGTTTTATCCTCAGAACAGTTCTGCAGGCTAGGTACCCCATTGTCCCCATTTTATAGGTGAGGAAACTGAGGCAAAGGTTAAGTGATTTGTCCAGAGTCATGCATCTATTTAATGTCTGAGGCAGGAATTGAATCTAGATCATCCTGACTATAAGCCCAGTGCTCTATCTATTGTACCATCAAGCTGCTTCCATTTAGTAAACCTTGTCTTTCTTCCCACTAGTACCCCTGGTCCCCACAGTTATGAGTAATCCCAGGCATGTGCAGAAGCAGCAGTGGGTTAGATGAATAAAGAAGCAGTGTTCAAAAAGACGAGCTTTGGTTATTGAGGATATGTCATGAACCTTGCCACTCACTGGTAGTAAAGGTGGTATCCTCACAGTTAGGATGCATCTGTCCTTCTTCACACTGACACTGGAGCTCAGGGTCACACACCTGGAGGAGCAGGGAGTCCAATAGCAATTCAAATGTCTAGGAAGCATTGTTATATTTTATTTACACCTAAACATAAGGCATTTTGGAAATCCTTTCTTAAAATAAAACAGAACAAAATAAAAACAATCTTCTGTGCTCTAGTTTGATAATTTATGGCCAAAGACAATATGCTAGCTACCTTACATAATACTGACATTAGGCAAAGTATTAGGTCGAGGTTAAACCTTTTCCAAAATGAAAGTGGTTCACTTGCTAAGTGGTCCTAAATGATGAGAGACACAGGGAGAGAGAGAAAGAGAGAGAGAGAGAGAGAGAGAGAGAGAGAGAGAGAGAGAGAGAGAGAGAAGGAGGGAGAGAGAGAGAGGAAGAGACAGAGAGAGAGACAGAGTGAGAGAGAGAGAGGGAGAGAGAGAGAGGAAGAGACAGAGAGAAAGACAGAGTGAGAGAGAGGGAGGGAGGGAGGGAGGGGAGGTAGAGAGAGAGAGAGAGAGAGAGAGAGAGAGAGAGAGAGAGAGAGAGGGAGGGAGGGAGAGAGAGGAAGAAAGGGAGAGGGGGAGGGAGGGAGAGATCTTCTAATTGCAAATTATAGATGCCTAATGATCCATTATAATCAGTAATAGAAATTTACATTCTTCTAAGGACTTTTGATTAGTGTTTACATTTCCTGGTCTTTGCACTGAACCTAGCCATTTTCATGGATAGGATACATTTCAAATCTGAGCCTTTAGTCATGGGCTTATAGATTTGTATAGTGGAAGGTACTTTAGAAGCCATCAAATGCAACCCTGTTATTTTTCAGGTATAGATGCTAAGGCAAAGAAAGATGAAGTGACTTCCCTAAGGTTTGTAAGTAACAGAGCTGGGATGATTAAAGAGCAAAGATCAAAGGTTATTTTTAAACAAATATTTGTAATCAAGTCACCAGTTTTTAGTTTGACTTGGCCAGGAAAATAATAAGAAAAAAATTCTTTCTGTTTGTATGTATGTAGACATATCCATAATCAAAAGAATTCAGTTCCGGTCATCTGCTATCCAATTACATTCCAGATCAATTTAGTGACAACCTTAAAATGTCTTGGACCTATGTAGGATCCCGTATCAGAATAAAGAAAACTAGAAAGTTTATAGCATAGGAAATTGTTTAAAAAATGAATTCTTACAGTATTTCCTGGGCACTGGGAAGAGCAGTTAGTGGAGTCATAAACTCTCTCAATATTCATACATTCACCATTTTTACACACCTAGAAGTGATAGACAAAGGTGAAGAGGCATTATCTTACCACTCTAATTAATTATGTATTCTGTTGAATTGAATTGTTCAAGTCAAGCCATTCAACAAATACTTTTTTACTCACTTACTATGTACTAGATATTGAGGATAAAGAGATAAATGCAAAATGGCTTCAAGTGGCTTACCATCTTCTGGCAGATACACATTTTACAATACACAAAGATCAGAACATCACAGGTATTTTGAGGAGGAAAAGGATGCTAATTATGTTGGCTAGTTACATCAGATCCCTTTGTCCAAAAGAGGAAAGTTGAGGGGGAGCTTTGGGTTGATAACAAGAAAAGCATTCTAAATGATTAATTATCCAAAAGTGAAAGAAGTTACTTTCAGAAGGATGGATTCTTTCTCCTTTGAGAAGTTTGGACCCATTTGTCAGATATATTGTAATAGGGATTCTTTCCATGCATGGGTTGAACTAAAGGGTCGTTAAGGTCCTTCTAACTCAGATTCTTTATGGTTCTGGATAGACACAGTTACCATTATTGTTAAATATCCATGAGTTTGGACTGACTCAACTCCTACTAATCCTTGTGTTTAGGTTATTTGATCTATTAATGTTTTAAATCTCCAAGGACAACTAAGATTTGGGTCACTCTAGATGGGAGTATCTAATTCCCTTTGTCTACCTTGGCAGAACAGGGAGGAGGAAACTCAAAGCTCTAAAGATCTACATAAAGCTTGTTGATTTGGCAATTATTAGAACTGATCACTCGAGACAAGTTACAGTATATATTCCACCTTATTATACTGAGGCCAGACCAAGCCTGGGACCCAGGAGGTAACAGTGAGTTGGATCAAGGAAAGCATATGTTTCCTAGTGTCTTTTATAAATGAGTAAAAATGTCACTGTTATTTGCAAACCATTCAATGGATTTTGAGTGAATCCTTTTTGCTATGTTTCTTGAAAACTTGAACCTGAATACCAAAGTTAACTAATGGGCATCGATAGAGATGTTTGAACTCAATTCTCCATGTTTTTACTGAAGTGTTGAAATGACATCCAAAGGCAGTCTTCACTAATTAATGGTCTTTGCATTTACATATGTATTGGCTTCCCAACAGGATTATAGATTCTTTGAAGACAAGATTTGACTCTTTTCCTAGATCATCTGCTTCAAAGAGTCATAGACTAGACTTTATATTTTCTGTGTCCCTGGGAGAACTCAGCACTGTTCTCTTGAACATGCTTGGTGCTGAACAACTGTTTGTATGCTGGTGTAACCAAGAAAATAGAATGAAGACCTCCCCCAGAACACTGAGTTCAGCATACATATAAATTGACAGGAGAAAGTAGACTCAAGAATAGCATAAGTCAGGTCAGATTGGCTGGGTTGTGAATTGCATCAGTCATAGGAGCACAAATGAGAGATCACAGGTTTCCTAGATTATCTCAGAGAAGATCTATGCCCAAATGCCATCTATATTACAGTCTAGTACTTAAGGTGCAGACATTTAACAAACTTGATTTTAATCTCTAAAACAAAGAAAATGGGGAAAACATCTCAGCAGATGGATGTATTCCTGAGGTATGGGGTTTCAGAGCCATTAATAATGAAACTCTTTGCTTCAGAGCTGGAACCTTCAAGTTTTAGACACCCTGGCCAGCAAGCAATTGCATCTGTCCATGCTGCCTGGCCACTACTGCTCCCTTTGCTTCCAATGTGGCAGAGGTTAAGTGATGTAGTATGTCTCCAAGATGAGAAGGGAGAACACAATTAACATTCTGAGGATAGACCTGGTGGAAGACTGCGCCAAATTTCTAACACTCTCAGGGTATCCCTCAAATCCCACCAACATTCGAACCCAAACCAAAGACAAGCAAAAGAAGTAATTGTGTTTTTCTCAAGTGCCTAGCCCACACTTCTATTTTGATCAGGCATACTCATCAACTGCAAAACCAGATTACTTTGAGTTTTTTATTTGAATAGGACCAGAAAACTCCTTTCTTGTTTGTAGAATTGGGATTTTTTTACCTTTTTAAAGTCAATCACAAGAGTTGTGAAATAAGAGAATGTTAGAGATAGAAAGAACCTTAATAACTCCTAGACCCAGAAAGATTAATTGACTTTTGCCTTGTCCTACTACCCAGCAGACATCTTCTCCTCTCTCCACTCAAAGATTAAAAAAAAACATGGTGGTGTTAAATCATTCAAAGAACAAAGGTGGTTTATCCTTTAATTGGCCATAGATAAAGGCTACCAATATAGCTAATTGCTAATAATTCCAGGTCTTCAACAGCACTAATTAATACCCAGGAGAACTAGGACTAGAACCCAGCTTTCTTGACTCTCTTGGGCTTCCCTTACTCTAATTTATCTTGACAAGCAGGCACAATGAAAGGGAACACATGCATTAGGAGAACTCCAGAGGGAAGACAGACAATTAAAAATTCCTGTTTATTTTCTCACTTGACAAAAACACACACAGGCATATGTGTGTGTACACACCCATAACTCATATGTGCCAACCTACCCATGTAAAATAAACATCTCAATATTTGTCTAGGTCTATTCATCCATCTACATGAATTTTTATTCATCGTTGTCTTCACATATGAGTCTATTCCCCGACTCTACATTCTTAGACGTTTTAAGCCTCAAAATCAATTTTCACTCACAGCTTAATTGGGATGCTATTTCACATTTAATATATGTATTTCTGTGTATGTGTGTCTCAATGTTTATGACACTTTAAGTTTTATAAAGCAATATATATGTGTGTGCACAAGTATACATGCATATATAACACACATACATATGAATATATAGACACACTTTATACTCACATGTGATGTAGGATTTAGGGGTATGCGTCTGTGAGTGTGCATGCATGTGTGGGTCAGACTTTTGAGCATGCAGGTGTGTTGAAATGTATGGGTGCATGTGTTTTGGAAGAGAAAGAGTACAGACCAGTTATTTCATTGGGATAGCAACTTTCTTTAATCATCATTATAGCACTTGTGGTCTTAGCAAGTAGCCTGGGGATAAAAAAGAGATTAAATGACCTATTCAGGATCACACAGACAGTGTGCCATTAACAGAAATTTAACCCATATCTTCTTGATGCCAAAACTGACGTTTCTTCATTATTTTACATTTTTGAGATTGCTATGATTTGTTCATCCTTGATGGGAATGTCCAGCTTACTTTGTCCAATGCAATACAAAACTCCTCTATTAATATTATCTCGATTTTGTGGGAGAAGAAACTGTGGCTTAAGGGGGTTGACACTTACTCAAGGTAAAGTCAACATGCATTTAATAAACTTCTACTATGTGCCAGGTGAGGTAGCTGGGTGGTAGAGTGGATAAAACATTAGGCCTGCACTCAAGAGTACATGAGTTCCAATCATACTTCAGACATTTCCTAGTCGTGTTACTTTGGACAAGGACTTAACCCTGTTTGTCTCAGTTTCTTCATCTGTAAAATGAGCTGGAGAAGGAAATGACAAACCATACTAGTGTCCTTGCCAAAAATGCTATCACAAAAAGTCAGACATGACTGATATGACTGAACAACAACTTGTGCCAGGCCTTGTGCTCAGTGCTGGGGATAGAAAGAAAGGTCAAAGTTAGCCCCTGATCTCAAGGACTTCACTCATACAAACAACTATGTACAGACAAGGTATATACAAGATAGATAGGAAATAACAACAAAAGGCAATGAGTGGAATTAAGGGGATTGGGACAGGCTTCCCGTTGAAGGTGGCATTTTAGTAATTCCTTGAAAGATACCAGGAAGCCAGGTGGCTGAGGTGAGAAAAGAAGGAGTTCCGGATGTGGGGGAACAGTCAATGAAAATGCCCAGAGTTAAGAAGGGCCCTCCGTGAGAACTGATACACAAAACAAAATTATGGAAGGAGAGTAAAGACAAATCTTCCTGACTTTAAGTGAAGACTCTGTCCCCTTGACCCAACAACCATGATACCACCCTCCTATTCTCATTGCTGGAGAAAATGGATTTTGTGCTTAACACATGGATGGGCCTGAAGAGGGCTAGAGCTGAGTGTAAAGGATACTAGAGAGTTGTGTGCTCTTTGTAAGTTTGCAACACACAGAAAGAGAAAATGGCACAGGGATCATACTATCAAAGATCTCAGAGAAAAGAATTCACAGAAAAGAAGATGGAGATGAATTAACTAATGGGCATCCAAATGTTCCATACATTGTCAAGAAATCCAGAGCAAGAGTCGTGAGTGGACACTCTGGGCTGAATTCAGTAAAGACATAGTGGGACATGGCATCAGTATGCATGCATAGGCTGCAATCTGCATCTCTGGAGGGAACACCCACCTCAGGGAAATTCTAACATGAGAGTAGATATAATGAGTTGATGAGACAGATTCAAAAACAAAGTGGCCACTTTTTAAAGTGCTGGCTAAGCAAACTCACAATAAGTACATTTTATTATTTTGCAGCTGAGATTTAGTCAACGGGCATGCTTGCTTGATACCTCGACTAGCACGGGCCAAAGCCTAGTGACTCCTACTTCTTAATGCATAGGTCCCTTTGGAGCCAATTATAACTGTCTGTGATATTTTTTTTCTTTAAATAAATGGTGAAGTCAAATTAAAATTTTAAACAAAGGGAAAAAAAGAAAGGAGAGAGGAGGTGTAGAGGGAAGAAGGGAAGGAAGGAAGGAAGGAAGATAGGAAAGAAGGAAGGAAGGAAGGGGGGTATGAAGGGGAAGGTAAGGGAAGGAAGGAGGGAAGGAAGGAGGGAGGAAAGAAGGGAGAAAGAAAGAGAAGGAAAAAAAATAACTTTCAAACTCACCTTTCCATCCCCGCATTTTGTTCCTGAAGCAACCATGCCTAGATCTTCTGCATATTGGAGTGGAAAGAATGCTTTGCATTCCACTGTAATATTCTTCTCTGGAACCTTAAGGTAGTAAGTTTTATCCTCCCCATAGGTTGGAAAGTACTGGCCTCCAGTGCAATATATCTTTCCACATTTCAGATCTCTGTAAAGACCCATGAATATACTCACATCATCATTCAGTTTGAATATAAAAAGCAATTGTTTCTGTTTTGGCCAGAAAACCTGAGTGTCTTTTCCTCCCAGATCAATTCCCCTTCCTTCCTTCCTTCCTCCCTCCCTCCCTCTTTTTTTCTTTTTTTAACTAGGTAAAAAGGCCATTCTCTTCCTCATTTCTCATTAAGCCTTAATCTTTGAATGGGCTTTGCCTCAGTCAAACTGAGACCTGCTAAAGACCTTATTTTGAAAAGGCCAAGATCCCCCACTGCATTCTGGACCATCTCCAGTTGTTCTGATCCATAGCTGGCCACTGGACACAGGTGGCTGGAGAAAGTGAAGCTGTTGACTTCACACAGCCCAGTCTCACTTAAATCCAATTCAATTACATGTGATGACATCACCTGTCTCACATCATACAAACAAGTCAACAAGCTTTAATTGGCTACCTCCTGTGCTAAGGCCTAGGGATTCAAAGAAAGAACTCAATAGACTGTCACTTCCCTCAAGGACCTTATATTTAAGGACAGGGAAACAGCCTTGTCCCAAATTCCTAAGACAGATACTCCCAATAATATCTTTGGCTTGGCAGGTAAATAAATTTGTTTCAAAACAAAATGTAAGCAAAAGCAATAAGCTCATCTCCACCCAATTATATACATATATATGCATACATACACACATATACACATTATATAGATGCATATATATGTGCGTATATATATATATATCTCAGCAGCAAGGTCTAATCACTTTTGGTGTCATTTTTGTTTTACTTAAAAAAATCTTTTACATCATGTTCATAGATAATAAAATTTAAGATCTACAAAAAATAAAAGCATGGTGATTGAAGGAGACAATGCTAGTATAAGGGGAATTCAAGAAAGGTCTCTAGAAAGATGTCACACTTCAGCAGAGGCTTGAAGGGAGTTAGAATTCCAAGAAAGAGAGTTGAAGAGGGAGAGCATTCCAAGCATTGTAGACAGCCCAGTAGAGACAAGTAGATGGAAGACGGGACTGGTGATGAACTTGCCATTGGGCAGTTTGACTAGAATTCAATGTGTGAAGGGGAGTCTGCAGTAAACATAGGCTGGAGTCAGACTGTGAAGGGCATTAAATATCAGAAAGAAATTTTTTATTGTATTCTTAAGTCAATGGCAAGTCACTGACATTTCTAGCATGTGGGTGACATGGTCATACTCATGCTTTGGGAATACCAACTTGATACTCATGTGGACAGACTGGGGAGGGAAGATACTGAAACAGGGAATAAAATTAGGTGGTCATTACAATGGCCCAGGAGAGGTCTTGGGGAGATGAGGCATCTAAGGTATCATTAGAGAATAAAAAGGAATAGGGGGAAAAGATGGGCCAGTCATGGGGAGTCATGGGGACAAGAGTTTAAGTTAAGGTGTTTGAAGTGTGAGTATAGGGGGGATGGATTGGAGAGAGGTCAAAGAAATGTAAACAATAAGACTTGGCAACAAATTGGATAAGAAAGGTGTACTAGAAGAGGAAGACGAAGATATTTATGAGGCAAGGGACCTGGGTGAGTGGACAAATAGTTGTGCCTTTGACATAACAAGGGAAGGCAGGGCGAAAGATCAACTGCCAAAGGCTAGTTGACCTCTAGCCCTTCACAGATAACCTTCCTCCTTTCCTGTTTTAGGCTTATCAGCTCAATTTGAAAAGGTGTCAGGAAAGAAAAGGTCAAGAGTTGAGGAGGTAATGAATTGATTCCTTAGAGAAAAACAGTCTACAGGGGTTCATGAGGCACAGGATCATATTTATTTGTTCTCTGGTTTCTCCAAAATGTTCACAGGACAAATTTCAAGGTAAAGCCATGTAGGTATCTGGAAGCTGAGAGATGTGCTAAAGGTCTCTTAGCCAATTTGACAGAGCTGGAATTAGGGTCCATAAATCATAGTTTACTGGACCCTTTCTTATTTTCTTCTCTCTGAACTTTCCTCTTTCTCTCCTGCTTCCACCTCACTCTGATTCTCTGGAAGGTATCCCTTCTTGTCTAATACTTGTCATTTTGCCGGTGAAGAAAATGAAACCCAGAGAAGTTGTGACTATATACTTCAGGTAAAACACAGCACAGAGAAAAGGGTGCTGAATTGGATGTCAGAAGACCAGGGATCAAATGCTAGTTCAGCCATTTACTAATTTTGCATCCTTGAACATGTCACTTCACCTGGATGGAACTCACTTTCCTCAATTATAATATGAAAGAGTTGGATTATATGAATTTTAAACCTCATCTAAGCCTATAACTCATTTCATCACTTCTTTTCTCATTTTCCCTTTCCTTTTCTTTTTGTTTGCCTTTTCCCCTTTTCCTCTTCTGTGGTAATGTCTCTTCCTTTCCTTTTTAAGCATCTTGTGTCTTCTGACCCTTCCCTCTTCTCTTCATGTCCTTCAGCCAATGAATACAGCCTATGATTCTCAGTTAACCAGCAAGAGCAAGGGTGGCCTCCTCCCTCTGCTGTCATCTGTAGGATGAGTCAATAGCTGCTACACATTCTGCTTGGAATATGTCACTGGTGGGCACTGGGTGCCACCTACAAGAACACTTACTTTTCATCACAGGGAATAAATCTATTGTCCACCTTTCTGCAGTAACCGAATTTATGTCCTCCTTTATTTTTTTCATAACAGATATCATGGCCACTTTTAGCCTCTGGGAAGATGGGTGAGAAACCAGCAAAAGAGAAAAGTAGAAACAAAGACATAGAAAATAACAAAAGATAAGTTCATTAAAAAAACACACACACACATTTCCTAAGTAGCTACTGTGTACACAGCACTAGGGGAGATACAAAGCTTTAGATACAACATGGTTCTGGTTTCATTCCATTCTCAATTTCCAATCCACTAGCCAGTTTCACTGTGTTGTAAGAAGCAAAGTGAGCACCAGGCCTAAGGAGCAGTAAGATAATTGCTAAACAGAAAAATTATACTTACTATTTCTAGGCAATTAATAAAGAAATGTAAGGAGGGAAAAGAGTCAAACATCAATTATCTCTAAATCCTCCCTCAGTTTTGTGATTTTGAGCAAGTCTCTTTCCTGATGGGGGCCTCAGTTTCCTCATCTGTGAAATGACCAAGTTGGAATAAATGATCTCTAAGATTACTTTCAGCTCTAAATCTATAAGCGCGCGATTCTCTATATGTAACAAACTGAGATGAATGAAAAGAACTTGGGATCTAGAATTCAAAGACATTCATTCAAAACCTGGCCCTGTTTTGGTCTGCTCTTTACCAGCTGTATGATCTGGAACAAATGATTGCACATTTCTGGTATTCAGTTTCTCGAATTGTAAAATGAAGTGGAAGGACTGAAAAATGTCTGAGATAGTCAAGTGCGTTCTAAGTCCTTCCTGCTCTGTCTTTGTAGAACCTTATGTTTAAAGCTCTTTCTCATGTCAGGCAGTCTGTTGTCTAAGGCTCCTCCCAGCTCTGACATATTAAGGATCCTAAGAATCCTGCAAGATTGATAACCTTCTATGTAATAGCACATTTTCCAATGAGGGGGTTGTGCTAGAGAACTTTTAACTTTCCTCTAAACTCAAATTGTGAGTTTATAAAGGGGATTCCACTGCCAAAACATAATTGGATACTAAACTCATGGTGAGCGTACTCAAAGAGGCACTTTGGCAAATCTATATATCTCTCTTTTCCTTCCTTCCTTCCATCCTTATTCTTCTTTTATCTTTCTTTCTCTTTTTCTTTCCTCTTCCTTCCTTTATCTTCTTTTTGTTTTCTCTTTCTTTTTTTGTTTCTCTTTTCCTTCCTTCCTTCCTTCCACCATTTCTCTCTCATATATGTATATATACACATGTATGTATATAGTTGTGTACATGTATACACATGTGTATACATACACACATACGTACATATATGCATACATATATACACATGAATACACACATCTATCTATCTATCTATCCATCCATCTAATCAGTCCATAGAAAACTGAGCTTGAATTCAGGAAGACTTACCTTCATGAGTGTAAATCCAACCTCTAATACTTACTAGTTAACTGACCATGTGTAAGTCATTTAACTCTGTTTGCCTCAGTTTTCTTATCTGTAAAATGAACTGGCAAATGAAATGGCAAACAACTCCAGTAGTTTTGCTAAGAAAACACTAAATGAGTTCATACATAGTTGGACATGACTGAAATAACTCAGCAACACACACATGTATATGCATACACACATATGTGTGTATGTATACATATCTTGGGAAAGGATATTTAAGCTCAACCATTCTAGACAATACTTCAAGGAATCCTGAATTCATCTGATGCAGAGCATTTTCCCCCACCAATCCTACCCCTATCTCTAGTTTAAAGAATTGTCCTTGATTTTAAAACAACATAACAATTCCTACTAACATTGTCCAGGAGCCAGCCTTCTGGTGCTGAGCATCTCAGACACCAGCTAGATTGTTTCTGAGATGACTTACACACTTTCAATGCTTTTTTCATCCTAAAATACCTGCCCAAACTTTTGCTTCTCTGACATGCTATTGGCCTTGGCCACCAGTTTAAACCCTGATGCGGTATCAGGTAGGGGCAATACATAATAGCATCATAGGCTTAAAGCTGGAAGCAATTTTAGAAACTATCTAGTTATTTTAAATTTGAAAAACTGGGATCCAAGATGTGTACAAAGTCACACAATTGGGTAGCTCAGTAAATAGAATAGTGTACCTAGTGTCAAAAAAACATGAGTTCAGATCCAGTTCCTGACACTAACTTTGTGACCCTAGGTAAGTCACTTCACTTTTGCCTCAGTTTCCTCAGTTATAAAATGGGGTTAATAACAGCGCCTACCTCAGAGAGTTATTGTGAAGATTAAAAGAGATACTATTTACAAAGTTCTTAGCACAGTGCCTGGCATGTAGAAGGTGCTTAACAAATTATTTTCTCCCCCTCCCTCATTCCACCCATACATCGACACTAAGTGAAAGAGTTCAGATTTGAATCTGAGAATTGGAGATTCCAAATCCAGTGGTCATTCCATCAAACTTCTTAGTTTATTTTGAACAGGACCTGTGGCTTTGTTGGCGTGGGGAAATACTGGGAAGCAAATTCCCTCTTCCAAACCAGATTAACACCTACTCTGACATTCACTGTCTTGGAGAATTGCCTGGGGACACTGAGACATTAAGTGACTAGTCCAGGGACACACAGACAATGTATGTCAGAAGTGGGCCTTGCGCACTCCCAGCCTTGACCTTCTATCCACTAACCCCAGTTGCCTTTTTTCTTTGCATGGTAATGGTCATTAGGAGAGGTAGTCAAAAATAATGAGAATCTCCAAAGTCAATATCTTCCCAGCCAAGGTAGAGAGAAGCAACAGCGATTCCATTCTTTATGCATTATGCTAGCTGCCTCTTACCATCCTTGAACATCTCAGAACACTGACTATCTCGAGTAGGGCACTTCCCCATGAAACAATAGCCTTGGGAGTTGTGGCAAGGAGATCCGTTCACTTGGAACTGGTCCACAGGACACTTAGGGGAGAAGCCATCACACACTTCAGGCAGATCACAATCATCTTTGGCTGTTCTGCACAGAACCCCAGCTTTCTTAATCTGCAGAAAGAAGAGGGGGTCAAGATATACAACATGGTCTTTATTCAGTGAGGCAACACTCAGTAGATGAGGAGAAATGAGATGGTTTTGTTTCAGTGGATGGCAATAGAAATTAACAACATTTTGGAGAATCATGCTTTGGAATTAGAAAGGGTCTCAGAGACCCTCTAGTCCAAATTATCCCTGAAAAGGAAACCCCACTATAATAGTCACAAGTGACCATGCAGAATTCACTGAATGACCACCAGTTAGTAGGGAATCAACTGCAGTGGGTCTTTCCCAGGCCCTGCTATTACTAATGTCTTTCTTTCTAAGGTCACCTGCTATCTACTTTGTCTATAATTTGTACTTACCTATTTATGTTTAATAGACAGATAGGTCACACAATGGATAGAGCACTGAGCTTGGAATCAGGAAGATTCATCTTCATAAGGTCAAATCTATCTTCAGACACTTATTAGATATATGACCCTGGCCAAGTCACTTAATCCTGTTTGCTTCATTTCCCTAATGGGTAAAATGAGCTAGAAAAGGAAATGGTAGACCATTCCAATATCTTTGCCAAGAAAACCCCAAAAGGGGTCACAGAGAGGTGGACGTGATTGAAAGAAAATTTATTTTAATGTTGTCTCCCTCATTAGAACGGGAGTTCCTTGAGGGCAGGGCTTCTTTTTATCTTTTTTTTTTTTTTGTATCCCAAAGGCTTAGTAACTGTGCTTGGCTCTTAGTAGGCATTACAATGCTTGCATTTCTAATTCTTAGACCAAGAAGAAAGACTTAGGATATCTAGACAATTGAATGATTAGTGGGGGTGTTTATTTACTTTGAGGCGGATTGCAGTAGCATTCTATTCTGTCTATATCTCGTCTTAACAATACAGTGACAATAGCTAGCATTTAGAGAGTTTGCATAACACTTTCCATTCTCTGTTCTCTCCTTTGATCCTCATAGCAACCCCTGAGGTAGGTGCTGTAATTATCTCCTTGCACATACTGAGAAAGTTGCAATAGCTAGCCCAGGGTTACAAAATTTCTGACAGAAGGAAGATTTTCTAGTTCAGGGCTCTCTCCATGGTACCTCCTCATTGTTCGTTTGCACAATCAGGAGTCCACAGGCGTAGACCCTTCATATTGTCATATTATTTGGATGCATTTATTGATTTTGTGGGTATTTTCCCCCTTTTCTTCTTTTTTTTTAAGAGTCCTTATACAAAATGGTTCTCTGGTTGGGAGGAAGATGAATGAAGAAAGGAAGGAGGAGAAAAAATCTAAGCATGTTAAAAAAGATACAGCTAAAATCTACCTAAATAAATCAAAAAGCTTATATACATATAAACATCCCACATCTAGTGAAGCAATCAGGGAAAGTATTGCTTTCTGTCCTCATGTACCTTTCTAGAATCAGCTGGGTGGAAGGGAGCATCCTACCTTACAAGACTCACAGCATTCTCCCCCTCCACAGGCACTTCCAGGCTTCAGGATACACTTCTTGGCCTCACAGCAAATATTGGTACAATCCTTGACAAGGAGACAAATGGAGAAAGGACAGCAGTTACAACATAGTTTGGTCCCTGTTTGCATAGTTCACTGCTTTTCCCCTCTCCAGTATATATTCGACACATTTGTAAAATAATTCTTTTAAAGCGCAAGGAAAAAGGGAATAAGCATTTATATTATGTTTACAATGTTCCAGGCACTGTGTTAAGCAATTTGTAAATGCATCATTTAATTCTCAAAA
The DNA here is from genome assembly GCA_028658325.1 of Potorous gilbertii. Classification (NCBI taxonomy): domain Eukaryota; kingdom Metazoa; phylum Chordata; class Mammalia; order Diprotodontia; family Potoroidae; genus Potorous; species Potorous gilbertii. The sequence goes on from CM053769.1 coordinate 104,561,764, forward strand.
CAACTCAGGGAAGTGGATGCTATTCTTACCCCATTTTAAAATGGAGGAAACTTAGGCAGATAGAGGGTGAGGGTGCCTAGGGTCACACACCTAGTAAGTATCTAAGGTTAGATTTGAACTCGTCTTCTTAACTCGAGATCCAATGCTCTATGCAAAATGGTAACCCCTTGCTTTCTTTGATCAAGTCTGACCCAGTGATTCTTTCATTCAAAACTATGAGAGTATCTAGTTAACCCAGGAAAAAGTTTTTTAAATAGCTGGTCAGACCTGTCTGTGTTCATCCTTATTTTTCAAAAAAGACCATGGCAACAGGGAAGGAAGGAAGGAAGGAAAGAAGGAAGGGAGGGAAGGAAAGAAGGGAGGGATGGAGAGAGAGAGGGATGGAAGGAAGGAAGAAAGGAAGGAAGGAATGAAAGAAGGAAAGGACAGACATCGAGTCAGTCAACCCCACTGCATGTGGAAAGGGTGAGTATCAATGGACTCAGGGAGTAGCTCCCTTATATTGTGATCAATAGTGAACTATCTTGGAGTTTCTTATTTTAATTAATAAACTAGCTAAGTATTAATAATCTTTCTGCCAAAAAGTTTAAAAGATTATTGGTTCCCTCTCAAATCTGATACCATGTTGCCCCACTCTAGTTTACAAAATCACAACTAGAAGGAACTTTAGAGGCTGTCTTATCTGACCCTTCACTTTACTGGAGAGGAAATGGAGGGGATGCCTGGGGAGATTAAATGACTGTAGTTATGCCAAGGGATGGGTCCTGAAGGGTCTCCTACTGGTTTCTGGACTCTTTTTCACATATACATGTCCCCTTGGGCTATAGTAGGAAAAGGGACATCCTACCTACAAAGGGTGATTATAACAATTATGAAAGTAAGGAATTTGGATCAGAGAATCAAAGACTTAGAGTTGAGAGGAATTCTCAAGGTTGTCAAGGTCTTTTATTTGGTAGGTAGGTACTTACTTGCTGGCCTGAGGGTCCACACAGCTAGGAAGTATCTGGGCTAGATACCAGTAGATAGTATCTGGGTAATGAGAACACAGGTCTTTTTGACTCCAAGTCCAACACCCTCTCATGTTAATACAATCCACTTTCCCCATATTCCCAGATGGGTAAGGGCTCAGAAAAAGAATATATGAGGTCCTGGGAACTGGAAATGTGTTGCCTAGAGAAGGCTTAAAGGGGACATGACACTAACCTTAAATCCAGGGTATCAAAAAATCTTAGTGCAATTATAAGCTCTACTCTGATTTTTGGGAGACACTGTATTTAAATGAAATGGATAGTAGACAGAGTATACCTGTCTACAAAGTACCAATTTGGAGTAATTATGGAAGGAGTACAGATTTTTAACCCAACAAAACAAGGAATACTTTAACTGTTAGAGCTGCTTAAACCTGAACATAGCTGCTTTGGGAGGCCACCATAATCCTTTCACAGAAAGTCTTCAAACAGGGACTGGAGGACCATTTGCCTTGTTCATTCCCTTCCCCTCCTGTGCTTTTGACTTAAGGAATATCACTGTCATGACTCAGATGCCTTCCCATTTTGGAATCTCCCTGTGCCATGTCAACTTCCTTCTCTCACTGGTGTATTCCTTTTAAGATCTTCATTTGGGGGATGGGCTCAGACCTGCTTCTTCTTCCCAGCTGTACATCTAACTGTATGGACTTTGCCTTCATGCCCCATATGGGGACCCCTATTGGTTCCCTTTTATGTGTTGTCTTCCCTCAATAGAATGTTAAGAGCCTTGAAGGCAGTAACTGTCTCTTTATTGACATTTCTATGCTAGTGACGAGCACAGTATCCGGCACACAGTTGTTATTCTCTTGACATTTATCTGGAGCAGGATTTATGGCAGTGGACCAGAGGTTAGAAGAGATGGCCTGTAAGATCCTTTTCACCACTGAGGTCTTAGGAATATGGAAACTGGGCTGCTCCTAGTCTCCAGAAAGTCCCATTTGTATAATCTATGATTCATGGATGATAACGCAAGGCCTGACATGAACTCCTGTGAGCTTTAAGACTGAATTTTAATTTAATTGCCATCATTTGTTTGCTAACTTTTCTGGATTAATGAATTTCTGCCTTCCTTGTAAATCTGATCATTAATAAACACCCACTTCTTGTAAGTACCTCCAGGCTGCCACAATCACACTCCTCTCCCACTTCTAAAATCTGGTTCCCACACTTTGGGAATGTAATGATGTCCTTGGAAAGTGGCACATTAAGGATGCACATGGGTTTGTAATCCAGGAGATATTGGCGATATTGGTTCTGGTTGCATTTGCTGAATCCTTGGGATGGGATGCTGGAAATGATAAAGCCAAAACAAGAGAAATGTTAGCCCTGAAGATGGGAACGTGCACTGTAGTGCTGAGGCCATACCCTAGAAGGACACAGGCATCTCTAATATATGCTAAAAGCTTTATTACTCCTGATAGAACTAAATTGCATTGAGATCCTTTTTTTTTAATTTTTAATTTTATTTATTTATAAATGTTCTACAATCACTTCCTTAAAATTAAGATTTTATCCCCCCACACCTTCCCCCTGCTATCCCCCTCCCCATGACGCATACAATTCTGCATAGGTTCTACATATACAGAGATCCTTTTGAAAGTAAAAGAAAACATTCACTTTTGCCAAAAATCAATTTTTCACATATTATATTGGAAGTCGATCAATTAATCAATCAATATGCATTTATTATGCATATTTATTATTACTAGATGACAGCCACTGTGGTAGGTACTGGGGTTACAACCATGAACAGCAAAGCAATTCCTACCCACAAGAAGCCCACATTCTAATAGACAAGAGGCCAGGTGTAAATTTATGTGTATCTGCATACTTACATCTTTGTATATAGGTATGTGTATATAAGTATGTGTGCAAGTATTTACATATGCATTTATGAGTCTTGAATGTGTATGTGCACATATGTATGTGTATATATATGATATGTGTATATATACACATGACTATATATCTGTGTCTTAATGCAAATATATACAAAGTGGTTCACTATATGGTAAAGGGCATTAGCATTGTAGGGATCAGGAAAAACTTCAGGCAGAAAATGGTATCTGAGCTGCATCTTAAAAAATGTCAGGACTCCATGAAGCAAAGGCAAGGAAAGAGTGTGTTCTAGGCATGGGGCATGGCCAATGCAAAGACATGGAAATGGGAAAGGCAGTGCCAAGCACTGTAACAATGAGAGAGATGGCCAATTCAGCTGGACTGCAGAAGGCAGAAGGTTAAAGGATGTCCTTCACTTTGTCCACACTCATCCAAGAAGACCTTTGCATTTCTTTGTCATAGGACTTAACTGAGAAGGCATTGATTTTTTCTATAGATGCTAAAATCAGAACAGTTTGCTACTAAAGAGAAAGGTAGGTAGGTAGGTAGATAGATAGATAGATAGGGAGGGAGGGAGGTAGATAGGTATGTAGACAGATAAATAGATAGATAGATAGATAGATAGATAGATAGATAGGGAGGGAGGTAGATAGATAGACAGACAGGTATGTAGACAGATAAATAGATAGATAGGTAGGTAGGTAGGTAGACAGATAGATATGGATAGACAGATTGATTGAAAGAGATGATGAATAGATTTTAAAAAAACACTGATTAAAGGTTTACAAGTGCCACTCATTAAACTAATTGCTATAGATACAAACAAGCAAAATAGTCTCTATTGAGAAGGAGATCATATTCTAATCACAAAGATAGTGCATGACGTGTGTGGTTGTGTATGCTTTGGAAATGACCAGGAAATATGGTGACTTTATGGGTCTGAGCAAGATAAGGCCAATTCTGACCTATCAGAGTCCAGGGTTGTTCCAGTTATAGAGTCTAAGATTCCAGTGGGAAGGAGGTACAGAGGATAGTAAGAGAAGAGATATAAAGGAAAGATAGGCTGAGTATCTAAGTGATAAGGAGGTAAGAGCATTGGACTTGGAATCAGGATGACCTGACTTTGGATCCTGCCTTGGACACTTCCTCATTGTATGTCTCAGTCACTTACCCTTTTTCAGCCTTAGTCCCCTTTTCTGTAAAATTGGGAGAGTAATGGAACCCACCTCCCAGAGCTATGAGGTAACTGAGGTAACGTACATGAAAGGGCAACTGAGGTAACAAACGTTAAAGGGCTTCACAAATCTTCAAATGCTAAAGAAATATTAGCAACAGTTACTACTATGTTTATTACCACTGCTGTTGCTTCCCCTTCCCCTCCTCCTCTTCCTCCTCCTCAGAACTATGCCTCACACTTGCACTCTCAGTCAATAGGAAAAGGAAGTTCAGCTCCAACATTCCCCAGGAGTGGTCATCCAGTCTTTGGTTGAAGCCTTCCAATGAGGCAAACCCGTTACCTCTGGAAGTATCCAGTCCCATTTGGAGGCAAGTATAATAGTACAGAGAGAAAGTAGAAAGAGTCTAGGAAGGTTAGAAGGGGCCAAGTTCTGAAGGGATTTAAATACCAGAGGACTTTACTTTTGCTCTTGGAAGTCACCACTACTGGAGAATAATGAGTAGGAGGGTACCTTGGGAAGACCTACACACTAAGAAAATCACTTGGGCAACTGAGTTCAAGGGAGATTGGAAACACGAAGAGCAGTAAAGCTTTTATAATAGTCTATGAAAGAGGTAACAAGATTCTGAATGCCCATGGTATCTGGATTGTGGGACAGAAATATATTTCTAAAAGAGATGTGGTGGAGGAAGAAAACACAAGGCTAGTCAAAGAATTGGCTTTGAAAGGTAAGAGTAAAGAGTTGAGGACAATACTGAAACTGCAAGCCTGAGTGACTGTGATGGTGGCACCCTCTGTTAGGAAGAGCTGTGATTCTGGGCAGAATGCTCTGTTTTGGAAATGCTTATTTCAGATGGCTACAGGATAGCTACTTTAAGATGGCTGAAGGGCAGTTAGTGAGATGAAACTAGATTTCAGAGACTAGAGAGAGAATCTAGAGATGAAAATCATCTGAGTCCAATGGTAATTTAATCTGTGAGTTATGGCAAGATCATCAAGATTATTGTGTATATGTGTGTGTGTGTGTGTACATATATATATATATATATATATGTATGTATGTGTGTGTGTGTATCTATGTGTATATACCTACATAAACATATATATCTCATTATTTTTACTAACCTTTTGTATGTATTGATAAGCAAACACCTATTCATACTGGCTAATTAAGCCAAGACAATTTATTCCATAGTGTCCTATTTAATGTTATATATTTTATATTCAAGTCCCTGGCACACTTCCTATAATGTCCTTTATCCTTCTCTTCCACAAGCTAAACATGCCCACTCCATCAGCTGATCCTCTTAGATATCATGGGTTCAAGGTTCTTCAGCATCCTGGTTCTCTTCCTCTATATACCCTCCAGCTTCTCATCATGCTTGCCAAAATGGGGGACCCTAAACTTAAGGAGATACAGTGTGTCTGGCCTCTTCCCCTTGTCTGTTGATCCTATCCTTACTATCTTTTGGGGTACGGGACACAGGATATAGGATGGGTCTCACCTTCCAAACAACCTCCTCCAGTCATTCACATACATACTGATCTTCCTTTCCTGAATTTCTAAAGTACTTATAATCTGTACTTCGGGAAGAGGCAGTGTGGGGTAACGTATACCTTGCCTTAGAGCAAGGAAGTCACAGGTTTAAGACTTCCCTTTAACACACATTTGCTGTGTGACCCTGAAGAAGTCATTTACCCTCTGTGCTATGGATAACTTTCTACAGTGAACAACTGCAGAAAACTTGACCCACATTTATAGGAAGCTTCTTTATTTGGGAGTTCCTTCCCCCACTTTACAAATTAGCTCTCAATTATGTTCTGCCATATTTGTCTCTGTTTATCTCTAGGGTAGAATACAAACCATAACCAATCACATAGCTTCCAGTCCCCCTTGATGCACTAGCTTTGTGATTAGGATGCAATCTCCTTCTCAGTAGGGACAATTTTGCCTGTTTTTATTTATATCTCTAGCAATTAACTTAATAACTGGCATGTAGTCAAGTGGCACATTGCAAATCCATGTTCAGTGTCCTTCCAAAACTGTTCATAACTGACCTTTCCAGCACAATTCCACATTACACTGCCCCCCCAGCATACTCCCTACACACTCCATTGGAACTTGTCTGCTTTCCATACTATTTGTCATATATAACCTTCCCTCTCTCATTTCTATGAGTTTGCACAGGATCTGTGCAGCAGAACTGGAACACGCACCCTTCTCATCTTCAGTTGTTCAGCATTTCTTACCTCCTCTAAGACCTGGTTTAAATGTCAATTTCTATATGAGAATTGCCCATCTCAGCTGAAAGCCTCTTCCCCTCCTCAAACCATTTGTTTTGTGCCTATCCTGGCGTATGCATGGTGCCTTCGCACTCTGAGAGAAGGAATTACTTCATTTTATTTTTATACTGTCTGCACCTCACACTTAGCAGACCCTGAATACGCTCTTTTTGATTAGCTGGTTGATTGGTTTGTGTGCAGTACTTTGGTTTCCCTAGTGAGTTAAGGTTTCTTGAGGTTAGAGGTCATAAAATGCACATCTATTGTGACCTCCTTGGGAAGAAATATTCACTGTGAATTATCATATGTTTAGTATATATAAGTAGACTTGCACTGAGATTGATACTTGGAATTCCAAACTAAACTAATACCAGAATGGCAATTTAACGAACCCTTGGTGTTCTTTCCTTAAGGGGTCTAAGCCCTGGATATTAGGGCAATTTTGGCCATGACTAACCCGTGGAGTTGCCTCCAAATTCCAGAGCAGATCCTGGAAATCCATTTCAGGATAGCAACCTTCCCAAGATGTTTCTTCTGTATTCAGGAAAGAGTTGGTCCAGAAATAGGGGTACCTTCTGCATGTTCCCATTGCTGTGAGAATCAACTGGCCTTCTTAGATCATTGGGATAAGGCTGGGGATGCAGGAGACTGTGCCAGGGCTGTGCCAAGTCTAAACTTATTGGGACTTGTACCTATGGGTAATAATCCTGAATATTTTTTTTAAGTTCACCCTAATTTTATTTGTTATTTCAATTATGCATTGCCATATTTGTATGAGTAAGACATTTTCTCAAGCTTTTTATGAATAGAACACAAACTGGGTTGTAGCAATACAAGAGATATTCTCTCACAACAGCAATACAGATGCATCAAATAGAAATGAGATCTGAAGCTACTCAGGAGATGTTACATGTGTTCCTCTCCTGCCTCACTCCAAAAAGCAAAAATCTCACCTTCCTCCTCCATCCATCACACATCGTCCATAGGTGCAGGTGCAGGGGTAGGTGTCATGCTGCATCCCAAGGCTATGAGCCAGCTCATGGGCCATTTTGTCAGCCACCATGTTGGGATCATGTAAGTGATCCTGGTGCAATAAATGTGCATTAGTGACATATAGCACACAATGAGGTAGAGCAGGAAGAGACCTACTTAGAATGCCCCATGAGGGCATTGTTCTAGATCTGGATCTGCCATTTACTGACCAGTGACCTTGGATAACCTACCTCTTCTCTGGACTTCTATTTTCTCCTTTTTAGAAGAGGAACTTTAACATTTTTAAGATTTTCTGCAAAATTTCACATTTCATGGTCACTCCTAGCATTGACATACTATGTTCTAAGGTCATTCCCATCTCTGATATTCTCTGTTTTCATAGCCTGTTCAATTTTTACATTCTATGTTTTAAGGTCTCTCCCAATTCTGCAATTATTTTACTTTAAGAATTCTTCCAGTTCTGACATTTTATATTCTAGATTCTCACAATCTCTGTTCTAGGATCCTTTCAAGCTGATTATTTTCTGATTTAAGGTCCTTCCAAGTCCTAACACTTTTTTGCTTTATTATATCTCCCAGCTCTAACATTCTCTGTTCCCAGGTCTCATCCAGCTCAAACATTTTCTATTCTAAGGTCCTTCCACACTCTGACATTCTTTGATCTAAAGTCCCTTTCAGTTTTAGTAGTCTGTGAATCCCTGAACTACCTTTATGTCCTCATCTAAATTATTTAACCTCATTTCCTTCTCTGTAAAATGAAGGTGTTGGATGAGATTTCTAAAACATTATCTTAGCTCTGTTCTGTGCTTTCAAATATCTTCCAAAGTTCTATCCTGTGTTCTAAGGTCTCTCTCAACTCTCACAGTCTCTATTACATGGTCCCTCCAAATTCTGACATTCTATGTTCTGGGGACTTTCTAGTTCTGAAGTTCTATGATATTACACTTTAGCCACTCTGTTTTTCTTTTGCGTTCATAAATCTCTGTTATATCAAATAGCTCACTGTTCCCTTTTTATCTTCATAATTGATTTTGAAAAATATATTCTGAGCCCCTATCATGTGTAAGGAATTGTGGAGTTTACAAAGATAAATAAGGTACAGTCCTCTCCTGATATGGGCATTCCCTTCACTGCAGCAGAGCTCAACACACTTATGACTTGGTAGATAAGTGTTAGGGAGCTGAGTAATATACAGGTCAGGTGACTTGGCTAGGAACTAGTTAACAAAAGTCCAAGAATGAAATTCAAATTATATCTATTTTAACATAGAGAGATGAAACTCAAGTAGGACACCTAGTGGCCCCAATGCCGGTCCTTTGATTCTACCCCCTCAGAGGAAAGTGCCGCAATTTGGTCTGTGGATGCCACATCATAGGGGATTAGCCTAAATATCATAGTGATAGCAATACAGACTATGTCATCCTATGCTTATGATGCAATAATCTCATTAATGAAAAGTCATAGTGAAAAAAAATAACATTATTGACCTTCACATGACAGCTCACTGGACACACTAATTTGGAAAATCAAGGTCAAAAGGGCCAAGATAGTATAATGGACACTGGGCAGTGGCTTATAATCTTTTTTTTTCACTTTTATTTTCTTTAGGGATCTGCGTAGGAAAGTTGGACAAGGGAGATTCTCCACAGCACACCTGCCAAAATATGAGGTTCAAGTCACAAAGGTTCCTTTGGTTGGGAGGCAGTAGGAACAAGCAGAGTCCCCCAGGACAGAGCTTCTGCAGGCCTGGAGCTTTCCGGGAAGTCTCTGGATGGATGTCTGAGCATGATGTATGAAGTTGTTTACACTGTATTTTCTCATCAGAAAGAAGGACGGCTTCTCTCTTTGCTGCATCAGCGATCGAGTACCATATAAAGTACTTATAAATAATTACCATTTATGGGCATGCGGCATTTTATAATCCTGACATTTTGCCTTTATGGATCATTTATTTATTTTTAAATTTGGAACAATCCTTATTCTAACTGTCTTTTGATTCTTTCTCCCTCTGTTTAGTAAAGTCACCTATAAAGCTTTCATCCCATATTTACCAAGGAAGAAAACAACAGGGCTTGCTCTACTTTGGAGAATATTTCATAAACTCTGAGCTGGAAGAAACCACAAAGGCCATTTAATAAACCCCATACCTGATAAATAATTCATCAACTTCTGCTCCATAACTTCTAATCATGGGAAGCTCACTACCTTCTGAGGGCAACCCATTGTACTTTTTGTTGGTTCTAATATTTAGGATTTTGTTTTCAACAGCATATTCAGATAACACATTTAGAATTGGAAGGACCCTTAAAGATCATTAAGTCCAACCTCCTCGTTTTATAGAAGAGAAACTAAGATTCAGATCCATTAAATAATTTGCCTAAGGTTAGACAAGTGCCTAGAGGAACTAGGTGGCACCATAGTCCACACAGCCATGTCTGGAGTACTCTTCCTGAGTTCAAATCCTTCCCAAGACACTAGCTATGTCACCCTGGACAAGTCATTTAATTCTATTTGCCTCAGTTTTCTTATCTGTAAAATAAGTTGGAGAAGGAAATGGCAAACCACTCCAGTATTACGCCAAGAAAACACCAAGTGGAGCCATGAAGAGTCAGACTTGACTGAGAATGACTGAACAAGTGGCATGATTCAAACTCAGGCCTTTTCTTAGTCTAAAGCCACATTTTATTCACTAATTGATGTCACCTTGTTTTTCAGACTTCTGGCCCAAATCTGCCTCTGCATGACATGCATTTATTGCCCCTAGCTCAGCCCACTGGGAAGGAACACCCAAATATACGCCATGCCTCTCGCAGAGGAGATTCCCTATAAAATAGAAAACACACCTTTGGTCTAAACTATACTTGTCCATTTTAAATAAAACTTACCTTGACAATACTGGAGGAATGGTAGGGCACACACATCCCCCAGGGATAGGCTGTTCCTTGAGTAGTCTGTGAGAGCCAGTTTCCACTGTAAGCAAGAAAAAAACATATTCTTCATGATGACAAGTCCTTTCCTGAATCAGTGTTATTGTTGGTGTAAAAATAATTATAACAGACATTTTTGTAGTGTGTGGTTTTGCAAATTCCTTTGCTTGCCTTCTAGGACTTGATACTTATAATGACCCCATGAAGTTGGAATGATAATGGTCCCCACTTAAAGCCCAGCTGGTTAACTTGTCATTTCCCATGAAGGACATCCCATCTCCCATCATCCCATCATTGCACAGTCTGTGCGTCATGCCTGCAATATATTTCTTCCTTTCCTTTGCCCCTTCCTTTTAAGAGAGTAGTGAGAAGAATAACTTGAGAGTCCACAGATCTGGCTTCAATCCTTTTTTTGATACTTACTAGCTATGTGACCTTGGATAAATCCTTTACATCCTCTTAATCTGAAGCTATTCATTTGTATGATGAATTTTGATTGGATGGTCTATAAGACTCTGTCCAGATCTGTTAATCTGTGGCTCCCAGTTGCTGTCCAAGTAGAAGGAAACCTAACTGGGAATAGGTCCTGGGGACCCTGATTTTTAGAGAAGAAGCACAGGCCACAGATAATGCCAGTGAAAAGATGAAAGGCCTTGTGAGAGACATAAGGGAAATTCAGAAGCATTTTTTCTTTCTTATATCACTTGGGCAAAGTAAAACAAATTCCAATGTCAGCTTCGTTTTATCTATTATTCATCAGAATTGGGAAGGGAGAAAATGCTTTCCTAAAAATAACAAAAGGGAACATTGGGAAATTTACTGTGACTCGATGTACTGTGTTAAACCAATACACTCCTCCCACCCCCAGCCCCCACCCCCATAAATCCAAATAGATTTTCTCCCAGATGCGTTTATCTCAGAGCAAAGTCTCCCAGCTGATGGATGCCCTGGCCAATGCCAGAGAAGAGGAGAATCACCTACCTGAGTAGCTGAGCATGATCAAAATTCTTTCTTTTTTTCAAGGTTGTTTCCTGCCAGCCACCAAAGTAAAGGAGAGTAGTGCCCAGGTTTGAATTGACTTCTATTTTATCTCCATTTGTCCACATTTCAAGACCAACCAAGATCACTTGAATATTCAAGGTTTTATAAAGCTGTAATAAGGAAAACAAAAACAGAAAAACCCCCAAATACTTTTATACCTTCCCTCTCTCCTGCCTTCCTTTCAATCCATTCTTCTCCCATCCTCTCTCTCTCTTTCCTTCCTTCCTTCTTCCATGCCTTATTTCCTTCCCCTGTCTTCCTTCCTTTGACATTTATTAATTTCCCTCAATCACTAAATTAGATATTAAGGACAGAAGGACAAAAGTGAAATATCTCTTGGCCTAAAAGACATTATATTCTGTTGGAATCAAAGATTTTTTTTAAAGAAAAGAAAACTTAGTTAGCAATTTTGATATTCTCCAATGCTTTCGCCAGAACCTACAGACTCCTTCTGGGCCATGTCTATACCACACTGTTGTGGACCCTAGTTCCTTCTCCCCTTTCAGCTCCACTTGATGGGTTGTCTTTTCCCATTGGAATGTAAGTTCCTGGTGGGTAGGCACTACCTACATGTCTTCTGTGTTTATTCCTAGAATTTAGCCCAGTATCTTACACATAATATATTTTGTGATAAACCTTTTATTAAATATTCCATAGGTTTCAGACACTGTGCTAAGTTCTCAAGATACTCATAAAGACAAGCAAGGCAGTACTTTCCTCAGGGAGCTAACTTTGTAATGGCAAGCGATAATCTCTCTCTCTCTCTCTCTCTCTCTCTCTCTCTCTCTCTCTCCCTCCCTCCCTCTGTTTCTCTTTATGCACCTATATATGCATGTGTGTGTGTGTGTGTGTGTGTGTGTGTATTACTATTCTCCAAGCAACAGGAATACAAAGATAGGCTCATGGTTAAGCCAGGTGGCACCATAGAACACAGAGCATCTACTCTGGGGTCAGGAAAACTCATCTTTCTGAGTTCAAATCCAGCCTCAGACACTCACTAGCTGTGACCCTGGACAAGTCACTGAACCCTGTTTACCTCAAATTCCTCATATGTAAAAGAGGCTGGAGATGGAAACGGCACATCCCTCCAGTATCTTTGCCAAGAAAACTCCAAATGGGGTCATGGAGAGTTGAAAACAGCTAAAACAACTGACCCACAACAACAAAAAAGAAGTTCATAGCCTGATGAGGGAATCAATATGCAAACAACTATGTATAAACAAGCAGTACATTGGATAAACTTAGAATTAAACAGGGCTGGGAAAGGCTTACTGTAGGAGGCAGTCCTTTATACAGGACTTGAAGGAAGCCAGCTTGTGGAAATGAAGAGGGAGATCACTCTACTATTGATCAAGTATCCTTTTGAGGAATAAGAAAGAGGCCACTGAGAAGATCTGAGTGTGTTTGGGTGGGGAGAGGGTAGTGTAAGGTTTAAGAAGATTGGAGATGGGTGTGAGGGTGAGAAAGTCATGGAAGTCTTTCACTCCCAGACAGAAGTTTTTCTATTTATTTATATCCTGCAGGAGGGGGAGAGAGAGAGAGAGAGAGAGAGAGAGAGAGAGAGAGAGAGAGAGAGAGAGAGAGAGGGCGCTATTGGAGTTCATTTAATGGTGTGTGACAGGGTCAAACTAAGTTTTAAAAGATCCCTTTGAAAGCCGAGGGGAAGATAGACTGGAGAGAGGAGAGATTCAAGGCAGCGAGTCCATCTAACAGGCTATGGTAATAGTCTAAGCACGAGGTGTAGGGACTTGCACCAGGGTGTTGGTAATGTCACAGCAGAAAAGGCAGTATATTCAAGAGATGTTATAAAAGTAAAATCATTAGACCTTGGCTATAACTTGAATATAGGGTGGGGGTGGGGTTGAGAAAGGGAGGAGCTGAGGAAGACAAGAAATTGCAAGCTTGTGAGACTAGGAAAATGGTGGAGCCCTCAGTCAGGGAGGTTAGGAAGAGGGAAAGATTTTGCAGAAAAGATAAGTTTATTTTTTTACTTTCAGATGCCTACAGGGCATGCAGTTCAATATGTGCAATAAACAGTTGGAGATGTGACACAAGAGGACAGGAAGGAGATTAGGGCTGGACAAATCAATTTAAGAATCATCGGCACAGAGGTGTTTATTGAATCCATGGGAGGGCAGATGTAGTGGGCCTAATCTGCACAGTTCTGTGGGAAATTTCTTCAGCTCAGTTCAGCAGAAGCTGAGCAGGAAGAGACAAGGTAGATGGTGGAATGTAATAAGATTTCATTTTAACAAGCTGGGAGTGGCTACAACGCAAAGGGACAAAAGATTCAAGGGTAGAGAATAGTGTAGATTTGGGCCAATTCACTAAGGGATAAAAAATGGAAGGGGAGAAGAATGTAGCCACAGCAGCAACTGAGGCGTTGGGGTAGCTGTTTGTTGCTCAGTTGTTCTGACCTTTGGACCCCATTTGGGTTTTTCCTGGCAGAGATACTGCGGTGCTTTGCCATTTCATTCTACAGCTCATTTTACAGATGAGGAAACTAAGGCAATCAGGGTAATGTGACTTGTCCGGAATCATACAGATAATAAGTGTCTAAGACAACATTTGAACTCAGAAAGATGAGACTGTAAGTCTGGTGCTGTATGGACTGTGGTGCTATCTCTTTGTCCCTCTGAAGCTGCCCTCCCTGCCATGAGTCTGGTATGGTGGGGAATTATTCAATGGAAGTACTTGAAGTCAAGATGATTTACCATGGGGGTGTGTATGTGACTGAATCAGATTGAAAGGGCCACACTTGAGGACCTAGAGGGCCATATATGGCCTCAAGGCCACAGGTTTCACAACCCTGATGTAGCATTTGCATGAACATGGACTTGAAGTCAGGAAGACTTTTGTTCAAATTCTACCTTACACACTTGCTAGCTGTTGAATCTATCATATTTTCTTCGCCCATAAAAGTAAACTAGAGAGGATTCTCTCTCAGGCCCCGTTAGCTCTAAATCTATGATCTCATGATGTTTTCTCTCTAAAATGATCTTCATTTTTTCTCTATATAATCATATATGAGAGACAGCATGGTGTAGTGATTGTGAGCTGATTTGAAAGCCAGGGAGAACTGACTTTGAGTCTTGATTCTCACACCTACTGACTGTGAAACCCTGGGCAGGTTGCTACACCTCTCAATGAGCCAGGAAACTCTCTAAGACTGTACATGACAGAGAGTGTGATGACAGCATTGATAAAGGAGTTTCCTCCACATCAATGAAATCATAAATCTGGTCCTTATTCTACTTGAACTAATGTATATACATGTTCTCTCTCCTAGTGAAATTTAAGTTCTGTGATGACAAGCATTGGTCCATTTTTTTTTTGTCACAATGCTTGGTACATAGTAGGTGCTCAATATATGCTTAATGATCAATTGTGAATCAAAGGGATATATTGTTCATGTTTAATAATCACTTGTGATTAATTGGTCGTCATGATTTCCTCATCTATAAAATTCAGATAATGGTGGCTCAGTGGATAGAGTTCTGGGCCTGGAGGCAGGAAGACCTGAGTTCAAATCTGCCCCCCCCACACACTTATTAGCTATGTCACTTGGGCAAGTCACTTAACCGTATTTGTCTCAACTTTCTCCTGTGGAAAATGAACTGGAGAAGGAAATGACAAACCACTTCACTATCTTTGCCAAGAAAAACCCAAATGGGGATGTGGAAAGATGGACAAGAACAAGAATAAAATTGAGATGATCCTGCTTCTGATACTTCATGTGGTTGTAAAGGCTGAACTTGGCAAACTGTTCTAAATCAGCATGTTTTCATCTATGTATGGAAATAAAGGAAAATTTTTGTTTTAGAAACCTGGAGACTCCTGGCATAGATGATTTGTCTGTTAAGGCCATTTGCAGCCCATCTGCTCCTAGGGAGTTGCCTGAGGTAGCTATAATAAATAATTTGTGATAAAAATAACAAACAGAATTTGTCTTGCCAGTGTGTAAACCGGTTTGTGCTCAGTCCTCAGCACTGCTTAAGAAAACCCAAGACCTTTCCTGAAAAGTCTGTCCAGGGGTCCTTGAACTTCATTCAGACTGTAGCGTGTCTTACGTACCATGTTGACAAAATTGACCATGCCAAAAATCCGGGTACGCAGCCATTTCTGCTGGTGGTTGTGTCTTCGGTACTGGAAATACAATTTTAGGAAGCCTCTGTTAGATACAAAGAGAAAGGATCTAGAAAAGAGCTTATCCGTTGTGAAATGACCCAATGCACCAGTGCCTCATGGAACTTATCAATGTGGGTGTTTCCTCCATTGAGGCAGGTAACATCCCATTCATGCCTATAGCCAAGAAAAGGCTCAATAACATTAATGGAAGAAAAAAATGTTCTTCCTCCTCTTATTGTGAATTTTAGTCAATTTCCCAAAAAGTCTGGCCCTAGAGTCAGGAATGAGTCAGAGGTCCCTCAAACATCACATAGTACAATGTATAATTGAAAAAGAATCCTTCTACGAGATGAATTTTAAACTATTTAAACCTACTTTATATGTCTGGGTCAGCTAGATGGTGCCATAGTGCATAGAGTGCCTGGAGTTAGGAATAAATCTTCCTGAGTTAAATCTGACCTCAAACTAGCTATGTGACTCTGGGCAAGTCACTTAATCCTATTTGCATCAGTTTCCTCATCTTAAAAGTGAGCTGGGGAAGGAAATGGCAAACCGACTCAGTATCATTACCAAGAAAACCCCAAATGGCACCATGGAGAGTGGCACATGACTGAATAATTAAAAAAAGCATTAGGGAGATGTTCCTGGAATCAAGCTTAAATTGTCTCTTTACAACATCTATCCATTCCTTCTGCCTTCTGGGGTCTAATTCCTCCTTAAAATGGCAACCCTTTAATACTTGAATACAGCTATCAAGTCTTCCCATCCCCTCTTCTGCATATGACCAATAACTCAGCATCCTTCATGATTGGGGTTGTCCGTCTCTAGTTACTCTCTAGTTTTTCAATGACTGTTTTTGACTGTAGTGCCCATCTGTACACAAGGATTCAGAAGAGGTGTGATGCAGGAAGAATATGGGGAAATTGTCATCTCCTCCTCCCTGGAAGTTACACCTCTCCCACACTGTACATTGCCACTAAACTATTAATCACCCCAATGTTAGTACAATCTATTCAATTTTCTTATATAGTTCGTATCTTTCCATCTTCTCAAAAATGGTATAAAATACTTTAATAAAAATTGATTAAATCCAGGTAAACTATATTCACTGAATTCTCTTCATTTACTAGTTTGGAATCTTGTCAAAAAAGAAAGTGTTGTTAGTATGACATGACTTGATTGTGATGAAACCACGCTGTTCTTGTAATTACTGCTTCCCTTTCTAGATGTTTAGCCATCATCCCTTTAATGACCCAGTCTTTAATTCTCAAAGGAATCAGAGCCAATTTCACTGCTCTGCACTTTGTAGAATCTGTCTTTTTCTTTTTGAAAATCAGTATAACATTGGTTGTTTAGCTATAAAGGACCTTGTTTGGTCATTTTAGTCATATATGACTCTCTGTAACCCCATTTAGGATTTTCTTGGTAAAGACACTAGAGTGGTTTGCCATTTTCTTCTCCAGCTTATTTTACAGATAAAGAACTGAGACAAACAGGGTTACGTGACTGCTCAAGGTAACACAGCTGGTAAGTGTCTGAATCTGGATTTCAACTCAGATCCTCTGGACTCCAGGGTTGGCATCTAGCTTTCCAGAAAGTACTTTAGAGAGTATACATTCCATCTCCTCATTTCTCAGAGGAACAAACAGATCTAAGCAAAGGACATCATTTTCTCAGTCACAGAGTGAGATTATGGCAAAATAGGGAGTACAACTCAGAACTCCCGACTCTTTCCAGTATCCTTTGCACTAATATCTTCCTAACTATGATCCAGATCCAGAGAACTACAGGATACGCACTAGAAGGAATGGGTATGTTTGTCCTTCGTTGCCAAAGAAGACCATGAAATCAGAGAAATAATAACATGACTTGCACTTGACTTTGTTTTGAGTGAAGGAGGGCTGTGCAGGTCACCAGCTTCACTTCTCCTCCTGACCCATCTGAATCCAGTGACCAAATATTCACCAGGATGACTGCAGATGACCCAGGATGAGGCAATTGTGGTTAAGTGACTTGCCCAAGGTCACACAGCTAGTGAGTGTCAAGTGTCTGAGGTGAGGTTTGAACTCAGGTCCTCCGGACTCCTGCGCACTGGTGCTCTATCCACTGCACCACCTAGCTGCCTCTACTAGAAGGCATAACAGACACCCAAAGGATGAGGATGCAGTATTATGAGACTAGTCTTACTTACTAAAGTCCCCCCTAACTGGAACCTCTCTGGGTCTGTTTCCTCTTCCTTTACATGAGAATGTTTAATGTACTCTACTAATGTGCAACATTCTGGATAGGATGAAAGGAATTGGCAAATGAAGGAAAAAGGGACAAATATTTATAAAGCACCTAACAAGTACCAAGCACTGGCTAAATGCTTTACAAATATTATCTCATTCCATCTTCATAGCAACTCTGTGAAGTAGCTATCATTATTGCCCCTATTTTGCAGTTGAGAAAGCTGAGGTAACCAGAGGTTAAATGATTTGCCTAGGGTCATTCAGCTAATAAATATCTGAGGCTGGAAATGAACTCAGGTTTTACTGACTCCAGGACAATCACTCTGTCAACTGTGCCACCTCCACTGAAACAAATGAGATTATATAATTAGAACTCCTTAAGAGATACAATTAATAGCACTTTTGAGATCTATTATTGCAAACCCTCCCTTTGCCTCCATTTTGTTTAACTTCACCTTCATTTTTATTTTATATTTGCTTTTGGTTTATTAATTTATTTACTTGGACACTCAAGAAGATGGCGGAGTAGAAAGACTCACCTATGCTAGGTCCGAACCCACAGCCCATAGATTTCCTGTAAAAAGAACTCCTGACAAATTCTGGAGCAGTGGAAGCCGCGCACAAACACAGTGAAGGAGATTTCCGTTGCAGAGAGCCCTGAAGAACCGACCGCAAAGGTCCCCCAGACGGGAGCCGAGTCCTGCCCTGCGGAGCCCTGTCCTGCCGAGCGCTCCCCTCCCCCGCCCGGGCCACGCGGCACTGAGAGGAGCGATCAGAGCCCAGCAGGCGGCAGGGACCTGAATCTCCGGGCGGCCGCGAAGGTCCCTCCACACACAGACGCACAGGTCAGTGAGGGAGACAGGCTGAGAGGGGAGCGGGGGATCTCCGGGACTCGGACCCCCTGGGAAGCGGCCGCTGTGGCAGAGGCTGAGGCAGCTCGGCCCGAGACTCCCAGAGT
>CM053769.1:104580868-104604378 GCA_028658325.1 Potorous gilbertii
GAGGGCAGATTGGTGATATGGGTAATTAGAATGTCCAGTGTATTGGGGAGGGGGGAGGGGACAAATGGGGAGAAAATGTTGGAACCCCAAATCTTGTGAAAATGAATGTAAAAAGTTAAATAAATGTATTTAAAAAAAAAATTTATTTACTTATAATTTCTTTTTAACTACAAACTCCTTTTGTTTTTCCCTTTTCGCTCTTATTAATATGCATTTAGGGATGTGTCATTGTCTCTGTATGCTGATGACAAGAGGTAGCGTCACAGTAGATGGAAAGCCAGCCTGAAGTTCAGGAAAACTTGTGTTCAAATCCATCTTCAGACATATACTAGCCACATGACCACCCAAACTTTTAGTGTTTAAGGAAACCTTCTACAATTAGTTTTTGGTGGGTTTTATATCATACTTATTTTTGTAAATACTCCATACTTCTCCATTGAATAAGGAAACACTTTCATTGAAAGAGATTCCTAATGGAATAGCTCCCTATTACAGCAAAAATACAAGTCTGATTTTAAAAAGCATACAGATCACAGACATAAAGCTGGGAAATTAGGTTGTAAGCTCTTTTGGGGCAGGAACTATCTTTTGCCTCTTTTTGTATCCCTAGTCCTTAGCACAGTGCCTGAAGCATAATAGACACCTAATAAATGTTTATTGACTAGAAGATAGCTTAGAAGTCCCCTAGTCTGACCTCCCCATTCTACAGATGAAAAACTGAAGGCCAGATCAGCAATGGATTGTCCCCAAGTTCTCACAAGTGGGATTGAGCACAGCTGGGTTTTTACCTCAGATCTCAGACTACAAATAGACAGTTCAGTCCCCTGCACCATGCTGCCTCATCTGCATCCCATACATTTTGATGTGGCAAATTTTCAACATCATTATTTTTCTTAAAAGTGGTTACTGTTTCTGTAATGTGATCTTTAATTGCAAGCATTAGTCTACAAGTCATAGAAGTCTCCCAATAATTATGAAAAGTTATCTGTGTGGTAATGGATAAAAGAGATAATGCGATTAAGAGAAATGAGAACTAGAACCAAGTACTGTCTCCCTCCTCTCCATCACTTGTGTTTATTTAGTATCCCAAAGCACTCATTTGTGTACCTGTTGCATCTTCTCATAGAATTTAAGGTATTTGAAAGCAGGGAGTGTTTCATTTCTGTGATGCATTAAAAAATTTGTGGGTGTTATATATACAATATTATAAAACACAAGGGAAAGAATGGATTGAGAGTTCTCCAAGAGCAAGCACTGTCTTTTTCCTTTCTTTGTAGACTCAGTGTCTGACACATAATAAGTGCTTAATAAATGTTTATTGACTTACTACTTAATTCTTTTAATTGTCCAGAAAATTTGATGGTAGTAAAGTCAAAAAATAAAATCAGATCCAAATATATATATATATATATATATATATATATATATATAGATACATAGATAGATATAAATATATAGATATATAGATATCTGTTCATCATCTATCTATCATCTATATGTGTATGTGTATATGTCCATAATTAAAAATCTCATCAGTACAGAGAACTACCTGTTGTGATGCCCCATTCTCTCTCTCAAAATGCAGACAGTTGTGTAATGTGTAACTTAAACCTTTAGAGAATTGTTTGGAACACTGAGAAGTTAAGTGACTTTCTCAAGGTCACACAGTCAGCATATATCAAAGGCAGAACTTGAACCCAGGCCTTTTTGAATGCAAGATTGTTGGAGGACTCTCTATTTGGTACATTACATTACCTCTCCTCTCATAAACCATGTAAAATTCTTCACAGGATACATACATACATGTATATATGTACATATATATCATATACATGCTATAGATTTATCTATGTAGAGTACCACATGCATTACACACACACATGCATAAGCTTTTGAGGAAGAAGGAAGAGCTACACAACATGAGAGGAATGGCGTAAGGTAGAAAGGCCTTATTTTGAATGTTTCCTCAGAATCTACACTATCTTGACTATAGGTTTAAAAATCAAACAGAAGGCAGGTTGAATGTCAAGGAAAGACAGCATTTGGATATTTAAGAATATTTTTAAAAATGGCTTATTGGGAAGTCATTTTGTTCCTATGGAATCAGCTAGAAGGTAGGGGTGTTGTTACTCATGAGGATGAGATTTAGAGTCTCCAGAGAGATAAGAAAATAAGGATGGACATCTTACTTTGAGCCTTTGTCAAGGGTTATTTTATAAGAAAATCCTAAAAACAATAATATATAAGAATTCCATTAAGAGCATGAGATAAGCTGAAAGACTATTTCCTGAGATTATTTAAGGTAAGACAAAGAGACGACTGATCTTAGTATCTGGAGTGATCGATGAAGTAAGAGCTAATTCAACAACAGGAGGTACCACCATGAATTTCCTCTTCTCCTCAAATGTGTAGCTCAATTGCTCTCAGGAGGCCCTAGTCCTTGCTAAAACTTACTCTTTCAGTTTAAAAAAATTATGGTGTCTTGTGTTTACACCATAATTATTTCTGGAAATACCCCATTATCCCCTTCTCCATTGAACAAGGGGAAAAAAAGAAGCAAAAATACCTGATTCCATTCCCTCTTCTGACAATATACCACCATTCTGCAAGAAGGATTTTTACCCCTTACATCCTTTCATCATCATGTGTCTCTCCCACTTCCATAATGAAGTCCAAGGGGGAGGGGCAGGGGATTATTTGTTGTTTCCAGTTTCTAACCTTTCATACCCTGCTCAGCCCTGTGCAATAGAATTTCTGGCGTCATTACTGACTGAAATTGGATCCCCTGGGTCACCAGTGTTCACCAATATTGCAAGAGCACTTTGTGCAACTTGCGGTCCTCCACAAATATAAGTTGTTATTTTTATGATTGTTCCAGCTGCAAATCCTACAGTTCTATAGAACCCTAAAAACAAATTAAACACCCACTGCAGAGATTCTGCCAGTGGAGCTCAGGTTGGAGACCATCAGCCAAAGTTCCAAGATAACCCATTTCAAGACCCTGCACAAACTCCAAGAGGTACAAGTGCATTTATTAAACTGTTGGATGACTAGTAGTCATTCCTCTGAAAACTTACCAAAGCATGATCAGCGACAATGAAGAGTTCAATGTACTTCTTTTCTTTTAGGTAAAACTGCATCTTAGGGGTAGATTATAAGGAAATTGTTAACATGTCCCTTCTTGCCAATGACTTCATTTGAATATCCCACAACGTTAAGGAGAGATCTGTTAATTAATACTTTATAGATAAAGTAAAGGCAACTGAAAGAGGCCTGACTAAAGAAAATAGAGTAATACCTACAATACAAATGTGACTATCTTCTAACTTCTTTCTCTGTCTCCATTTCTCTTTGTCCCTCTCTCTCAGTCTCTTTCAGTTTCTTTCTATCTCTTTCTCTGTCTCTGTCTCTCTCTCTCTCACTCTCCTCTTCATCTCTCTTTCCCTCTCTCATTCTCTCTCCCTCTTTCTCTTTGTCTCTCTTTCATTCTCTCTCTCCATGTCTCTCTCTCTCTCTCTCTCTCTCTCTCTCTCTCCCCCATCCTATTTACTACACTCTTTTTCTCCAGATTGAACTATAAAACACAGGTACTTTGTTATCCACCATGAAAGTTGATAAATTGTTTTTAGTGTCTGCTATGTGCCAGGTATCGTGCTAAGTGCTTTGAATTAATGAAACAAACAAAGAAAAAGATCCAAACCTTACTTACTTCTAAACTAAGGCCAGACCTGGAGGCCTGAGTGATGGTCTCTGTCTTGGAAAAGTTTTCCACCACACAGCTGCCGTTGTCTTTGTCTTGGGCCTTGAGGTCATATTTCAAAATGGCATGCTCTCCCTGATCAGTGCGCTCTAGAGGCTCGATGAGGTACCTTTGGTCACGTTTTCTAAAGTATCCCCTGTGGAGCATGAGAATGCAGACCATCTGCCCAGGGATTGTGGACAGGGGACCAGATTCTATTTCTGGAGCTTTGACTGCTTCAACTCAAAAGGAATGACATGTAATAACACGGGGGAAACTGTGACTGCAGATATAGTTGGTGAGTGGGGAAGATACGGGAAATATGCTCTCTCTCTTTCTTTTCTTTATGAGGGGTTAAGTGACTTGCCCAGGGTCACACAGTAAGTATCTGAGGCTAAATTTGAACTCAGGTCCTCCTAACTCCAGGGCCAGTGCTCTATAGACTGTGCTACCTAGCTGCCCCAGAAATATGCTCTTAAAAGAGTAGCTCCCAGCCAGGTCAGGATGCTAAGAGTCAGTTTTTCTCTGGGCTCATAGGTTGAAGCCTGGCTGTCACCCCTGTCTTCTCTCTAGGTACAAAATGGAGTAACCACAGAAGACCAAAAGGAAATCGCGAATGTCCAAACCTAACTTCCTGCTTATCATCGAACAACTAGAAAGAACTTATTGAGCAAACCATGTCATCTAGCCCTGTCACATTGCAAATGAGGAATAGTGAGGCTCAGAGTGGCTAAATAACTTCCTGAAGGTCACACAGGTGATAGATATTATGCCTTTTCATCATATCACATTCCACTCTTGCCATCTTTTTGAACATCTTCTTTCCTTGTAGCTATTGGTGCTTTGGTTCTATATGACAAGGCCTTAAAGTTATGCATAAGTTTGAGGCCCACATGACTTGTTTTCCTTTCCTGAAGGCAAAGGCATTTGATAATTGAATTCAGTGTGTCCTTTAATGAGGTAATATGTAAAATGGAAATAGAGTCAGAAGCATTGGGTCCAAGGTCCAGCTAAGCTTCTATTCATCATGATTTCTTGGGTGAGTCACTTTCCTTTTCAAGATCTAAGTTTCCTTATGAAACTTTCTTATCCCATCTAGCTCTGATGATCTATGGCCTCTTACTACAAAACTTTATTTTTTTCCCTTGAACTTTGTTTTCTCAGGTTTTACAAAGCCAGACTATGCTCATTATCTATACAGCATCAACCTTTCGCTTTCATAGATTGGTAAATAAAGGAGGCCTGTGAATCATTCCTACAGTGCTGGTGTAGTGCCAAGGAAGGACATATCGATTTATAGATCTATTTTTCCTGAAATATCTGCATTTCCATGAGTCACAAAATAGACCAGAAATCCCACCCTAACAATTCAAGTTGGTCTATTCTAATTGAATATTGATCATATTCAAGTTCATCAGAAGTCAAGTAGACTCACTATTTGTTATCAATTTTGCTTAGTCATGAGGGGAAGTATTGAAGATCTTCTTCTTACCTCAAGCCATCACAGGTACTGATGCTAGCAGCAGAGTCCTTTTCATGAAGAATGTGCCCTTGGTAATAACAATGATCCTACAAGATATCAGAAAGACAGACAGACAGAGACAGAGACACAGACAGAGGAAGAGGAGGGGGAGAGAGTCAGAGAAACAGAGAGGAGAGAGAAAGAAGAGACAGAGAGAGACAAAAAAACAAAGAAAGAGGGGAAATAGGAAGAGAGAAGAAGAAGAGGAGGAAAGAGAAAGAGAAACAGAGAACCAGAGTGAAGAGAGAAAGACAGAGATATGTAGAGATATATTATATTATGTACAAGTTTTTCTAGGCCACACCTCAACTCAACTCTACTTAGTAACAACAGTAGTACCAAATCTCTGATCTTTTTACACATAGCATAAACCAGAGTTGGATTCTTTCAATCAACTAATTTTCATTAAACTTTTAATTAGCTAATAATTAACTTTTTGTTTGTGATTGCAATTTTACAAGATTGGGGCTTTCAATATAGAAGAAACTTTTAAACTTTTAAAAGTCATATTTTCCAATTCTTTCATTTTACATACGAGGAAAGCAAGACCAAGAAATAGTGAGTAACTGACCCCATGTCACACAGACAATCATCTTCAGAAGTGGAGAGATTGAGCCTGGATCCTTTGACTCTGGTGTCAGGATTCTTTCCCCTCTGCCAGAGCTGCCTCCCTAGAACATCTACTCCAAAATCCTTCTTTTAGAGTTGAGGATTCATGGTGGAGTTTGGTCCTTTAGGGTGATTGTTATCACTCTAGATAAAGCATTTATGTTCAGAGGAAAGAGCCTAAAGATGACATCAGGGACTGATGATTTCACAGAATAGCCTGTTGAAGTCTCAGCTTGTACCTAATATTATTAACCAAGCATGTGCCTATAATGACTAACTCTGTATATCTTACAGGTTTGAATATTACAAAGAATTTGTCATATAAAAACTCAAGAGAACAGAAACCCCTTGAAGGCAAAGACATTTTTCCTTCATATCTTAGACATTTAATATCATAGTACCCACTAGGTAATTAATAAATTCTTGGTGACTAACTGAAATAAGGAGTACAGTTATGATGGTCTACCCTTTTCTGATGCAGAAATTAAAAGTTTGTCAGAATAATTTTCTTGCCTGAGAAAACCAAATATTAATTCTCTATTTTATATGATTCCATTTTGTAATTGATTCTACTCTGTATTTTATAAAATTCCAAATCTTTTTTCTTGTACCTGAGTGAAGAAGTTTATGAGTTTAACATGTGTCTTTCCTCTTTCATAGTTAGATACCAGAGTTTATTTTGCCTATTGATGACTTCTAATTAGTGAAAAGCTCTTAACTAAATTTAGAGGTTCAATACTCTCATAAAACATCTTAATTCTAAGGGAATTGTTATCTCAAATCACCTTGTACCAAAGAAACTTGTTATCTCTCAAAATTGCATTTCTGAGAAATTCCATGACATGTACATGTTATCCTTGAGAGTGTACCAGTTGACCTGTCCCATCTCTGTTTCTCCCTGTCTGATCAAACATTGTCTTAGTTCATGCCTGGTGAGTCCACTATTCTTGAGCAGCTGCTGTTGATTGCCACAAATCCATAAAACATTCCACTAAGACACAGAGGGGTCATCTTGGTCCCAGGAGTGAGTGTAAATCCCTTCCTCTAAAGTAATCAATCATGCTGCCCTTTCCTCCATGATGCTGCCAACCCTAAATAGAATTATTTTCTCAGCTACCCTGTTCTGTTCTTTGTTCTATGTTTATAAAAAGGAGGTGCATCTAAAATTCTTAAAACTGAGTCAGCCCTTAATAAAACCATGCTTTATTAACAGGTATGTGTACTGTTAAAAAACTATTATATTGCTTGAAGTACATTGCCTCAATTTTGTTGAATTTCACCCGTGATATGCCCCAAATTGACAAACAATAAATATCGGAGGTGAGATTCAATCCACCAAGTCCAATATTACACCCACTACCCCCACACTGTTTCTCCTACCATGAGCTGAGGATTCATGGTGATCTCCTCCCCTTCTTGGGAGTAATGTGTTTCACTGTAGTTTGGGGATATAAGGTGTCTGGAAAGAAAACAAAAAGATAGTTACTCCTCGTCATAATGCCAGCGAGAAAGACTTTCATGGAAGGATTCCCCCACTCTTCTCAATACTTTATGAAGTTCTTTTTTCTTCCTATCTGAGAAGATGCTGAAACTCACATAATGTTTTAAGAGAAGTTTAAGTAGGTTAATCTTCTCAAGAGATGAAAGTTTAATTAATTGATTGGCTGAGTAGCCTATCATTTGCTATTTGGATGAGTAACAGCATCATGGAACCTCAGTTAAATAATCTTTAAAATAGGGATAATCATGTCTGAATATGATTCAGTGAAGAGGTCTAATTTGCATTGTGTGAGAGGGGAATGCAAGTATCAGAGGAACATTCCATTCCAGTAGAACTAGGAAGGAAACCAAGTGGTACTGGGAGACAGAGTAATTCAGTCAATAGACCATTTGAAGAGCACATGCTGGGAGATGATCATAGAAGTGGAAAAGAGGGGGCAGATAAAAGGGATATGAAAGCGGAAGTATTGACAGGATACAGCAATGCTTTGAAAATGGGAGATAAGAAAGGCAAAAATGTTGAGGTTTTACATCTCTGTTCCCGGGAGGATGGTGGTGCTTACAACAAAAAGAGGGAGATTATAAGAGGGGGCAGGATTATGGAGGGAAGGTTTATCAGTAGCTAGGTGGCATAGCAGATAGAGTCCTGGGCCTGGAGTCAGCAAGACTTGAGCTCAAATGTGTCCTCAGAGACTAACCGCCTGTATGATCTTTCTTGCACAAGGGACTTGACATCTATATACTTTAAATTTCTCATCTATAAAATGGGCATTATAACAACACCTACCTCACTGTTGTAAGGATCAAATGAGATACTTGTAAAGTACCTGTCACACAGTAGGTCCTGTATAAATGTTAGCTATGAGTTTAGTTTGGGGTGTGTTGACACATTGTCTTTGGGGACTGATCTCATATTACTCTCTCTCTCTGGCTCATGTCCTAGGCTGTAGTCAAGCTAGGCCACTTTCTGTTATGAGAATATAAATTGAATTCTCTTCTCTCCATTCATTTACTTATACACTAGATTTGGAGTCAGGGAGATGGGATCAAATCCTCAAGTGTACAACTTGAAAACAATTTTATCCTCCGAGGCTCAGTTTCCTCATTTTTAAAATGATGGGAATAGAAATAAAATGATCCCCAAAGTCTATTTCAGATCGAGATCTATGATATTAGTGATCCCACTCTTGACAATATCCTCTGTTCCTCTTTTACTATTAAATCCCTGCCTGTTATTTACAGTCAAGCACTTCCTCTGTGAAGTCTTCCTGGGTCTAGCCATCAATGATGACCTTTCCCCTTTTGACTCTGACCCTGACCCAGAACCTAAGTGAGAAGGGAACAGAGACTGGCGCTAGCTTCAGTCCCAGGGCAGCAACAGCAAGTGCAGCACAGTGTCCATTTTTGGAGCCCTCAACCTAAAGACCCTGGGGGAATTGAGTGACTGATCTGGGTCTCAGTCATGAGTGGCAGTCCTGGGGTGAGGAGGAACACTGACTTGGTAGAGCTGGTGGAGGCTGTGGAGAGGGAAATCTACTCACAGATCCTGAGCAGAAAAGCTTGTGGTTGCTTCCAGACCAGAGAACAGGCCAAGAGAGGAGTAAACTCTCCCTTGATTGTGTCACCTTGGAGTACACATCCCTAAAATATACCCTCAACTTGACAAAGGATTCAAAAGTCAAGTAACAGGCTGGGAAAATGCTCATAAAAGGGAAAAAATAAGACCAGAAAAGGTTACTTTCTTGGTGAACAGGTATTTTCTTCCATTCTTTAGGATGAAGAAGGACAAAGCATAACATCAGAGGAAGACATAAAAGTCAAGGCTTCTGCATCCAAAACCTCCAAAAAACATGTAACAGTTTCTGGCCATGGAATGGCTCAGAAAGAATTTTGAAAATTTAGCAAGAGAGGTGGAAGAAAAATTGAGAAGAGAAATGAGAGTAATACAAGAAAGTCATAAAAAGCAAGTCCACAGCTTGCTAAAGGGGACCCAAAAATGGTGAAGAAAATAGCACCTTTAAAAATAGACTCACCCAAATGGAAAAAAGAGGCCCAAAAGCCAATGAAAAGAAGAATGCTATAAAAAGCAGAATTAACCAAATGGAAAAAGAGGTTCAAAAACTCACTGAAGAAAATAATTCTTTAAAAATTAGAACAAAGCAGTTGGAAGCTAATGACTTTATAAGAAACCAAGAAATTACAAAACAAAACCAAAAGAATGAAAAAATAGAAGACAATGTGAAATATGTCATTGGAAAAGCAACTGATCTGGAAAATAGATGCAGGAGAGATAATTTTAAAATTATGAGACTACCTGAAAGCCATGACTAAAAAGATGCTAGACATCATCTTTCATGAAATCATAAAAGAAAATTGACCTGATATTCTAGAATCAGAGGGCAAAATAAATATTGAAAGAATCCATCATTCTCCTCCTGAATGAGATCCAAAAAAAAACCTCCTAGGAATATTGTAGTGAAATTTCAGAGTTACCAGGCCAAGGAGAAAACATTGCAAGCATCCAGAAAGAAACAATCTGAGTATTGTGGAAGTACAATCAGGATAACACAAGATCTAGCAGCTTCTACATTAAAGGATCAAAGGGCTTGAATATGATATTTCTGAAGTCAAAGGAACTGGGATTAAAACCAAAAGTCACCTACCCAGAAAAACTGAGTATAATACTTCAAGGGGAAAAATGGAACTTCAAAGGAATAGAGGACTTTCAAGCATTCTTGAGGAAAAGACCACAGATGAATGGAAAATTTGACTTTTGAACACAAATTTAAAGGGAAGTATGAAAAGGTAAACAGGAAAGAGAAATCATAAGGAACTTATTAAAATTGAACTGTTTGCATTCCTAAATGGAAAAACAACATTTGTCACTCTTGAAACTTCTTTCAGTATTTGGATAGTTGTAGGAATTATACACACACGCATACACACACACACACACACACACATATAGATATATATATACAGAAGACACAGGGTGAGCTGAATAGGAAGGACCAACATCTAAAAAGTAAAATTAAGGAGTGAGAGAGGAATATATTGGCAGGAGAGAGGGGGAAATTGAATGGGGCAAATTATCTCTCATAAACCAGAGAATAAAACATTTTTTCAATGGAGGGGAAAAGGGAGAGGTAAGAGGGAAAAAGTGAAACTCACTCTAATCACATTTGGCTTAAGAAGGGAATAATATGCACACTCAATTTGCTATGAAAATCTGTCTTACAATACAGGAAAGTAGGGGAGAAGAGGATAAGTGGGGTATGGGGCAGGATAGAAGGGAGAACAAATGGGAGAAGGGAGTAATCAGAAGTGAACACTTTTGGGGAAGGACAAGATCAAAAGAAAGATTAGAATAAAGAGAGTGCAGGAAAGGATGGAAGATAATATAGTTAGTCTTACACAACATGCCTACTATGAAAGTCTCTTGCATAACTACACAGGCATAGCCAATATTGAATTGCTTACCTTCTTGGTGGGAATCAGTGGGAAGGAAGGAAGGAAGAGAAGTTAGAACTCAAAGTTTTAGGAATGAATGTTGAGAATTGGTTTGCACGCAACTAGGAAATGAGAAATACAGATAATGGGATATAGAAATCTATCTTGCCCTACAAGAAAAGAAAGAAGATGGGAATAAGGGAAGGGAGGGGGTGTGATAGATGGGAGAGCATATTGGGGGGAGGGGGAATCAGAATGCTGAGTGTCTTGAAGTGGGGAAAGGGAGAGATGGGGAGAAAATTTGAAACTCAAAATCTTGTGGAAATGAATGTTGAAAACTAAAAATAAGTAAATTTTAAAAAAGCAAAAAAAGCCCCTTCAATTCTTCCCTATCACTTTTAGAGTCAAAATCAAACCTCTCTGATTGACATCCCAAATCCTTCATGCCCCAGTTTTAACATTCATCACTAGGCATATTACATATTACCACTTGCCCCACATTCTAAATTTTAGTCAAACTGGTCTATTCATAATTTCTGACATTCAATCTTTTCTCTTCTCTCTTTGTTCAGGTTTTCCCCCATGTCTGGAACATCTTCCTCTCCTCAGACTTTCAGAATTCTGAGATCGCTTCCAAACTTAGCTCTGGAGCCACTTCTTAGCCCTTCCTGATTCACCTAGATGCTAGGGAGCTCCCTATCACTTTGTATATATTCTATTTATTTCTATATGTACATATAATTTTTCCCAATTGATTGAATGTAACTGATTGAGGACAGGAAATATTTTTTCCATCAATAATTTTTTCTCAGTGTCATATCGTAGGTACTTAAAAGGGCCTTGTGGCATGGGGCATAGAGTACTGGACTTGTCATCAGAAGGACCTAGTTCTAAATTCTACCTTAGTTGTACAGCTTTGTTAGAACCTGAAGTCTTCTGCACCTCCTGTGTAGACTGGATTCAGTGGCCTCTAAGCCCTGGATCAATAACTGTATGATTTTTAATCCTATGAAATGCTTCTTGATTGATTAATTGACCTTAGAAGGAAGGAATAGAAGCAATGGTGGTTGGTGGGGGGAGAAAGTGGGAATTATAAAGATAGAAATTGACACTTGAAGCCATGAAGACCTTTCTATTAATTACAGTACTCCAGAAATAGAATTGGTTGTTATAGGACCTAGTGGGTATCCCTATACTCTGCAGCTACTGAGGTTTTCAAGTACAGCCTGGTCTGATATAGGGCCTAAGACTGGCCAGAAAGAGGTCAGACTAGGCAACTTAATACTGTGAGATTCTGCATATCTATGAATTGACTAGAAAGAAAATTTCCCAAATAAAAAGGAAGATTTGGGATATTTGTTTGTCAGAGAGACATTAAGCAAAATTTGGATAATTCCATGTAAGTTTCTTTATAATCTTAAAACTCTGCTACTTACTCTGTCCTTTTCAGGTGAAGCACCATTTGTTTACCATGAAGAGTCATCTCATAGAGGACCTCCGCATCATATTTTTCCTGGAAGAAAAATGTATTCCAATTAGTTCAAGATAATCAGGACAATCTTCACCTATCGCATGACTTAGATGTGGTAGGCACTCGATCAATGCTTATTGAAATTAATACAATTTTCCTTCTTTCTTTCCTTTCTCTTCCCTAACTATATATGTCATTTGAGACCAATGTTGCTCGAATTTCAGGGAATGAATTCTCTAAGATAAGTATTACAGAGAGAAAAGAGACAGTGAAGTCTTCTCATTTCACTATAATAAATCACAAGGGAAACAAAAATAATTGATCTGACTGAGAAAGAAATAATTATAGAACACATGAGGACACTAAGGAAGATCTGTGAGACAATGATGGTGGGGAAAGGAACAGTTGGTGGCCTAAACTGTACCAAGCTCCTAGCATAGTCTGTGTATAAGAAACTCTTACATGTCAAAAAACTTTGATACAATTTGAGCGAACTCTCATCTCTCTACCTCTTCCCCTGACAATCCAGAAAACAGTTTTTGTTGTTAAAGGACATAGTAGTGTGACCATTTCCTTTTAAAAGCACAGAGTTCACAACACTCAAACATGACTTTAGTGTATATGGTGAAACAGGAGAAAGTGTTTGATTTATGTTAGAGGGACTCAGTTTCAAATGCTGACTTTTTGATTTATTACCTGTGTGCTGTGTGATCTTGGGCAAATCTGTTAACCTATCTGGACTTTTATTTCCTCATCCATAATAGATGCTCAATGACTGCAAAAGTCTTAAAGGTTTAAATCTGTGGCAGTTTCAGAGTATAGCAAATAGAGCCATAGTGACTAGAGCCAGGAAGACCTGAAATCAATGGCTCTGGGCTACATAATCTGTCAGCCTCAGTTCCCTCATCTGAATTCACTCAATTTCATCCCTGATAAGACCAGTCTCAATCAGTTAATCAATAAGAATTTATTATCTTCCCATTGAGTATCAGGCACAATGTTGAGCCCCAAATATATAAAGAAAGACAAAAGAGTCACTGCTTTCAAGGAGCTAACAGTCTAATGGGACAGACAACATGAAAGCAAATATGTACAAACAAACTACATGAAAGATAAAATGGAGATAATCAATGGGGGGAAGGCACTAACACTGAGTGAATTGGGAAATGGTCCCTGCAGAAGATGGGGCTTTAGTTGGAACCTGAAAGAAGTCAACAGAGTCCAGAGCATCTGAAGAGCTTGGGACAACCACTGAAAATGCCCAGATTCTGGATATAGAATGCCTCATGAAAGGAATGACAAGAAGATCTATCTGATACATTTACTTTTATTTAGTTAGAGGACATTGTTTAAGATACTTAATGAAATCATATAGCAAGAAAAATAATAGTAAATCCCCCCTCTTCCCTTTTACACCATAAATCTGGGAAAATGCTTCTCACAAAAAATATATATGTCACAGCAAAGAAAATGCCTAGGGAATATCAATGAAGGGGCTAATGCATAGGGAAGACATGACTGGGTATTCATAAAGAATGACAAAAATGGAAAAGTGCAGTCAGGTCAAATCTTACACCTTTGGAATCCCCTCTATTACCTATATGGTAAGTGATCATCTAGGCTCTACTCAAAGAAATCAAAGTAAGGAGAAGCCCAAACTCTATAGTACATTCTACATTTGGACAGTTCTAACTCTCCCATAGTCAAGATGATGGGAAAGAGTGTGGGTGTCTTGAGAGCAGGAACTACCTCTCTTTTCTATTCATGTCTCATCCAAACTACTCACCAATATCAGGATTGGTTTGATGAAAATGAAAATTCAGAGATTGCTAAATGATAAGTGAGAACTCCACAGGTTTTACCAGTAGGATATTTCATTCATCTCTAAGAAGGTAATGTCTAACTCCATCAAAAATAAAGTACAAGCAAAACTTGGAAAAATACAAGATTCTTGGCTCAGTAACAAGGCAGATGAAATTCAGATTTATGTTGATAAGAACAATCTAAAACCTTTTTCTGATGTCCTGAAGGCTATTTATGTGCCAAAGACCTATGGTGCATCTTAACTATTGTTGATGGAGTGCTGATGGAATTCCATTTAGTGATAAGGACAAAATCCTAGAGAGATGGCCTACGTATTTCAGTAATGTTCTCAACAGATTATCATCAACATATGCTGATTTCATTGTCTA
Source organism: Potorous gilbertii (assembly GCA_028658325.1). NCBI lineage: Eukaryota > Metazoa > Chordata > Mammalia > Diprotodontia > Potoroidae > Potorous > Potorous gilbertii. Next base: position 104,595,352 of record CM053769.1, read on the forward strand.
TGAATCTCATGTTGAAGTCAATTCCTCTCTAGCTGAAATTTCAAATTAAGAAGAGGTCTTGAATGCCATTAGGTTCCCCTCAGTGGCAAAGTGCCTGGTGCTGATTCTATTCTAGCTGAGATTTATAGGGCAGGGGAGTCTGCTGCTCATAAAAAAGCTGACTGAGATCTTCTAGATTACATGGCAAGAAGAGGTTATTCCTCCAGAGCAGTTCAAGGTTGCCTCCTCCATTGTCCATCTCTGTAAAGTAAAAGGAAATAGGTTGTCCTGTGACAATCACAGGGCATTCTGTCTCTTTGTCATTGCTACCAAGATCCTTGCCAGAGTCTTCCTTAATAGACTGATCCTTCCCTGGGAAGATGGTCATCTACCTGAGAGCCAATGTGGCTTCAGAAAGGGCTGAAGAGTGGTTGCCCAACCACCCCAGGAAACATTCCAGGAACAGAACAGAGGTCGGTATACAGTGTTTGTCTATCTGACCAAGGCCTTTTATACTGTCAGTCATCAGGGCTTATAGGAAATCAAGGCAAATTTGTTTGCCCAGAGAAGTTCATCAATATTGTATACCAGTTTCATGACATCATGCTTTCATGGATTCTGGATAGTGGTTGATGCTCTCACGCTTTCCCAGTCACCAGTGTAGTAAAGCAAGACTGTATCCTTGCTCCCACACTTTTTGCATGCTATTTTCAGTGGTGTTGTCTGATGCCTTCAATGAGGATGAAAACAGCATCAAGGTTAGCTACCACACTGATGGCAAATTATTTAACTTGAAAAGTCTACAAGCCAAGACAAAAGTGTGTGGATAGTTGGTGTGCAGACTTTTTTGTGTGCAGATACCTGTGCCCCCATTGTAGCCTGAGATTGAAATGCAATAGAGTACCGATCAATTCTCTGCAGCTTGTGACAATTTTGTCCTGATAATTAACACCAAAAAATAGACCAGATCTTCTCCACCAGCCAACATCACATCATCCATACATGAAAGTATCAATTACAGCAAATGGAGACATTTTGATCACTGCAGGTAAGTTCACTTACCTTGGCAATATTCTTTCCAGAGATGTATACAGATATGATGAGATTGTCACACACAATGCCAGAGCTAGCTCAGTGTTCGAGAAGCTCCAAAGGAGAGTGTGGGAGAGATGATACATTAAACTACCTACCCAACTAAATGTCTACAGAATTGGTGTGTTGACCTCATTGTTGTATGCCTATGAAACCTGGACAGTTTACCAGTGCCCTACCAGGAAAGTGAATTGCTTCCATTTTAATTGTCTTATGAAAATGCTGAAGTTCATCAGGCAAAATAAAGTACCAGATGCTGAAAACTTTCTCTAACTGAAATACCAAACTCCACTGCAGAGAGTGCAACTCCAATGTGCAGGTCACATTGTTTGAATGCCAAATGTACCAAATGTACATTTACCTAAAAGACTACCTTACAGAGAACTCACACAAGGAAGGTGTTCACATGGTAGTCAGAAAAAGTGATACAGGGACATTCATAAGGTCCCTTTGAAGAACTTTGATTTCAAATGTGAGGCATGGGAAAAGTTAGCACAGGACAATCTAGAATAGCATGCCCATATCAAAGAAGGTACTGCATTTTATGAACAAAGCAAAACTGCAGTAACTCAAAAGAAATATGAGATGTACAAATTTAGAGACATTTCTATCCCAAATGTTCATACTAACTATTCATGCTTTATCAATGGTAGCACCTTCCAAGCTCATATTGGTCTGATCAGCCTCAGTTGGGTGTATTGTATCTTGACCCCACCATGGTGATGGCATCTTGATCCTCTTTGAATACAGAAGACAACAACCCAGCATAACTCTTGGTAACAATTTAGCATCAATCAATTACACATTCCTAGCAAGACATAGCCTGGTGACCAGTCCTATGTGTCAAATAGAAAATTCATTCATAAACTATCAGAAGACAAATCCATGTCTATACATACACACTTCAAAATAATTGAGAAACTAGCATATAAACTCTACTGAGGCCAGAGAATCATCACAGACAGAGCTGCTGCCTGCAATCACCCACGCATAATATTAGACAATTAAAATTTAATATCAATTTTTTAAATATGTGTTATCATACCAAAAGGTCACAGGCTACAAAGTTTGTGGAATAGAAAGTTTCTAAATATAGAGACCTACTAGAAAAAAATCAAATCCATGTGGGAGTCAGATAGAGTACATATCATTGCTATGGGAATTGTCATCAAGATACTTTCACTGAGCTGAAGAAAGATGAGTTCACAATGGTACCCTATTGAATTTTAAAATAGTCCTTTTATCCACTTGTGCAATAATCTGAAGAATTTTAAATATAAAAAAAAATGGTGACTTGTCCTGGAACGTTTTCTCAGTGAACCATCAAAAAGGCAGAAAAGATGAAATGATAATCAGTTACAAAATTATGGTGTTATTGAAAGCAATCATTTTATCCGTCTGCATAAATATTCCACAGGACATTAAAATATGGAAAAATAATAGCAGAATATTTATTCATCCCTGGACTACTTCTAATTATAAAAGAAAATGAGAAAAATGAGATCACAATAATCCTATGGTCTCCTCTAGGCAAGACACATTGGACAGAATTACCAAAGAGAAAATTGGGACTAAATATTGAATCTCATTGGTATCCTGAAATCAAAGCTCAGTAACTGGAAGAACTTACTTAAAACACTTATGAGCACTAGTCTGAAGTCAAGAGGACCTGAGTTCAAATCCAGCCTCAGACACTCACTAGGTGCATGATTCTAAGCAAGTCACTCAACTCTGATTGCCTCATGATAGGCCTCATTATGGCCTACCAGTCCAGACAAATATTTTCATAATGAGAAAATGAATACTAATAGATTTGGAAAATAGCTTAAAAATCTGTATAATAGTTAAAAATAAATTTTACTGATATTTCTTATTTTTAAAGCATCTAAATTGTATTGAAATCCTCCCAGAAAGTCATTCCTTATCAGAAAGATTAAAAAGAGAGAAGATGCAATGCTAATTACTTTTGAATTTACCTTCCTGACTGTTGCAAAATGTGGAGGAACATTCGAGGGGAAATCCAATTTCAGGCCTGATACAAATGTGTGTTGTAATATTATTATGAGAGGAAATGAGACTTGGGTAGAAGGTTTGGATCATGGGAACTGAGTGACCTGTAGACTACCAGGAGGTCTTTTAAGACTTGCTTGATGGAAAGTTACGAGAGAAAATGACCCAGGCAGAAATCAAGTCTATAGAGGTCTCTGGGGCTCAATGGGACAGTGTTGTCTTCCCAGAGCAGCTTTTTTTTGTGACGCTAAGTCTGTTCCCAGGCCTAAGTTTACTCTCAGTGATTAGGTCACAGATATCTCTGTTCCTTTGCTGAGGGACCACTGTGGGCTTTTATATTGGAAGAATAGGGCATCTCTCTCAGTGTCTCGCAAAATGGATTAATATCTTCCTGGGCATTTTCTCTAATTGTCCCCCATGACTGGAACACTCTCCTTTCTCTGCTCTGACCACTGACCTCCCTGGCTCCCTTCAAATCTCCACTAAAACCCCATATTCTGCAGGTAAGTCTTCCCTCTGCTAATTATTTCCTACTTTGCTTTGCTTTGTATATATTTTTGGTATGTGTCTCCCCCATTAGACTGTAAGCTCTTTGAGAATGGGGATCGTCTTTTGCCTCTTTTTGTATCCCTGGCATTTAGCTCAGTACCTTGTGCATAGTAGGCACTTAATAAATGTTTATTGATTGATTAAAAAGAAGTTCTACCTGTGGACCATGCTTTTGGTTTTTCTCTGTATCTCTTTTATGAAGCACAGGGCGCTTTTGAGGGTAAACCACATCATAGACCTCTTTCCTGAGGTGTTCAGCTGCTAGAAGAGAAAAGGAGGAAAGAAAACATTTAACATCCACCACCTGTTCCCAGCAGAAAATGATGAGCAGAAGTAGGTGCCTGTCACATTTCTTGGAATACAAAATGACAATAATTGATGAGATATGTTCAGGCCTTTTCTCAGCTCTTATCCTCCGCTCACAATCTTCTGGACATTCTTTTCTCTCCAGATTTTCATGACACTGCTGTCTCCTGGTGTTCCCTACCTGTGTTCCCCTACCTACTCTTTGCTAGCTCTCTATCCAGGTCCTGCTCACTAATCCTGGGTGTTCCCCAGGGCTCTGGCTTGGACCCTCTTCTCTTCTATTTTTTAGACCATTCCATAGGAAGGTCTCATCGGCATCCCATGATTCAATGACCATCTTTATATTGATTTTTCTCAAATTTATTTATCTGGTCCTGACTTCTTTGCTAACCTCCAAACTCTCACCTTCAATTTCCTATTGGGCATCTCAAACTGGATGCCCCATAGACATCCTAAACTTAATATATCAAAATTTTGAGAATCTCATCATTTTCCCCATAACCTTCTCTTTTTCCTAATGCCATTATTCCTGTCAAGGGCACCATCATCTTCCTATTCATTCACAACCTTGATGTCATCCTTGAATTTTCCCTCTCACCCTTCATATCCAATCTGTTGCTAAGTCTTGTCCATTTTACCTTCATAACATTTCTTGTGTATGTATTTCTTTTTCTCCCTTAGTATTGCATCATGCTAATCCTTGCATCTGGACTCTTATAATAATTTGTTGGTTGGGCTTTTATTTTATTCCCTTGGTTGATCTCCTTATCATAGATCTCTTCTCAGTCCCATCCATCCTTCAGTCAGTTTTCAAAGTGATTTTCATAAAGCACAAGTCTTTCCATACAATCACTCTACTCAACAAACTCAGTATCTCCCTATCACCTCCAGGATCAAATATTAAATCCCCTCTTTGACATTCAAAGTCTTTCATAACCTGCTTCCCATCCCTCTCTCCACATTTCCAGTCTTATCACCTTTTACATTTCCCACATATACTCTATGATCCAGTGACACTTACCTCCTTCCTCTTCTTCAAATAAGGCACTTCATCTAGAGACTCTGGGAATCTTCATTGGCTGCCCCCCATCCCTAGAATTTTCTCCTGCCTTTTCCTTTCTTAAAGTCCAAGGCTTTTATTGGAAGCCTTCCCCCATCCTTTCTTAATGTGGCTTCCCTCTGTTGATTATTTCCCACTTATACTCTATATAGCTTGTTTGTGTGTAGTTGTGTGTATTGTCTCCCTCAATTGATAGACTCCTTGAGGGTAGAGACTTTGTCTTTCTTTGTATCTCTAGACTTTAGCAAAATGACTGTACTTGCTACATGTTTATTGACTGATCCATTCACGGCCCCAGCTCACTCCTTCACTTTTCTGGAAATTATCTCTTTTCTTCATAATTCTTCAAGAGTCAGGGATTGGTACTTCATTCCTAGATCTATCTTTGAAATCAAGTCTCCCTTGATTGCTGGTACAATATATTTTATAGCCATGTCATGGGCTTCCTTATCAGGCAGATGACTTCTCTTAGATTATGTTCTTACCTAAGAACCTGCTTTTACAGAAGGATCTGATATCAGTAATTTACATTTTAGGGTGAATGGACAGTATATTGACCTCCTGAAAGATTTGTATGTGAAATATATTGTCAGATTGGGTGAGAGGAAACATTATTAGTAGGATGAGAGCTAGTCTGTGAGTTGGAGAATTGAATTAAACTTTTGTCTCTTACAAGTAATGACTGTGTAATCCTGGTCAAGTTCCTTGACCTCTCTGAACATGGCAAATGTCAAGACTATAACAAATAAGCCAAGCAACAAGCATTTTTTAAGTGCTAAGTGCTTACTTCTGTTGTTATATGGTCATTTTTCAGTTGTGTCCAACTCTATGTGACCTCATTGGGAGTTTTCTTGGCAGATACTAGAGTGGTTTGCAATTTACTTTTTCAGCTCATTTCACAGAAGAGGGAACTGAGGCAAACAGGATCACACAGCAAGTGAGTGTCCAAGGCTGGATTTGAACTCAGGAAGGTAAGTCTTCATGGCTGCAGGATAGATACTCTCTCTGCTGCTCAACCTTGTGGTCCAAATGCTTATTACAAGGATACAGAAAAAGGCAAGATCTGGTCTCCAACGTCAAAGAATTAACATTCTAATGGTGGAGGTATCATGCAAATATCTGTGTACATAGAATATACATATATGCACACGTAAATATAGCTATGTACATTATACATGTGTATACATATATACAGGCATATATGTATACACAGTATAGATATGCTATATAAAATTATTTATTTTTGTTCTACCGTCATATTTCTTCATGACTCCATTTGGTATTTTCTTGGTTAAGATACTGGAGTAGTCCAGATCATTTCGCAGATGAAGGAACTGTGGCAAACAGGGTAAAGTGATTTGGCCAGTGCCACACTACTAGTAAGTGTCTAAGGTCAAATGTGAACCTAAGAAGACAAGTCCTCTTGCCTCCAGGCCTGCCATTCTATCTACCATACCACTTAGCTGCACCCACAACTATATATATATGTATACACACACATACACACATGTCTATACATACATACACATATGTACACTTATGAGTATACATTTATGTAATATAAGTATCTATTTATAATTTCAGTGGAAAGTGACCTCAGAGGGAAGGTAATGGATAGGCAATTGGAAAAGCCTCTTGCAGAAGAGATATCACTTGCCATGGATGGAAAAAAGGATGCTTATTTAAAAGCCCTCTCTGATGAAACCATAGCTGAGTTTCTAGATGTATCCTGAAAGATTTTGCAGGTTGAATGGTATAAAGGAAAAAGGATTCAGGTGCTCCTTGCAGTCTCTCATGTAGTAATTTCATTAGTGCATCTGGTTTTTATCATTTCTATACAGGTGACCTTTAGCCCAGTTCTCTTTCCTGAGCCCAAACTCACCTTACTAACTGGTTTAGGGGCATTTTGAATTCCAAAGATATCTCAAACTTGGCATGTTTAAAATAGACCTGATTATCTTTGCCCCAAGTCAACCCCTCTTCTCAGCTTCCCTCCCCTCTTTCTAGGGAAGCATCATCCTTCCACTTACCCAGGTTTTGCTTGACTCCTCACCCCACATACTCCATCACTTGCCACATCTTTCTATCCCCATAGCATCTCTCACAGAAGTCCCATCCTCACAATCTCCCCCACCCCCACCCACAATTTAAGTTCTTATCATCATCTATCATCTGGACTGTTGGGACAACCACCTTCCCCATGAAGCCTTTTCTGGTCCTATCTTTGTAATGATTTGTTCCTTCCTCTCCCAGGATTAGATTTGCTCCATATATGGCTTTATAAACACATGTATACATAATAATATACGTATATGAATGAATGCATGTATGCATCTTTTATTTGGTTTCTATAGTTAGCATATAAACTCCCTAAAGATAGGAACTTGTTTCACTTTGTCTTTGTATCTCTGGCCCCTAACACAGTCTCCAACACAAATTATGTGTGCAAAAAAAGATTATTGACTGATTGATTGAAATCTGATATCGGAGGATGGATCTGGATTGGAATATTGGTTCCCATAATCTAACCCTCTCTCCACAATTACCATTTAACTTCTGAGCTGTTTGGATCAAAAATTCTTGATCAATTCTAACATGCTGTGAGTCTACATATCAATTTATATCAAGGGAACAAAGATGCTTCAAAGTTAGGGAAACAATCAATATAGTTAATTGTACTTTTTAAAAAATCTACAAAGCACAAGATAGTTTCAATAGACTTCAAATAAGTTTTTATAAAGTATATCACTCTTTTATTCTAAAACCCTGGAAAATAGAAGCTTGAAGGGACCTTTTTAAAATTATTCTATCTACAAACACATATCTATATTTCTTTCTATCTTTCTTCAATCTATCTGCCCAAAGCCAAATACCACACACAGTGGGGAAACACTAAAAACTTCCCAAATAAATGTAGGAATATCTAACAATATCCCCATATCCATACCATTATGTGATATAATTCTAAAAATACTAGGAATACTAATAAGACAGCACAAAGAAATCAAAAACATAAAGGAAGAAAAGATGAAATAAAACTGTCCCTAATTGGAATAATATGCATAGTTTTATCTCATCATATCATTAATGTCAATAAAATTAAAATACTACAAAAGATAATTTACAGTTTTAAAGCTGTATCAACCAAATTATCAAAGGGTCATGAAATAACAATAAAATATCAAACAGTAATTTTAAAGTTAATTTGAAGAAACAAAAGACTTAGTATGTCAAAGGAAATCATTTTAAAAATGAGAGAAAAGATATCTCTTCCAGACATCAAACTATTATAAAATAGGAGTTTTCAAAATGATTTGCTGTTGGTTAAAAAAAACAGAACAAAGAATCAAATGAGGAACTCAAAAGAATTATGAAATAGAACCCCAAAACTCAGCATTTAATAAATTCCAAGCCATAAATCATATAGGGAACAATTTTATATTTACTGAGAAATTATGGGAATACTGGAAAGCAGGCAGGTAGAATTTGACTTAAATAATTAGCCACTCTAATAGGTGTAAGGTAGCATGTCAGAGTTGTTAATATGACAAAAAAGGGAAAATGACGAATATTGGAGGGGATATGGGAAAACTATGATACTAATACACTATTGGTGGAGTTGTGAACTGATCCAAACATTCTGGAGAACAATTTGGAACTATATCCAAAGGGCTTTAAAACTGTGCATATCTTTGATCCAGAAATACCACTGCTAGGTGTGTATCTCAAAGGCAAAAAGGGGACTTATTTGTATAAAAATATTTGTAGCAACTCTTTTTGTGGTGACTAAAAAGTGGAATTCAAAGGGATGCCCATCAACTGAGGAATGGCTAAACAAGCTGCAGGATATGATTGCAATGTAATATTATTGCACTGTAAGAGATGACAAGGACAGTGACTTTAAATATATATATATATATATATATATATATATATATATATATATATATATACGTATATACGTATATATATACGTATATATATATACGTATATATATACGTATATATATATATATATATACGTATATATA
>CM053769.1:104604478-104626670 GCA_028658325.1 Potorous gilbertii
GAGATGATGACACGACTTAAAGTTGACTTTGATTTGAATGAGGGAAGGCTGTGCAAAGTCACCAGCCTCACTTTATCCTTCAGTGCCATCTGAGTCCAGTGGCCAGATATTCATCAGGATGACTGGAGATGAGCCAGGATGATCCAAGACACTCCCAAATGATAAAAGTTACCCAGAAACTATGTCTCTCACACCTTATAAACATCATAGTTTAAATGACCCTCTCGGGCAACACGCATGATGGTGGGCTCGGCAGTGCTGGTGTACGGTCACATTAATGACTTTACTTACATAATTCCATAGTGCTTTCCAAAACTGTAAGGATTCACAGGTAACTTGACCAAGATCACACAGTTAATAAGCATCTGGAGTTAGATTTCAATTCTGGTCCTCCTGACTCCCTGCCCTGTGTTCTATCCATTGTGTACCTTGCTGCCCATATGGAACATCACAGTGTTGTAAAAACAATGTGAATACGATGAATTCGGAGAAGCATGAAAAGACATGAATGGATGCAAAGTGAAGCAAAGCCAAGAAAACAATACTGATGATGACTTCAGCAACGTCAACAGAAAGAATATCTGTGAAAAAAACATCTCAAGGCAATGTTTCAACTAAGAGCACTTTTACTTTGCTGATTCCTGCCCCACCTCTATGCAGTTGTCAGTGCTGAATCCCTCTTGACATTGCTTTGTATCTCATCTATGTACATTTTGTGCTCGTTTCGCCACCAGTAGAATGGAAGCCTCGAGGACAGGGATGATTTCAGCTTTCTCTCTGTATCAAAGCATTCAGCAGAATGCATGACATGGAGCAGATACTGATAAATGTGAGAGAAATGATTATTTCTCTCTTCTGTTAACCAGTTCTTGAATTAGGATCAGGATGTTTTTCAGAAGCCTGGAGGTTGGTCAGTGTCTGAAGGACACTGTTTATGGATGAAATTGCTCAAATCCCAGGAGTTGATCCTGGGTGGCAATTGTTGTCCCACCCAATTAGAAAACCTTACAAAGAATTTAATGTGAATTCATCCCATTGTGTTCCACTCAGAAGGGTCTGAGCAGAGGTGGCCCCCCTTTTGTCTAGAATGCCTTAGACAGGTAGACTGGATGAGGATAAGTGTCTTTGTCCAAGACTGAGTGATCAGTCATGTCCCCCAGCTCCTCATTAGTATGAATAGATCTATCTCCTTTTATAATATTCCCTCTTCTCATTAATTGTTAAACAATCAGAGTGAATTGTCATCTTCAAAAATACCCACAGTTCCATGAGCATATAAGCATTTAATGGGTTCCACAAGGGATCTTTAGCATTTGAGACTGTCACTGACCCCTTTTATTAATTATTGCTAGCATGATTAATAAAATAAATACCCAGAAGTATCTGTAGCAAATGTTTATCAAATTAAATTGAATTCTTTGGTAGACGAAAATAAGATAAATGAAGTAGATTGGGAAGATTTGATTGTCAGCCTAAATAACAAGCTGTTTATCAGATTCAAAGAGTATTAGAACAAATCTTAGAGGTTGCCTCACTCAATTCCTTCATATTATAGAAAAGGAAATTAGGGTTCCAAAAAACAAAGTAACTTATACAAAGTCATATAACTAGCTAGGGAGTAGACTGTACTGGGATGTATCTTTAGTCCAGGAATGCATTTTAGCCTTTTGGAAATGTCTCTTTGATATGAATCATAACAGGAATCTGTTAGATTCCACATGTTAGACTCCACCGTAATTTCCATTCCTCAAATATTAAAATATGCATATGTCTTAAGAAGTCTTTGGGCTCAGGACATCAGTGTGTTAAAGAATAACTAGATATGTCATTTTCTAGCCATGAGCCAATAAATGGAAGCCTGTAAAGTTTAGTACCTGGGCTCCATCCTATTCAGGGATTCAACCCAAGGAGGGTGGGTGGTTTTTGAACTGTATGGTATGTGGGTTAACTACCTCCAGAAAGGGATTTTGCAATGTGTGTGAGGCTGGACTAGGTTCATTTTGTATAAAAGCATTTATTGAGCACTTGTTATAGACAGAGCCCTGTGTTAGATACCTAGAGAGATAGAAAGTTTACATTAAGATGAGCCCCTATTTTCATGGAGTTCATAGAAATCAATACAAGCAAATAACAATAAAAGATGTCATTAATGTCTGGTGAATTCATGAAAGAGGCATGAAAAAAATGCTACAGGAAGCCCTAAGGTGAAGCTTGAGTGGTGCTTCAGTACTGAATAGCTCAGCTTGGAAAGCTTCATGGAGTGGGAACAACTTGAGCCAGGTTTTAAAGGCTACATCAGATTTCAGCTGGCAAAGAGAGGAAGGACAGTTAGGATGTAGAAAAGAGGCTAAGCAAATGTATGGAGACATGAAAGCTCTGTGCTGTTTCAAGGGATAGAGAATAATCCACTTTGACTCATTATTTATTCTTTGCTCTCGAAGAGGACCGTGATATCAGGAAAGTGACTTGACTGTAGAATGCAGGAAGACAATAGCATGAAGATGCTACTTAGTACAGCAAAAAGTCTGTTGCATCTAGTGTCAGAAGCTAGGATCAGTTCTCAGCTCTGTGATTCTGAGCAAGAATCTTAACCACTCTTGTTTTCAGTTTCCTCATCTATGAAACATGTGAATTGAACTAGATAACATCCAATAACTAGATAATATCTGGCTTTGAATCTCCCTTTCTACCATCCTAGAAATCTAATGCTGACCTATAATACTCAGGGCCTGGAATGCCAGCAAGAGGGATTTAAAATTGCTCTATAGGCAGTAAGGATCACTGGAGATTTCTGAACAGAAGAATGAGAGAAGCAGGTTTCTGTACAGATGATCGCCCAGCTCTAAGCTTCAAAGATTTTCTGATATTTTTTTGATTGCCTGAAGCAGTACCTGGATTGTAGAGGCTCACGGTCCGAATCTTTGGAACTTCAATTAAAATTATAAATACCTTTGTTGTCATGGTGGTTGTGAGGGATAAAATTGGAGTTTTTGAAAAAACATTTTCCTGGGAGCCAAAGTAGGTCATTTGAATCTGTGCACACATGTCAAGGGCAGTGGGAGGGAAGTGGGGGAAGTGGGAGATCTGCAATCAGAGATTCCAGATTCTGACATTTTTTAATTGTGTGACTTGAGACATCATCTGTAAATGAAATGATTGGGCTTGTTTTTCTCTAAGGTGTATTTCAGCTCTAAAGCTACGATCTTATGACCCTAGGGAAGCAACAGAGCTCACCAATATCTGCATTTCTGAAGCAAGAAGGCTCCCAGGTTTAGCCTCAAAACCAGGGAGACCATATCTGCCATGAACATATGTGAGTGTGGCCAAAGCATGCTCTTGACTTCACTTCCCAGATTTCTTTACTGTTATCCAAGAAAGAGTCAGACATTCCCTTCTCATCAGAAGCCTTGAACAATTTCCATTTATATATTTATTTACTTTCTCTCAGAGTCAGCTCAATCTCTTGAGTTTTTGACATCTGAGATCCTGTGATTAGTGATGTTTCAGGTACTATATAGTTCAAGGCAGGAAATGATAGCAATACTAACATTCACACACACTTTACCCTTGGCAGTGGTCTCTTCGTACATTATTTCCTTAAGTCTCTGTTGCTGTTTATCCTTCATTCTCAAAGAACAACATAACATCAGGAAGGAGAAGATATGACTTACAAGTGAATTAGAATTAAGTGAGGCGGGGCTGTGCAAAGTCACCAGCCTCATTCTCATCCTATGAAGTAGCCAAGGAAGTAACATAACACATGGGCAAGAACACTAGCTCTAAATTCAGAGGTTCTGAGTTCAAATCCTGACTCAGATGCTCATTACCTGTATGACTTTGGCCAAATCACTAAAATTTCATTGGCCTCTTTCCTCATCTGTAAAATGAAGGTTCCCATATCCCTCTGAATTCCTGATCTATGATGCTATGATTAGGCAACCAGGTGGCACAGTAGATAGAGCTCTGACCTGGAGTCAGGAAGACCTGAGTTCAAACCCAGCCTCCAACACTTATTAACTGTATGTCCTGGGGCAAGTCACTTAACTCTGTTTGCCTCAGTTTCCTCATCTGTAAAATGATCTGAGGAAGGAGATGGCAAGTCACTCCAGTATCTTTGCCAAGAAAATCCCTTCATAACATCTTGTTCCTGATGCCATGGTCTTCTTTGAGAAAGAAAGACAAACAAGAGCCAGACTCAACTGAACAACTGTGATCATTTTATGAAGGTATCATGATCCTCTTTGAAAGCAAAGAAACTGAGGCTTGGCCAGGCTAAGGAAACTAAACACAGATAGCAAGAGTCTAAGACAGGATTTGAACCCAAATCCAAAGTTTGTTCTTTATATTAGACTGCTGAATAGGTAAGCTAATCCATTAGAAAGAATTACAATATCATGGGGCTTGGAGACTTAGAAAATTAAATTCACAAGTTTCTGCTTCATCAAAGTTCTTCTGCATACTCTCCATCTTATTGATATGTTATTTTATCTTGCCCTTTCTCTAACTTTGATAAATGTCAACCATAATCATCATTTATATACAAGGACATATTTAATGTGTGAATGATTTGAGGTGGTTGTTTTTAAGTGGTCATTCTTTGTCTTTATTCCTATATCAACCTTGAAGTTTGTGTTCAATACAGCTAAATGGAGATTTCTTCCATCAGCCTGAAGAACAGAGAGAGCTAGCAAGGTTGCTGAAACTGCTCTTACAAGACCAGCTACAACCCAGCTGGTAGGAACTGCCAGGACTTCCCCTCCCTCAGAAACAACTTTGCATTTACTTCATATGGATTTTGTAGCTACTTATGTATGACTTCATTGTATTCCCTCTGCTAGATCATAAGCTCTTTGAGGGCAGGACACATCTCATCATTGGCTTTGTGCTTCTGGTGCCTAGTACAGTGCCTGGCATGTAACCAACACCTAAATGCTTATTGGCTGGTTGATTATTTCATTCCCTGAATAGTTGATTCCCAAAGCCTTGAGACCCCAATAAGAGCCATCCATCCAAAGGCACATGCAGAAACCACTGATAAAGAACTGAAATCCTACCTTTAATCTGAAAAATGAGCAGAAATATCCACAGGAGAAAGCCCAAGAGCATGCTGGATGGTTCTGCAACAGGAGGGGAGGCTGAGAGAATCTGAAGAAGGGCTGTGTGTCCTCTGGCTTTTGGCTTACCTTGGACTGTGAGCCAAGGTGGGGGTGGTGGTGGGAGAAGAACCAGAAAGATATGTGATGTTCTTGTTTAAGCCCACGGAAGTGTTCCCTGAAGTCATTACACAACTTTCCAGCAGCCACTTGACATGGCTGGACAGAGCCTTTGCCTCTGGGCTCCCAAACACTAAATTTCCAATCATTCATCTGTTTTTATTTTTGAAGAATTTGCTTCAAACATTCTCTCCCAGGCTAAGAGGGTCCCAATTTCTAAAGAGCAAGAAAGCCAAATTTTGATTTGGTTCAGAACATGGAAGACAAGCATTCTGTACTGAGAAAACTTCTTTCATAAGTTTGTTACCAATGTTATTATTTCTTTCTTTTTACCTTCTCTTATCTGGTATATAAACTTAGGCCTGGAAAGAATAGGAAGAAATATAAGGTCATCTGAGACCTGGATCCCTCGTCTGAGACCACTAGGGGAATTGTTGACAGGGAAAAGACTCGACGCAAGAATTCTGACTCACTAGCCTGAGTGCTCTCTCTCTCAATCTCTCTCTCTGTCTCAGTCTCTGTCTCTGTCTTTCTCTCTCTCTCTCTCTCTTTCCTTTTCTCTGTTTTTGTTTTACATGCCCATCAATGTAAAATATATTAGTGTACTGTAACACTGGGACCCACTACCCTATATCCAATGAATCACAGGTGCAGTCTTTATTCCCATTTGTATACATATAAGGGAAGTATATTATCCTCATTGAAAACATTCGACAACATGACTGACCACATCATGGTAAAAAGCATAGGAGCAAGCACACAGCCTTGATTTACTTCATTGGTGACTGGAAAACATGAGGGCATTGTCCATTATCGAGAACCTGTGCAAGAATTGATCTACACTGCTGATGAACTTCTCTGGGTAGCCATATTTGACATAATTTTCCATAAGCCCTCAAAACTGATTGTATCAAAGACCTTGGTCAGATCTATAAACATTGAATCCAGA
The DNA here is from genome assembly GCA_028658325.1 of Potorous gilbertii. Classification (NCBI taxonomy): domain Eukaryota; kingdom Metazoa; phylum Chordata; class Mammalia; order Diprotodontia; family Potoroidae; genus Potorous; species Potorous gilbertii. The sequence goes on from CM053769.1 coordinate 104,610,641, forward strand.
CCTCTGTTCTACTCTTGGCATTTCTCCTGGAGTTATCAGGCAGCAAATGTCATATTGACCATGCCTCCACTGTCCATCTCTGTAAAACTAAAGGGAAAAGATTGTCCTGTCACAATCACAAGGGGGTCTCTCTCAGTCATTTCTGGCAAGATTCTTGCCAGAGTCCTCCTTAATAGGCTGATCCTTCACCTGGAAGATGGTCATTTACCCAAGAGTCAGTGTGGCTTCAGAAAGGGCTGAAGGTGCCAAGGGTCCACAGAAGCCATCGGCTTCAACTTGCACTTACCCCATAACTCCCTCTACAACGTTTCCAAAAAAGACTCCTTGATTTGGAGTCTTCTACTGAGAAGAAAACTATCACTTTTTGAGACAACTCTGTAATATATACTCATGTGTATGTACATACAATGAACAGTGCATATATGTATGTACACATATAGTTATATACATGTCCATATATTATGCATGTACATGGCTATATGTGTGTATGCATATGTATATACTGCATGTCTACATAGAAATCTGCCTCCTTTAATGTTCCCTTATTCTTAGTTATGTTCTCTGATACCAAGAAGCTTTGAAATGTAAGGATGACTGAATTGTGGGAAGTTTCTGGCTAGGGTATATGTTTACTCTTCATGTCCCACCCCGACCCCAGTCACAAGTTTTGAATTCGTGTCTTCATAGGAAGACCTGGCATGGAGATGAGATCATTTACTATTTGTATCTTCTTCCCTTTAGTGCAGGCCATTATGAGATATTGAAAGAAAGTGAATATATTCCCACATGGGAGTAGCTATCAGAACATTGGTGGCAACAAGCATCAGTAATAGAAGCAAAAACTCTGGACAGAGATGGGAAGATAGGTGGAGGGAAAGAGGAAGGGAGCAAAAGAGAGGAGGGGAGGAGAAAACAGGGGAGAAAAGAGGAAAGGAGAGAGAGAGAGGGAGAGAGAGAGAGAGAGAGAGAGAGAGAGAGAGAGAGAGAGAGAGAGAGTCCTTTAAGTATCCAGAATAGTATGAATGATCTAGAGTCAGAGAGGTCTTTAGGTCTCTAGTTTGCCTAACACCACAGGAGACACCTCTCCCTTTCATTATTCCTTATTTCACTTACACAATTTTGGCTGATGGGATCTCTATACTTCCAGGCCCTCAGGAGTCATCCTTGACTCTTCATTTGGTCTTCCTCATTGCCCACTTTGGATCAGTTGCCAAGTCTGATCAGTTATGTTGCCACAAGATATCTCACATTCTTCTCTATGCATATTGCCATCATCTTAGCTGAGTATCCAGAGGAAGGTATGAAATAGAATGAAGGACTTCTAGACTGGAACTGAGGAGACCTAGTCACAAAGATTGAGTATATTCCACATGAAAACAAGAAGTCACATTAAGGGATCATGATGGATGTGTCCCTTCCTTTTTTCCTCTCTGGGCTTCCAACCTCTTTGGATTTCTTTCTCCTCCATATACCAAAGTGGATATTGCACTCCCTCACACACAAAAACTTTTCTGCATCATTTTGTATATTGTTTGACCTCCTTAGAATGGAAGTTCTTTGAGGGCAGCCAGGGACTGACTTTTCTTCCTGCTTCTATACTTATATGCAATGCTTAGCATAGTACCTGAGCACATAGTAAGTACTTAAGAAATACCTCTTAATTTGACTTGATTCATCAAATATTTAAAGATCTACCATGTAAGAAAGATTAGAGAAATTCTGCTTGATTTCAAAAGGTAGAATGAGAACAAAGAGCAGAAGTTGCTGAAAGATCAATTAACTCTCTTTATAATAATTAGAGATATCCCAAAGTGGGCTTCCTGGGAATGCAGTGGGCTTACCCTCCCTGGGAGTTTTCAAGGAAAAGTTGGATAACCATGCATTGGTTGTGCTGGAGAAAAGATTCTTAGGAATATGTGAGTTCAATCAAAAGGGTTCCAAGGTCACTTTAGATTCTACAATAGGCTCATCCCACATTTCTTTGGTTTTTGTGGTGGTCCTAATGAGTCTCCTTGTTTCCTGTATATCCATTGTTAACATTCCATCTTTTGCATGGCCTTCAAAGAGTCTATCTAATATAAAGGTCATATGGTCATAATGATGAAAGCTCAAAAGGTTCTTTGAAATCATTTGATTTAATTATCTTTATTTTACAAGTGAGGAAATTAAGACCCATAGAGATAAAATTACTTGTCCAAGTAAACAAAACTTAACTACCACAGTCTGACTCATTTACTGAAAAATTTTCAGTGACTTTTAGTATGAATTTATCCAAACTGTCCCCCATTTCTGTCCACCAGAATCCTTATCTTCTTCCAAGATGCCATCTGATCTCTTCCTGATCTCTGAAATTGGCATGGGCCAGTAGAGTAGTTTTCAAAGTTGCCAGGAATGTTTTGGGGTCCCCAAGATTCTCTCATGGGATCGATGAAGTCAAAATTATTTTTGTAACAATATGTATGTTTTAATTTCTAATACAGGAAATATCAGTAGACATAATTCACATAAGCAAAAGCTCTTTTGGAGGAGAGGGTCCTCAAAATTGTTAAGATTTCAAGGACATCTGGAGATCAAAAACTTGGAGAGTGACTGGGTGGAGGATAGTGTGTTGGATCTAGAGTCAGACATCTGCTTTTCATTTCCACCTCAGATACTTACCGATGTGACTTAGAGAAGGTCACTTAATCTCCCTGGAACTCTGTTGTCTCATCTTTAAATTTAAAGGGTTAAACTTAATTATCTTTGACATGTATCTATATGTATACGTATGTATCAATTTGATTATGTGTTTATATGCATACACATACATATATGTGTGTATCTCACACAATATGTACTCAGTTACATTCCATATGCATCTCAGGGAAGCTGACCTGGGAGCTCAGGTGCAAATTACTAGCATGTATACAGAAAACTGAGGTAGAGAGAGAAGCCAATAAACACTTAAACGGCTACTATATGCCAATTATCATAAAAAGACAATCCTTGCCCTCAAGGAGCTTACAATTTAATAGGGGAAGGCAACACACAAAATAAGGCTGGAAGTTAGGTGGAGAAAAAGTACTCAACTGGTGGAAGGCATGACAGAGTCTAGTTCAAGTTCATCTGATAGGAAATATAGAGTTGCCTGGTCTAGAGGCCTCATTAAATGGAGATTTTTGAAGAAATTCTTTCCTCTACCCTCCAGTCCTTCAATCAAAGAAGCAGAGGGTACTGAGCACTAAAGATGAGTGAGTACCAATGGTGATGAAATTACATGGATGATCAGTTTATTGTTGAACAGGATCCTTGGGAAGATGAAGATGTTGGCTGTTGTTTGTTACTCATGTGCAAAGAGCACCAAGTTATCAGGAAGGTGGTGCCATGACTTGCAAATTAGTTGGATTTTAGTGGACTGTGCAAAGTCACCAGCCTCACTTTCTTCTTTGGAGCCATCTGGGTCCAGTGACCAGATATAGATCAGGATGACTGGAGAGCACCCTGATGAGGATGGTAGAGTCCAAATCTAGGAGCTCAGCTGGTAAGAAATGAGGTGACTTAGTCATGGCCACACAGTCAATTCTAGAGGCAGGATTCAAACGAAGGTCTTCTTGAGTTCAAGACCAGTGCTCTATCCAGTCTCCCACCAATCTGCTTAAGCCATCATTTTGTCTTAAAGAATGGCAAGGACTTTAATGTATGAAGATTATTAGAGGTGAACTCTTCTACAAGGAGAGAATGACATTAGCAAGGTGTAGAGCAAAGGTAAAGGAGGGTATAGGTCTGAGTTTGGGGAACATTAGCAGTCTAATTTGGCTGGAATTGATGGGGCATGAGTGGGAGCAGGGGATGCTAGAACTGGAAAGGTATGTGGAAGTCAGATTGTGAAATGTATTTTCATTGTATTTTATACTTATACCTAATTACATATATATATATATATATATATATATATATATATATATATATATATATATATATATATATATATAGGAGTGTGTGCATATATACATATATAAATACAGTATATATTCCTACTCAGGGCATTCCAAAAATCTTAGTGTGGCTTTAACCTTTTTGTTAGTCAGTCATTTTTTCAGTTGTGTTGGACTCTTTTGTAACCCGATTTGGAATTTTCTTGGCAAAGATACTGGAGTGGTTTGCCATTTCCTTCTCTAGTTCATTTGACAGATGAAGAAGCTGAGGTAAACAGGGTTAAGTGACTTCCCTAGGATCATACAAAAAGTAAGTATCTGAGGCTAGATTTGAACTCAAGAAGACTCTTTTTCCTGACTCCAGGCACAGAAGTCTATTCACTGGCTATTTTATGCTATTAAAGTTTTTAAAGCTAATCAAACTCAATGTGCATTGTAACTCTGATGGGCTGGCCACCTTGTTCAAATGCCAAACATACACTGGTCTAAAAGACCATTTTAGGGAGAATTCAACAAAGCAGGTACTCACTTGAAAGATCTCCCTGAAGAAGTTTGGAATTGATTGCGTGACATGGGGGATGCTGGCAAAAATCACCCAACATTATGCACCCACTTCATAGAAGGTGCTGTGCCCCATGACCAAAGCAGAATTAAAGTAGTTTAAAAGAAACACAAATCTAGAGAATCCACCTCAAACGTTCACAAGGACTGTGTGCATCTGACCTGTGTTAGAGCACCCTAAGCGAGTAATGGTCTGATCAGCCATCATTTAACATACTATAATGTGACTCTTACAGAGAAATATCATTTTGATCTTCTTAAGAATGGAAGGACAGTTACCCAGCCAATTTTGGGTAGACAGACAGTGAGACAAACAGACACACAGACAAATTAGCATATACATGGAGAGATTTTATGGCAATATGATTTTGTTGATAGAAAACCAGTCAGAGATGGGAAAGCCTGGCTTCAAGACTCATATTGACTATATGATCTTGGACTTTGATCTTCCATTGGAGAAAAGAATAATAACTTTAATACTTCCCTGAGACCCACTTTTACCTATCAGCGAGGTAAGGTTTTCCTGCAACCTCATTCTTTTTTTCTTAATATTTTAATCATCCCCAATTATATGTAAAAACAATTTTTAATATTCATTTTTAAAACAAGTTCCAAATGATCTCCCTTCCTCTATCCCCACTCCCATTGTTGAGGAGGCAAGCAATTTGGCATGTTTTAAATGTGTAGTCATGTAAAACATTATTTCCATATTAGTCACATTGTGAAAGAAAACATAAACCAAAGAACCTCCTCAAGAAAAATTAAGAAATTAATATATATAGATAAATATGTGTGTATGTTCTTATACATACATACATACACACGTATACATACATGTACATGGACCATGGACATGGGTAGCATTTTTCATCATAAGTCCTTCAGAGTTTTCTTGGATCATTGTATTGCTGGGAACAGCTAAGTCTTTCACAGCTCATTAAGTTACAATATTACTGTTCCTTTGAACACAGCACATTTCACTTTGCATCAGCTCATGTAAGTCTTTCCAGGTTTTTCTGAGAACATCCCACCCATATAGGATTCCATTACAATCACATACAACAGTTGGTTCAACCATTTCCCAAGAGCTGTGCATCTCTTCAGTTTCCACTTCTTTGCCACGAGATAAAAAGCTGCTATAAATGTTGTTGTACATATAAGTCCTTTTCCTTTTTCTAATCTCTTTTTGGCCACAGAACTAGGAGTGGTGTTGCTAGGTCAAAGGGCATTCATGTTTTCATAGTCTTGTGGACCTAGTTGGAACCTCATTCTTGAGCAAGGGCTTAGACCAGCCTATTCTTCATTCTCCCAGATCTCAAACTCCCTTCACTTTGATTCTCAGCTCTCCTTTAATATATATTGTCTCTTTGCCTTAGAGTGTAATCTCTTTAAGGGTAGACATTGCTTCTCTTTTTGTATATCTCCAGCAATTAGCAAAGTGCCTGACACATGGATGTGCTTAACACATACTTGTTGACTGACTCATAGGGTTATTTCAGGATCAGATCACATAACATACGCAAAGGACCTCACAAAGTCTGAAGGACTTTATAAATATCATTTGTTGCAATGAATAACTTATGAGGTGGCCATGACTAGCTAGCAGAGAAGAGAGCGACACTAATGATCCACATTTTACAGAAATATGAAAATTCATTTATTTTTAAATCAAAATTAAAATATGTTGCTTCATTCCGCCCAATATGGACAAATCAGATTATCTAATTTTGGAAATAATTGATTTTTGGAGGACAGTTGTAAAAAAATTTTGAGTGGCTAGTTTGGTCTTAAAAAAACAATCCATCTAAGTTTTGTCATTTCAAGAGTCAAGTTTTCTAATGGCTAAAATACTGATCTCACCCAGACTGGGAATTCAATTTCTTCCCCAAGTAAATTTCCATCTGTTTGACCAGCTCTTAGTGGAAGGTCATAGCTTTGCTAAAATGCATGAGCTAACCCTCATTCTCTAGAATAAGATGTGCTTTTAGAAAAAGGTGAACTTTGGCTCTGATTTCAATATCAAAGGGGCCATAGAGAGGGACCATCAGACCAAAGGCAGATTTTGGAGACAGATTAGCTAGAGAAGAAGACATACAGTCCTTTTGTTGTCTTCTCCTTCCTCTGCAGTGGACAGATGGCAACTCCTTCCCCAGTAAGTTTGCTTGCAGCACAGAGCTACATTTTCCTGAGGCTGTCCAGTCTGAAGATGCCTGTGCATAAACTGCCTGACAATGCCCTAGGAATAATCATGAGGTTATGCTCTTAACAAACAACATTTCTATAGGGTTTTGAGGTTGGTAGAGTCTTTTACAGGGTATTATCCTATCTGAGTCTCAGTATTCTCACTGAAACACTTAAGTATAAGCTTTAAAGGTTCCATTTCATAAATGAGGAAACAGTGTCAGAAACAGATTTGAATCCAGTTCTCTTTTTTAAACTATTTATTTATTTTTAATTTTCAACATTCATTTCCCCAAAATTTTGAGTTCCAAGTTTTCTCCTCATCTCTTCCCTCCCCCCACCACAAAACACTGTGCATTCTGATTACCCCTTCCCCCAATCTGCCCCTTTTCTATCACACCCCTCCCTTCTCTTATCCCTTATCTCTCTTGTCTTGTAGGGAAGGATAGATTTCTGTACCCCATTACCTGTATTTCTTGTTTCCCAGTTGTATGAAAAAACAATTCTCAATATTTGTTCCTAAAACTTTGAGTTCCAACTTCTCTCCCTCCGTCCCTCTTCACCCATCCCCACTGAGAAGGCAAAAGCAATTCAATATAGACTATACACATGTAGCTATGCAAAAACTCCCATAATAGTCATGTTGTGTAAGACTAACTACATTTCCCTTCATCCTATCCTGCCCCCATTTATTCTATTCTCTCTTTTGACCTTGTCCCTTCCCAAAAGTGTTTACTTCTAATTGCTCCCTCCTTCCATTTGCCTTCCCTTCCATCATTTCCCCATCCAACTTGGTCCCTTCTCTCATACTTTCCTGAGGGGTAAGATAGATTTTTATACCAAATTGAGTGAGCATGTTACTCACTCTTTAAGTCAAATGTGAAGAGAGTAAGCTTTACTTTTTCCCTCTCACCTCCTCCCCTTTCTCCTCCACTGAAAAAGCTTTTTCTTGCCTCTTTTATGAGAGATAACTTGCTCCATTCCATTTCTCCCTTTCTCCTCCTACTATATTCCTCTCTTACCCCTTAATTTTATTTTTTTATATATCACCCCTTATTATTCAACTCATCCTGTGCTCTCTGTCTATGTGTGTGTGTGCATATATATATATATATATATATGTATGTATGTATGTATGTATGTATATATCTGTGTGTGTATGTGTGCATAATCCCTCCAACTACCTGAATACTGAGAAAAGTCTCAAGAGTTACAAATACTATCTTTTCATATAGGAATGTAAACAGTTCAACTTTAGAAAGTCCCTTATGGTTTCTAGTTCCTGTTTACCTTTTCATAATTCTCTTGATTCTCATGTTAGAAAGTCAAATTTTCTATTCAGTTCTGGTCTTTTCATCAAGAATACTTGAAAATCCTCTATTTCATTGAATGATCATTTTTTCCCCTGAAGTATTATACTCAATTTTTCTGGGTAGGTGATACTTTGTTTTAATCCTAGTCTCTTGACTTCTGGAATATCATATTCTAAGCCCTTCAATCCCTTATGGTAGAAGCTGCTAGATCTTGTGTTATCCTGATTGTGTTTCCACAGTATTCAAATTGTTTCTTTCTGACTGCTTGCAACATTTTCTCCTTGACCTGGGAACTCTGGAATTTGACTACAACATTCCTAGGAGTTTCTCTTTTTGGATCTCTTTCAGGAGGTGATTAGTGGATTCTTTCAATACATATTTTGCCCTCTGGTTCTAGAATATCAGGGAAGTTTTTCTTGATCATTTCATGAAAGATGATGTCTAGGTTCTTTTTTTGATTATGGTTTTCAGGTAGTGCCATAGTTTTTAAATTGTCTCCCCTGGTTCTATTTTTCAGGTCAGTTGTTTGTCCAATGAGATATTTCACATTATCTTCCATTTTTTCATTCTTTTGATTTTGTTTAGTAATTTCTTGGTTTCTCATAAAGTCATTAATTAGCTTCTATCTGCTCCATTCTAATTTTTAAAGAACTATTTTCTTCAGTGAGTTTTTGAATCTTTTTTTCCATTTGGCTAATTCTGCTTTTTAAAACATTCTTCTCCTCATTGACTTTTTGAACCTCTTCTGCCAATTGAGCTAGCCTATTTTTAATGGTGTTATTTTCTTCAGCATAATTTTCAGTCTCCTTTAGCCAGCTATTGACTTGCTTTTCATGATTTTCTTGTATTGTTCTAATTTCTCTTCTCAATTTTTCCTCTACCTCTCTTACTTGATTTTCAAAATCCTTTTTTGGTTCTTCCATGGCCTGAGCCCACTGCATATTTATTTTGGAGGTTTTGGATGCAGAAACCTTGACTTCCTCTAACAGTATGCATTGTTCTTCCTCATCTGAAAGGGTGGAAGAAAATACCTGTTCACCAAGAAAGTAACCTTCTATGGCCTTATTTTTTTTACCCTTTTTTGGGCATTTTCCCAGTCAGTTACTTGACTTTTGAGTCCTTTGTCAAGAGGAGGTCATACTCTGGGGACTTGTAAGTTTTTAGTTCCTCCAAGGTGGCACAATCAAAGAAGAGGAGTTTATTCCTCTCCTGGCCTGTGCACTGGTCTTGGAATAACCAACAACTTCTCTGCCCAGAATCCAGTTCTTTCTGACACCAAGTCCGAATTTCATGCGGGCATTACCATTGAATCAGATGATAGTAGATAAAATGCTCTGAAACCAGAGTGGGCTGTGTCAGTTTAGGCTCTGGCTACTGTACATGTTGTATGCTGAGCACAGAGCCCTTGTGCCTTCCTAGTCAATACTGACTTATCTTCTGCTGTATCATTTTTCTCTGTGATCCACCAGGCCTTACTTTCTGCACCGTGATTATTCTCCTCAGTGGACATCACTATCTGACCTGTCATTGAATCCTAGGGTCCCCTGAGTTTTCCCATCTGTCCTGCAGATAGAAGTAGCTGGATGGTGTAATGGATAGCACTCTAGTATGGAGTCAGAAAGTCCTGAGTTAAATTCAGCTTCTGATTCTTGCTTAGTTGTGTGATCTCAGGCTAGTCATTTGAGCTTCATTTGCCTCAGTTTCCTCATCTGAGTAATAGGAATAACAATAGCATATACCTCCCAAAGTTAGAATGAGGGTCAAATGAGATAATATGTGTAAAGCACTTAGCTCCGTGCCAGGCACAGTAGATGCCTAAAAATTTAAGTATTTACTTCCTTTCTGAATCTGCACAATGAAGACTACCAAGCCCTTCCTTCTGCCCTGCAACTGAACCCTCTCATACATGTTGTTGACCCTGATTAGAATGGGAGTTGTTTGAAAACAGGGACTATCTTTCTTTCTCTCTATATGGCCAGGGCTTAGCACAGTCCTTGGAACATAAGAGGCACTTAACGGATGCCTTTTTACACATTCATTCTGTCTATCCCTCCCTGGACAAATTATGATGATGCTTGGCACATTGTAGGTGCTCAAGAGTGTTTATTGACTGACTGGGAATGCTTTCCTTATTCACCCACATACCTATATTTATCTATATGCTATTTTTAATTGCACACATATACTTATTTAAGTCCTGTTTTTCTCCCATGAGCACTTGTGAATTCATTTTATTTCCCTTTAAATATCTAAGGATGTGCAACTTTTTCAGAGGGTCATAGACCTTGAGTTGGAAAAGGCCCAGTACTGGTCAAGTTCTAGTTCAACCCCCTCATTTTAATCAGGCATTAAGTAACATTTATTTACAATCAGGGTTAAGTGACTTGCCCAGGGTCACACAGTTTGTAATCATATTTGAACTCAGATCCCCCTGACTTCAGGGCCAGTGCTCTATCCATTGCACCACTTAGCTGCCCCTCTTTATTAATTTAGCAAAGAAAATAGCAGAATAAAATTTTTGTATATTCCTATAAAATAAAGGAAAAAATGTTAAATCGTGTTATCATGATTTGACTTTTTTAAATCTATTGCTATCAACATGGATGTATATTTGCTGTATATTCACAAAGGTATACACAACATAGAGCAAGGTTCCAAGAAATACATTAAAAGTTTGGTTGAAATCATTGTAAATCCACCTAATCCTGGGGACTTTTTCTTAGGGAGTTCATTGTTGTTTATTCAATTTATTTTTCTAAAAGAGGGTCATTTAAATATTCTATTTTCTCTTCTGTTAATCTCAATTTTGTGGAGGTTTTTTATACATTCAGTTCATTTAGATTATCAATTTCACTGGCTTATAAGCAGGCAACATATGACACAACTTGTTCAGCCATTACTCAATTGGTGGGCATCCCTTCAATGTTCAATTCATTGTCACCACTAAATATTTTTCACATGTACATGTACATTTTTCCTTTTTTATAATCACTTTGGGGCACAGATCTAGCAGTGATATTGCTGGATCAAAAGGTATATATAATTTTATAGCCCTTTGGCCATGGTTCCAAATTGCTCTGCAGAATGGTTGGATCAGTTCACAACTCCACCAAAGTAGCATTTATTAAGCACATTATGTGCTAGACGCTATGCTATGAAAGAAACTGAGGCCCAAGGAGATTCAGTGACTTAGAATGCTGGACTTGGAGTCCTGAAGACCTGAGTTCAAATCTAGCCCCAGGCAGTTTTTAGCTATGCATGACCATAGGCAAGTCACATAATCTCTGTTCACCTTATTTTCCCCATAGGTAAAATGTAGGTGATAATCACACTGACCTGTCAGGATTGTTGTCAGCATCAAATGAGATAATAATTTTAAAACACGATGACCAGAACCTACTAAGCACTATTATAAACCTTAGGTGTCACTTGGATTATAGACTCAAAGCCCGACAAGGGAAAGGTATGTCAACATCCATATCGTTCAACTCCATTTTTCAGAAGAAGGCACTGGAGTCCCCTGAGGTGAAATGACTTGTCTAAAGTCACACAGGTGAATCAAATCACATCAAATGTAGGACTGAGCCTAGGTCCTGTGATTGTAGTGTCTGTGCTCTTGTCATATTACTACCAGATTAGTCTTCCACGTCAAAGTTAAGGTTTCCAGCAGCAGCCAAAGCCAATGGCCAAGGAATGGAATTTTCCCCAGTCCAAGCTAATTCCCCATACTTTCCCCCCATAGTTTCAGTGCATGATTTAAAAAAAGAAAAGAAAAGACAACTCCATCAGCAGTAACATGGCCCTGCCAGGGTCCTTTGTTTCTGCCAATTGAGCCATAGGGGCTGAACTTGGCAGACCTGGTGCCTCCTGGTGCTTTCATCAGGCACACCTGTGAAAGAGAGCCCTTCCAGCTCTCCTTTAATCTTCCCACACCAAAGCCTTCACCTTTTCATCAGGGTTGATTGAACAGTACTCGGAGGTCATCTGCGAGTGCTTTGTTCTGAAACCACTTTGTTGCTTCCAAATCCCTTCACCTCCCACATTAAACCAAATTGAGACCAAATGCTCTGTCTACTTCAAAAAAAAAAAAGAAGAAACAAAATCCCTTACCCCATCCCCAACCATGTAGACAACTCCTGCCCAAACCTCTCAGGTCCAGTTTGTCTCAGTTGCTTTTTGACCCCCAAATTCTGTGGCTACATGGAAGTTGATGCCTTTCTCATCCTTACAACTCAACTCTTCAGGCTCCTTGATGATGATATCATGTAGCCATGCAGGGCAGCTGCTAAGCCCCCAAGTAAATAGACCATGCTGTCAATTTCCTAGGCAGTTAGTATAGTGTTGATCATGGAATTACTACTACCACTACCACTACCATCAACACCACCAATACCACTACTACTACTACTACCATTTATATAGTGTCAATCCCTTTACCTATCTCATTTGATCTCCCCCCAAACCCTATAAAATAAGTGTTTTTATTATTTGTATTCTACAAATGAGGCTGAGAGAGGTCAAGCGATTGTCCAGAGGTGGCCCACCCAATAAGTATCTTAGATAGGATTCCAACTCAGGTCTTCCTGACTCCAAGTCCAATACTATCCACTGCACTACATGATTCCATCAACTAACATTTATTAACAGACTATGAGATGCCAAGGTCCCTGAAAACTGCAAGGTATTCAGATATGAAGAAACGCAGACCATCTGGAAATTCAAGCTGTGCTAATTATGCAAAGAATGTTTTGACCTTATTTTTTATATCTCTTCACAAACTCACAGGGCCCTTTGAAATACTTTGTCATGGACCCACTAAGACTTCTCAGGGATGGGGGTAAAGAGGTCTTCACCTGTTGCCAATGTTCTGATTTTTTGATGGTTTGACCCAACAACATTCCATCAACTACAAAACAGAGGTGCACATGGGACCCTAATTCTTGACAAATGCTCGAATAGGCCACCATTTCCATGTGTCAAAAGGCTTCCCTTAGTTCCTATAAAATATGGTCAAAGGACATGAACAGGTCCTTTCAGAAGGAGAAATCTAAGCTATCAACAACCATACCAAAAAAACAATCTAAATCACTACTTATTAGAGAATTGCAAATTGAAGCAGCTCTGGGGTTTCACTTGACACTCATCAGACTGGTAAAGAAAGCAAAAAAGGAAAATTGCAAATGTTGGAAGGGCTGTAGTAAATAGCTACACTTGTACAGTTGTGAATTGGGCCAGCCAAGCTGGAAAAAAATTTGGAACTGTTCCCACAAAGTTACTAACCTGTGTATAGCTTTAGACCTAGGATAACCTTTACTAGGCCTATACCTCAAAGAAATCAAAGAATGAAAAAGAATCAATATGTACAAGCTATTTATTGTATCTCCTTACATAGTAGGCAAAAATCAGAAAATAAAGAGTGTCCTACTATTGGGAAATGGCTAAACAAATAGTATTATGCGATTGTGATGGAATTCTTATTCCAAAAGAAATGGTGAAATGAGTGTTTTCTGGGAAAAAAAGTGGAAAGACCATTCTAAAGTATTGCTGTGTGAAGTGAGCAGCAGAAGGATGATTTAAGTAATGTTAACAACATTCTAGAGAAAACAACTTTGCAGCACCTTGTAACTGATCAATGCAATGATCAAGCGCAAGTCCAGCAGATAGAAGATAAAACATGACTTTCACCTTCTGCCTGAGGGGATGTACTTAAAATGCAGAGGCATACACTGGCAGGTACAGCTAATGTGGGGATTTATTTATTTATTTTACTCAAATACATACATATATATATGTATATATATGTATATATATACATATATATATATATATCCAACATTCCTAGAATGAATGAGCTTCTCAGTTTGTTCTGTGAATGTTCGTTTGTTGTTGCTGTTTGTTGGTTTTTAGTCAGGAGCTCTCTGCTGTTGCACCTGCTCTACTGCTTCATGATGCAACCTACAGATAAAGAAGAAAAAAAGAAAAAAAACTATTTACAAACAAGTAGAGTCAAACAAGACCAATTCTCAAATTGACTGTGTCTAAAAAATCCTTGCTGGACTTTCACACCTTCTCAGAAGTAGGTAACCATAGGCAAGGAGCAACTGTGATTATCACTTCTAAGTCTTTAATTAGATAGTAATGGAATATTCACTGGTAAGCGCAAATCAAATAAGGGCCCTGTTGTGCTCAAGAACTGGAAATAAGTTCAAGCAGGACCAGCTGAAATCAGCTCACAGCTCACAAAATACTACTGTTTGCAGGGGGATTTTTGGGAAGGTCTGACCCTGGAAAGGTCGGAGTGACATTCTTTCTGAATCCCTACTGGTTGACACAGTTCTTGTTATTTAAGAAACATTTTTTAAAACTTGATTTGACATGGTTAGAAAAGCTTACTTTACAGCACAAATAGAGGCAAGTATCTGATCAAAGGTTGACTATATACTTAGGAAGTGCATCAGTTGTATTGGATTAATGAAGGTAAGAGCTTTCAAAAGCAAAGACAGTAGTGTCTTCTTTCTTTGTATCCCCACCCTACTGCCCAGCAAAGTCCCAACCACAAAAGTGCTTAGGAAATGCTTGCTGATTTACCACTTTGGTATAAATTCTAGCACTATCTACCTGGTAGTCACTTCTGATATTTCAAAATGAGCAGGGATTACTCCCTTCTTTTAGGAAAGAGAGGTAGAGAGGGATAATAAATAGAGCTGCTCTTCGTGGTGGTCAAGAACTGGAAATCAAGGAAATGTCCATCAATTGGGAAATGGCTGAACAAATTTTGGTACATGAATGTAATGGAATGCTTTGTGCTATAATAAATGATGAACAGGACAACTTCAGAGAGGCCTTGAAGGACTTATATGAACTGATGCTGAGTGAAATGAACAGAACCAGGAGAAGATTATATTCAGTGACAGCCACAGTGTACAAGGATTGTTTCTGCTAGACTTAGCCCTTCACAGCAATTCAAGGACCTAAAACATTTGCAAAGGAATCTTGAGGCAAAATGCCATCTGTAGTCAGAGAAAGAACTATGGAATCGGTACACAGAATGAAGCAGAATATTTTCTCTGTTATATTTTGCTTGTGTTTGTTTTTTCTCATGGTTTCTCCCATTCATTTTAATTCTTCTATGCAACATGACTAATGTGAAAATGTGGTTAATAAGAATGTATGTGTGAAACTCATGTAACATTGCATGCCATCTCAGGGTGGGAGGGGGAAGGGAGGGGGAGAAATTCTAAGACTTATAGAAGTGATTGTAGGAAACTGAAAACAAATATATTAACTTAAAAATAAGAGAAAGTTATAAAAAGAAAATAAATCAATACAGATTCCTGGAATCAGAAATACAAGAGCTCAAGTCTTGCCTCTGACACACAGTGACTAGGTGGCCCTGGGCAAGTCACTTACCCCATAAGTGGTAGACAACTTTCTAAGATTGTAAGTTGAAGAGATAATGTTGATCTTTATTCTCTAAGGAAATTGAGGAAGTTTTCTTTTCTGAGAGTTCCTTATATAAGTCAAATTATAAGTCCTATCATTATCTACTATTCTCTATGGAATATTTTGAAACTCAAATTTTTGTTTTGCCAACTCATTTTGCTGTGATCATTCTTTTCTATTCTTTTAAAAAGTATTTTTTTGGGGGGGAGGAGCCAAGATGGCGGAGTAGAAAGATTCACATATGCTAGCTCCGAACCCACAGCCCATAAATTTCCTGTAAAAAGAACTCCCTTTGCTGTTTAGTAAAAGAGAAGTCATAAGGGACTTACTAAAGCTGAACTGCTTACATTCCTACATGGAAAGACAATATCTGTAACTCTTGAAACTTTTCAGTATCTGGGTAGTTGGTGGGATCACACACACACACACACACACACACACACACACACACACATGCACGCATGCACAGAGATAGAGAGCACAGAGTGAATTGAGTAGGAAGGGATCATATCTTTAAAAAATGAAGTTAAGCGGTGAGAGAGAAATGTATTAGGAGGAGAGAGGGAGAAATGGAATGGGGCAAATTATCTCTCATAGAAGAGGCAGGCAGGAGACTTT
>CM053769.1:104627170-104645024 GCA_028658325.1 Potorous gilbertii
ACTCAAAGTTTTAGGAACAACTGTCGGATATTGTTCTTGCTACTAGGAAATAAGAAATATAGGTGTTGGGGAATAGAAAGTTATCTGGCTCTACAGGACAAAAGAGAAGATGGGGACAAGAGATGGGAGGGATGATAGAAGAGAGGGCAGATTGGTGATAGGGGAAATTAGAATGTTCGGTTTATTGGGATGGGGAGAGGGGACAAATGGGGAGAAAATTTGGAACATAAAATTTTGTGAATATGAATGTAAAAAGCTAAATCAATAAATTTATATTTTAAAAAAAGTATTTTTTTCTAATTAAAAGCTATTTTATCTCCTCTCCCCCAAAAACAATGGCTGGAGAGAAAGAAACATGATTTTGGAGTATGGACCTCCTGCTGATATTACTATATATTTAAGAAGCATGGAGTCAAATTGTTTTCAGAAATGACTGGATCACTTCATAATCCTACCAACAGTATGACAATATCCCTGTTCTCCCACAGTCCTTCCAACATTTGTCATTTTCCATTTTTGTCAACTTTGTCAATCAGATGAGAAAGATAGACACAGACAGAGGAGAGAGAGATAGAAGGAAAAAGAGACTAGAAACAGAGAGACAGAGATACACAGAGACACAGAGATAGATATATTCTTAGAGTAGCTTTATTTTCCATTTCTCTAATTATTAACAATTTGGAGCATTTTTTTCATATATTTATTATTAGAACAGTTTTGTTCTGCCATCTCTCCTAACTTGAATGGGGTTATGTTCCTGAATTTTTGTGTGGGAACAGGTTCAATAGTGACATTGGTGGAAGGGGAAAATGTGTAAAAACCACTAGAATCTTCTTCAGAACCCCCTTAGGACACTGATCCTCTACCTATACACAAAATTAGATGGTGATCAATTTCTATACTTCTTTATGTTTCTAAACAGGCAAGCGGGAGATAGAGAAGTCCGGGAGAATGGGATAAGTGACTTGTCCTAGATGATCTTTGCTGCCCTTTTTGATTCTACCAGTATGGTTAAGGGCTTTTTCAGCATCACTTTCTCTGTTTGCCAAAATAATTAATTCACAAAGTTGGAAGGAACCCCAGAGTCTGCAACAAGAATCCATTGCAACTCTTAAACAGGACTCTCACCGTTTAGCACCTCTGACCAAGGATTATCCAGCTTCTGGGATGACGAAATCTTCCTAGGCAGCCCAGCCCTCTCTTTCAAGGCTAAAATCTGCCCCTCTAATTTCCTGGAAATGCTCCCAGTCTTGCGGGTGGATGACAATACTTTCACATGCTACTTCTAAAGTATTCAATCCCCTTCCATTTCCAGTATAAAGTCCAGTGTTGGAACATTCTTTGCTTTAAGGCCCCTCCCAGTCCTTATTTTATCTACTCTAAAGTTTCTTCTAATTCTTGTTCTAAGGCCCCTCCCAGTCCTGACATCCTATGTTTTCAAGCCCATACTCTGATATTGTTTATTCTCTGGCCCTTCTCACTTCTCACTCCATGTTCTGAAGTCCCTCCCAACTCTAACTTTTGTTTCCTAAGGCCCTCCTAGCCTGGTCGTCCTGTTTTCAAGTCCTTGCCCTAATACTGCTTCTTCTATGGCCCTTACCACCTCTTTGTGTTCTAAGGTCCCTTCAGCTCTGATATTCTATACCCTAAAGCTCCTCCTAAGCTCCTATGTTCTAAGGTTCCTCTCTGGGTCTTCCCACCCATCTGGGTCTAAGGTCTTCCCATCTCTGACCTATTTTCAAAGGCTTCAGTTACCTGTAACACTTTAAGACTTTAGGTCTCTTCAATCTCTAGCATTTTTTGTTCTAAGAGACCCCTCCCAGGTCTTACCAGATGTTTATAATATCCCTTCTAAGTCTCACACATACAATACAATCTATTCACTTTAAAGCTCTTTCAAGTCTGTAGTTTTTGCCAGGTAATGGCAGAGTCCTTCAAGGGCACTGGATGCTTAGTACAGTTGAGGTAGGGCATTTGTCCTTCTAGAGTGTTCTTTCACCAGCACATCAACTTTGGAAAGTTCAATCTGACCTCCTGTTTCCCATCCTGGATTTCTTCTTTTAGAAAAATAAGGGGGGGGGGGCTGGCCTATAGAATAAGACATAATTTAAACAGATTCAACCCAAAGAGAGAAGGGTCCTGGCTACCTCCATCAGTTTCACTTTTTATGGAAACATCTTTGAACAAGAAATCCATTTGTAGTAGAATAAGCTAATCATGTACTTGTACATACAGCTCAATCTCCTGTTCATGGATAGCACATGAGAGACCAGGCTAAATCATCTCTCCGACACTGCTTGTTGTAGTGGTAATTGTGTGCGTGTGTGTGTGTGTGTGTATGTGTGTCTGTGATACCTCAAGGATATTTATCCTTTCTCTTTATACTTCCAATTGCTCCCTTAAGACTCTCACCTAAATGAAAAACAGAATAGAAGTGGAATGAAAAAAGGTGCGCAGGAAGAGTAAGACAGCAGAATGTTTCACACACACACACACACACACACACACACACACATACACACACATACTCATGAGTGCACACATAGTATAATAAGTTTCCTTATTGTTATTATATCTTGGGGCTATCTCCTTGTATGTTGTTCATTTCAGAATTTCTGACCTGGAAAAAATAGCTTACAGTTCTATAGCCCAAGATAGTTGGCAGGACGCATGACTCATAACAGAAACACATAAAAGGCTGGGATAGGGAGGAGGTCATTGGAATTACCCTTATTTTCAAGCTGGGGAGATTGAGGTTATAGAAGTTGCTTATGATCATGTAGGTGAGTGGTAGAAAGGACAGCCAAAGCACAAACCATTTCCAGCTGAAAGGGCCAGAACCTTTCTTAGCCATACACTAAAGAACAGGCCTTGAGTCTAGGATTCCTTAAGTTTACCTTAGTAAAGCCAGATGGACAGCACCGAGGATTCATTAAAGAATCAAAGCCATGCGTGCCACTATAAAACAAGTTAGTTAAACATGGAACTTTCAAAAAAATATGGAACGCTTGACTCAAAGCCAACTGGCTATTGATTCTTTATTGGTAAAGTTGAATGCCATGCATATTTTTTTTATTATTTGAGAAAAAAGAAATGTGAGGTATTATTATTTATACATTATAAAGTTTCTATGGTTATATAGATTATAATAGGCGACAAAGGTTGTGTGACATTTTATAAGTCATTTCCCATCTCTGTGTTAGTTTTTACACTTGAGGGAGAAGGAGGTTTGACTCGTCAGTAGTTCTTTAAGAGACTTTTTGGTATTATCTATCTAGGATAATATTTGAGGTTCCACTTGGTGGTGCAGCATATAAAGTGTTGGACCTAGAGTCAGAAAGATCTGAGTTCAAATCCAGCCTCAGAAGCTTTCTAACTCTGGGACTTTTTTTTACCTGTGTACCTTACTTATTTCTTCCCTAAAATTTATTAATTTATTTGTTTTCAGTTTTTAACAATCATTTCAATAAGTTCCAAGTTTTCTTTCCCTCTCTTCCCAAGACAGCATACAATCTTATATGAGCTCTACACATACGTTCCTATTAAACACATTTTCACATTAGCCATGTTGCATTGAAAAATTAAGATGAATGGGAGAAACCATGAGAAAAACAAAACATAACAAAAGGGAGAATAATCTGTTTCATTCTGCATTCTGACTCCATAGTTCTTTCTCTTGCATGTGGATGTCATTTTGAATCATGAGTCCTTTGGAAGTGTTTTTGGTCCTTGCATAGCTGAGAAGACCCAAGTCTATCAAAAACAGTCCGTCCTTGCACAGTGTGGCTGTTACTGTATATAATATTCACCCTGGTTCTGCTCACTTCACTCAGCATCCGTTCATATAAATCCAGGTTTTTCTGAAGTCTGCCTGTTTATCATTTCTTATAGCATGAGGGTATTCTGTTACATTCATATACCACAACTTGTTCAGCCCTTCACCAGTTGATAGGCATCCCCTAGAATTCCAGTTCTTGGACACCACAAAAAGAGCTGCTTTAAATATTTTTGTACTTGTGGGTTCTTTTTAGGCTTTGGGACTTTTTGTACAAATTTCTTAACCACTTCCTGCCTCATTTACATAAGATGAGGCAATTAGGTGGCACTATGGAAGAGTGCCTGGCCTGGAGTCAGGAAGACCTGAGTTCAAATCTGGTCTAGTTGTGTGACCCTGGGAAAGTCACTTCACCATTTTTATCTTAGTTGTGTCATCTGTAAAATGATCTGGAGAAGGAAATGGCAAACCACAGTATCTTTGCCAAGAAAACCTCAAATGAGATCACAAAGTGTCAGACACGATGGAACATCAACCACCTAGCCACCAGAGAATTCTAAGCTAAGAAAAGCCCAAATTTAATTGCAGAATGTATCCCCCAGTGAACCACAGTGGATATGCTCATGGTCATATCATATCTTGGGTAGGCAGGGTAGATTTTACAGGTTTGAAGGGACAAATATCCCATCTTTGAGTGCCACCTGGTGGTTTATTCATATTTATCATCTTGTCACAATTTTTCCAAGCTTCAGGTCATAGGGAAAAATGGGGAGATGTTGGTAGACTCATCCCAAGACATACGTAAGCTGATTCGCCAACAAAAAATCTGCTGTCCTAAATTACACCCTCATCTACTTACTAGAGGGAAATGGGATCCCCAGGTGTCTCAAAGGGCTGCAACAACTGACCAAATTAATTACATGACAATGAACAGAGATGAATATAATTCTATAGATTATAAACCTAAATGACTATACAAATACAGGGATAGGGAAATGAGACTAGAGTATTACTCATGTGAAGAAAAAACAATCTTTGAAGTTTTAGTGAGTGGCAGTTCAATATAAGGAAATATTTATTTTTTATTAATTTTTTTATTGATCTTTATTTAAAGATATCACCAACCTTTCCCACTGAGAGCAGCTAGCTTGGTAGAGTGAATGGAGCCCTTCGGTTGGAATTATCATGATACATCCTTGTGAGTTCAAATCCGGCCTCAGGCATTTCCTAGCTGTGTGACTCCAGGTAAGTCATTTAACCTTGTTTATTCAGTTCTGCCTCTCTAAAATGAGCTAGAGAGGAAAAAAAGAAAAAAGGCCAACCATTCTAGCATCTTTGCCAAGAAAATCCAGAATTGGGTCATGAAAAATTGGACACAACTGAAAAATTACTTAAGAACAACATTTCTTAATGTATCCTTCCCTAGCCCTTCTCCTCTGACCAGAGAGCTAACACCATAATATATAACAAAGAGTAAGAGAGAAAACAATTTACCAAAACTAATCAACATACTGAAAATGACTGACATGATAACATATTATATATGACATTACATTATAAATAGGATTCCATACCCCACCACATGACCTGAAAAGAATGGGAGCAAGTTATTTCTTATCTCTTTTTAAGGGTCAAGATTGCTAATTACAATTTCATAGAATTCAATTTCATTTTTTAAATTGCTATTATTTTCCATTTTCACTGTCATACAGGGCAACTTTATGTTATGGTAGGCAAGCTTTTTTTTTGTTTTTGACACCTTTGATTCCATCAGTTAATTTACAGTATGGAAATTCTCTCCACCTCCCTCCAGATAGGAAACTCTTTGTTCCCTAGATGATCATCTGAGGCCCTGAGAAGTTAATTAATTTGCTCAGAGACACACAGCTACTGTGCATGAGAACATGCTTGAACTCAGGGCTTCCAGGGATCATTCTTTTCTACTCTAATAAGCTTCTTCACATAGTAGATGATTGATGATAAAAATGATGGAGATAGTGATACTAGAAATTCAATTCAAAAAGCAATTACTTGATCTACCTGTATAATGGACAGCTGGGTGCCTCAATGGCTACAGTACTCAGCCTGGAGTCAGAAGAACTCCTCTCTGTGAGTTCAAAGTTGGCCTCTGACACTTATTAGCTGTGAAACCCTCAACAAATCACTTAACCCTGTTTGCCTCAGTTTCCTCATCTGTCAAATGAGCTGGAGAAGGAAATGGCAAACCACTCCAGTATCTTTGCCAAGAAAACCCCAATTGGGATCATGAAGAGTCAGAAATGACTACCTGCATAACAGGTCACAGAGCATTAAGGCTCTAAAGGGAATAGAATAGTGATTTATTCCAAAATAAGTGTGATCTAAACTCCACCGAAAAGAATGAGAACAAGAATGATTGAAATTAGGGAG
The DNA here is from genome assembly GCA_028658325.1 of Potorous gilbertii. NCBI lineage: Eukaryota > Metazoa > Chordata > Mammalia > Diprotodontia > Potoroidae > Potorous > Potorous gilbertii. The sequence continues at coordinate 104,633,355 of CM053769.1, forward strand.
AGAGAATTCACGGTGATTTCGCTGATGTCAGAAACTTCTTCTGTTAACACCAGGTATCCCATTCTCTGCCTAGAGAACCTAAAGATTAAATGACTTGCCTAACGTCATATAGTGACCTTATGAAGTGACCTTCCTAGTTATGAAGACTCTACAATAACTACTCACCCTCCCCCATTCTGTCATGTCATGGTCAACATGCACTTATTAATCACTTACTGTGTGCCTAGCACTACTCTAGGCCCTGGAGATCCAAAGAAAGGTAAAAACATTCTTGTGAGGGAAATTACATGCAAATAACTGTACCTACTAAATATACACCACATAATGGAAAGCAGTCTTAGAGACAAGGTACAGGAACAAGAATGGTGGCAAGGAGCAGGAAAGGGCTCATGAAGAAGATGGTGACTCACTTGGGTCTTGAAGGAAGGCACAGAAACCAGAAAGAAGAGCAGAGGTAGGGAGATGCAAAGGCCTGGAGATGGGAGCTGGAGTATCATATGGGAAAAACAGAAAGCAGCTCAGTGAAACTGGGTTAGTAAGTGGGCAGAGTAGAGGAAAGTGGAAGTAGAATGAACAGGTAGGCAAGGGGTCAGATTAGAAAGGGTTTTAAGTCAAACGGAAGGTATGTGAGTATGTGTTGTTTTTTAACTGAATCACAGAAGTAATAGGGAACCATTGGAATTTATTGAGTAGGAGATAAAATGGCTAGACATGTATTTGAGGAAAATCACTTTGAAAGGAGGATAAAATGGAGTTGGACAGCCTTGAGTCAGAGAGACCAAGAAGAAGGCCATTGGAACAGTTCAGATGGGGCATCTGTGTGGGTGGAGAGAAGGAAACAAGATGTTCTGAAGGTGGAATAATCAAATCCCAGGTTAGAAATCTTGGTGTCATCTTAACTCCATTCTCTCAATTACCACTCCTACCCCATCCAAACTGTTCTACTGGCAGCAGGTTGTATGGGGGAGGAGTGATAATTGAGAGCATGGAATTAAGATGACACCAAGATTTCCAACCTGGGTGACAGGGAAGATAGTGGTGCCTAGAAAGTAATAGAAGAGTTAGGAAAAAGAGTGAATTTGGAGGGAAGATAACATGTTTCTTTTTGGCCAAATTAAGTTCAAGATCTCTGTGGGAAATCCAGTTTGAGATGTCCAATAAGCAGTTGGTAAGGTGGAAGGGCAGTGAGGTGGTACAGTGGATATAGTGCAGGACTTGGTGTCAAGAAGACTCATTTTCCTGAGTTCAAATAGGGACTCAGATACTTACTAGCGAAATGACCCTGGGTAAATCACTTAACTCTGTTTGCCTCAGTTTCCTCATCCACAAAATTAGCAAGAGAAGGAAATAGAAAACTACCCGAGTGTCTTTGCCAAGAAAACCCTCAAATGGGGTCATGAAGAGTCAGACACAACTAAAGGACAATAATGTGAAAACTCAGGAGAAAGGTGAGACCTTAATATACAGATACTGGAATCGTCTGCACAGAGAATCCAAGAGAGTAGATGAAATCGTTAACGGGAGACAGTATAGAAAGAGAAGCGGGTCTAGTACCGAGATTTGGGGAACACTCACAGTGGCCTGGATGAAGATTCAGTAAAGGAGACAACAGATAGGTAGGAAAAGAAGCAGAAGAAATCAGTCATGAAAGTCTACCTTATTTCATTTCACCTGAAAAAAAATAACACTTTGGTAAGTACTACTGATACCACTAGCTCCTGTTTACAGAAAACAAAATTAAGGTGAGATAATTTAAGTCGAATGTCCCAAGTCATGGTTCTTAGATTATGTTAATAAGCTCCCAGCAGTCAGAAATGGTCTCATAGACCTTTGCCGTGGTTTGACATCCCTTAGAGAATTGTTCCATGTATGACATTTTGCAATGAATGCTGACAGATTGAATTGGACTAAGGATGACTGTGGTGATCTTGTTACTATGCCAAACTTACTTTCTCTATCAGAGCCTCTGTTGCTTCATCTACAAAATGGGTATGATATTTGTTCAGTCCTCACATGAAGCCTGAGAAAGAACTTTGGGTGATAGAGGGCTGACTAGTTCAAATATGTGTTTAAAAATGATCTTTTTCAAGATGATGGGATTATTAAACTTCAGAATGGTCTACTATATGGAGATTTGGAGCCCTCATAAACTGAATCTCTTCTTGCCTGGCACCATCAGAGTACAAATATTGGACATCCTAATAGATGACATTTGTAGAAGCCTTTAAAGTTTGCAAAGTACTTGACATATATTATCTCCATAGGATTCTTGATCTGAAGATCTCAGGGACCATTTAATTCAATTGTCTTATCCTATAGCTAAAGAAACAGAGGCCCAGGGAGCTTAATGGACCTTGCCAAGGTTGTCTGGATAAAAAGGATCATCAGTGAAATTTGATTTGTTGTACTTTGACTTGGGGGGTCTCACAGTAGCCCAGGGAGCTAATTAGTAAAGCTGTTGGGAAAATCATTTTGCAGATGCCAGAGGCAGCACATTTCCTTGCATCTCACTGCTTTTCAACATTAATGTGTATTTTAATAAATAATAACTATAAAATAATTAATAACTAATAGTTAAACACAAACAATAATAACTAACATTTCTATAGCTTATACTATGTGCTACACTGTGTTAAGCATTTTACAATTCTTTTCTCATTTATTCCTTACTATATCACTTGAAAGTATTTTACAATTGAGGAAATTGAGGCAGACAGAGGCTAAGTGACTTGCCCAGGGTCACACTACTAGTGTCAGAGGCAAATTTGAACTCCAGACTTCCTGTGTCTTGGCCCAGAGTGCTATCCCACTGCATCATTGAGCTGCCAAATAAAATCAATAAAAGTCACACAATTGTAAGTTAGAAGGTATTTCAGAGACCATGTAGTTTAAGTCCCTCATTTTACAGATGAGGAAAATGAGGACCAGGGAGGTAAATGTGTTCATACTTCTAGTCAATAAGAAGTTAGACTTAGACCTTGGCACCAGGTCCTTTGAATGTAAAGCTCCTTCCCTTTCCTCTGGACTAAACCAGCTACCCAAACTGACTTAAACAATGACTTTGGAGAGAACAGGGATGCAGAGGAAGGTGAGTTCCTTTAGATGTGAACCAGGTAGCCATCCAGGTGTATTAACTGCCCATCATGATGACTGGGCAAGAGTTAGCGCTGGATCCGAGATGGTGGAGCATGGGAAATGCACAGGCCCTGGAGTCTGAGGAATTGGGTTCAAATCTCTCCATTTTTCACCAAGGAGATATTGGAGAAGGTTCTTCACCTTTCTGGGGCCTGGCCTCAGTTTCCCCATATGTTATATGAGAGGGTTGGACTTCATGGCCTCTAAGATAGGTCCCATCAGCTCTAGATTTTTGTCTTATGCTCGCTTAAATGGACATGGCCTACAACTAAGGCATCTGGCTAAAGCTTTGGCCACCTAGTGACCAGATGGGATGGAGTACAAGGATGCTGGGCAGGGAAAGGACGGGGCCAATTCTCTCCCTTGTTTCAGGTCTGCTCACTCTTGGCCCTCCTCAATGCTGCCTCTAAAGGGCTGGCATGTCCCCCTTTAGGAAATCTTTCCTAGAGCCGTGAATTGTCCCCATGGGTTTCCATCATCCTGGGAATTAATACGGTCAAGACAGGGCTCGGTGTTGATGCAATGCCAGCATTTAGACAGCAGGGGGCGGAATTGCTCAAGACAAAGATGATGATGACATGTTTGTGGCCGTGAAAGGATATGGAGATTGGAGAATGTCAGCTTCCAAAATCCCAGTGGAGGTCTGAGGAGGGAAACGGGTCCAGCAGGAATCTCTGAGGTCAGCAAATCCAACCCTGCCAGTTTTCTCCGGATGAGGCTTCCTCCTTCCTCTGGTGCTCAGTCTTCTCTTGGTACAGTCCAAGGTTGGTCCCCACATCTGTAAGACCGCTGCATCTCTGCAGTGAAGGGGTCCTTCCCCTCTGTGTTGTGGAGGCAGCCGGGCATGGGCTCCCGACCTGCAGACAGTGCATTGACAAGTGGGACTTGGGCTGCCTGGGAGAACCAGGCCAGATCACTCAATCTACCTGAGCCTCATTTGTAGAAGTAAACTCATGAGATTCAACACCACCTGGTCCACAGGGTTGTTGTCAGGAAAGTGCTTGCTTCCAGATTCTTCTATTCTATAAGAGAGTGGGTAAGGATGAACTAGAGCAAGCCTAAAAGATCTTGGACAGATGAGTTTCCTCCCTGACTGAGGCTTTCTCCTCCACAACAACAGGCCTCCACCTTGGGCACACTCCCTTCTCAGGGGGTGATGCCAGATCTGTAGGCTGCTCAAGCCTTTCTGCCAGGCATTGTACATACAGTGGAAGTAGATGTGGCAGCTGAAGCCCTTCTGGACCCTGAGGCAGGCATGCTACAAGAGGACCTCCAGAAAGGAAAAGACTCTACAGCAGGCCATATGATTAAATCCATGATTGGGGGGTTATGAGTGAGTCTGGGGCATCTCTCATCTCCTCCTTGGCTTCTATTACCCTCTTGGTTACTACCCAACTATGGCTGACCCATTTTCTCCCAGAAGGTATTCAGTCCAAGAGGACTGGGTATAGATGCTCTTGGTATCAGACATCACAAAGCTGATTCCCCACCACCTAGTGACCTCCACCTCAAAGATCTAGGGTGTATGACAAATGGGCTGAAAGCCAGCTCCTGTGGCCCAAGACACAGTCCACACATAGGTCAAGAAGACACTCCTCTCTTGCCATCTTGCCTCCTGTTCATTGGAAGTAGATGAATTCCTCTCATCCCTGGGTATTCCTGGGGGCTCATAGAGGTAGAAGGCAGAGTACTTGTGAATCCCAATGGTGTTGGTGCCCCACTGGGAGGAGTGAGTAGTGATGGCTATGTGTGCCATGGATCCCACAGTGTCTGATTGCCCTAAAACCTCACCATCACCTGGAAAGTTTCTCCTCTTTGCTTTGATGGTCAGGATATTACTATGGAGAGGTGTCTATTTGCTTCTCCTTGCTAGGGATCAGTAGAATGAAAACATTTTGGTATTCTCTGACTTTTCTTTGACACTTTTCAAGCTCCCAACCACACAAACCCAGTAGTTCCTCCTCAGATTCTGAGAACTTCCCTTTTTTCTTGTACAGTTGTTTTTCAGTTATGTCCAACTCTTCATGACCCCATTTGGGGTTTTCTTGGCAAAGATACTGGAGTGGTTTGCCATTTCCTTCTCCAGATCACTTTACAGTTTGAAGAAACTGAGGCAAACAGGGTTGGGTGACTTTCCCTGAGTCACACAACTAGTAAGTGTATGGAGCCAGATTTGAACTCAGGAAGATGTCTCCAGGCCTGGTGCTCTATTAATTGTTCACAGGTAGCACTCAGTAAATAACACAAAACTCAGTGAATATTTGTTTAATAATTGATTGATAACTCTTTGCCTACTTAGCAGGTGCCAAGAGGATTGTAATACCAATGCCTAAGTTGCATGTGGTTGCAGCTTAATACATAAAGATGTCTGGCTTGTGTGTGGCATTGATATCTGATCCGGGATCTGGCTCATCCCCCCTCAAAGGAGACTATGATTTCTTATATTCCTAGCACTTTGCACAGTGCCTGGCACATAGTAGGGACTTAATAAATGCTTAATGTTTAATGATTCTCATTTGATAACAGTTTAATGATTCTGACTGACCAAGAACTAATTATATTGTAAATATACTGCAAATGGTTAGTAGCAAATAAACTCATGTACATAAATAAAATAATAAACAAAAGTCAGGGGAGTTAACTTGAACAGATCAAGGATACTTAAGAGTTAAGGAGCTCTTTGTGTGGAAGCAAGATAATACGCCTCCCCTGAACCAAAGAGAGAAGAAATGATCTTCCCAAGAGGAGCCTTCTTCCTGGGTGTGTGAGAGCTATAAATCAGGGGGTTTATAGTTCATCATGTGGATTGATTGGACGGATTCTGACTTCCCCATAGCTCTGCTTCTTCAACGTTTCCTCTTAGTAGCTGAAAACTTCATGATTTGCTTCTAAGAGACATATCTCTCTCAAATTCCTGCTCTTTGGAGATAATTCCAATAGTTTTCTTAAACAGATGTACAGCACCAGTACAACATTCTCTGAGCCAGTCACGACTCACGTCTCCTTTTGATAACACAACACAGAACACAGGATTGTTTCCTCAGTGGAGAAAATTAAACCAAAAAATGCCCACCTCACCTGGGTGAGAGTAGGTGCTACAAAGGTATCTCTTACACCTCATGATGTGGCTGTGGTTGTGATGTGTGTCTGGGGAGTGTTACACCAAAGGCATTAAATAACATATGGAAGGCCCCAATAGCATTATAAATCTAGACCTGGAAAGGCCTCAGGGGTATTCTAATCCAACCCCTTAATTTTACAGGTGAGGAAACAGAGTACATGAAAAGGTAAAGTGTTTAGAATCATGTGTGTGTGTGTGTGTGTGTGTGTTGATCCTTCATTGCCGAAGAAGACCATGCTGTCAGAGAAATAATGGCATGACCTGCACTTGACTTTGTTTTGAGTGAGAGAGGGCTGTGCAGGTCACCAGCCTCACTTCTCCTCCAGGGCCATCTGAATCCAGTGACCAGATATTCGTCAGAATGACTGGAGATGACCCAGGATGAGGCAATTGGGGTTAAGTGACTTGCCCAAGGTCACTCAGCTAGTGAGTGTCAAGTGTCTGAGGAGAGATTTGAACTCAGGTGCTCCTGACTCCTGCACTGGTGCTCTATCCACTGCACCACCTAGCTGCCCCTAAAAGCATGTAAGTAATAAGTGTCAGAGGTAGAATTTGAACCAGAACCTTGGACTTTACAATGTTTGCTCTATCCCAGAATGAGTTCTCATCTGAATATTGTGCTCTTCTCAATGATCCCATAGCTCCTACTAGGTTAATCATTTCCTTGGCACCCTCCACATCTCCCTGCTGTACTAGAGGCTTCTCCCTCTTATGCTAGGACCCTTTTCTATGAAAAAGTGAACCAGTCATTTACCTTCCTGGGCCTCAGTTTCCTCCTGTGTACCAAAAGGAGACTTGGAGTACATAATATCTGAGGTCCCCTCAGGTTCCAAATGTAATAATCCTATGATCTTATGATCTTTTTCCTTCCTTTTTTTTTTCAAACAACTGGAAAATTCAATGCATGGACTTCACTGCCTGGAGTCAGAATTACTCAGACAATTAAAACTATGTGACCTTGGGCAAGTCACTTAATCCTTGCCTGACTCAGTTTCCCCAACTGAACAAGTGGGGATAACAATAGCCCTTACCTCCCAAGGTCCAGCCAGTGTGGCTTCAGAAAGGGGCGAGGAACAGCCGATATGGTGTTTGCTACCCAACAACTCCAGGAGAATCGCCAGGAGCAGAACAGAGGTCTGTACACAACATTTGTAGATCTGACCAAGGCTTTTGACACTGTTAGTCATGAGGACTTATGGAAAATTATGGCAAAAATTGGTGGCCCAGAGAAGTTCATCGGCATTGTATGTCAATTTCACGATGGCATGTTTGCCCGGGTTCTGGACAATGCTCTTGTGCCTTCCCAGCCAACCATGAAGTGAAACAGGGCTATATGCTAGCTTCCATGCTTTTTAGCATGATGTTTTCATGTTGTCAAATGCTTTCAATGAGGATGAACACGACATCAAGGTCAACTACTGTACTGATGGCAAGTTCTTCAATTTGAAAATGTTGCAAGCCAAGACCAAAGTGGAAGGAGTATTGGTGCATAATTTTCTGTTTGCAGATGATTGTGCACTCAATGCAGCCTCTCAAGCTGAGATGCAACAAAGTATGGATCAGTTCTCTGCTGCCTGTGCTCATTTTGGCCTAATAATTAACATCAAGAAAACACAGGTGTTCCATCAGCCACCACCACACCATCCATACATGGAGCCATCGGTTACAACAAATGGAGAAGTTTTGAATGCTATGGATAAGTTCACTTACCTTGGTAGTGTACTTTCCAGGGATGTACACATTGACAATGTGGTTAATGCACACACTACTAAAGCTAGCTCAGTGTTTGGGAGGCTCTGAAGAAAAGTTTGGGAGAGAAGAGATATTAGACTGACTACCAGACTGAAGGTCTACAGAGCTGTTGTGCTGGCCTCATTGTTGTAAGCCTGTGAAACATGGACATTATACCAGTGCCATGCCAGGAAACTGAATCACTTCCATTTGAACTGTCTTAGGAAGATTCTGAAGATCATCTGGCAGGAAAAGTACCAGACACTGAGATCCTTGTTCAAACTAAACTGCCAAGAATTCAAACTATGCTTCAGAGAGTGCAACTCTGATGGGCTGGTCACGTTGTTCAAATGGAAAATATATGCTTGTCAAAAAGACTATTTTATGGAGAACTCACATGGGGCAGGCAATCACATGGTGGTCAGAAGAAGTAATACAAGGACACTCTCAAGGTCTCTCTAAAGAACTTCAGATTTGATTGTGTGAGTGACATGGTAGACACTGACACAGGACCGCTCAGCATGGGATACCCACATCAGAAATGGTGCTGTGTTCTATGAGCAAGGCAGAATTGAAACAACACCAAGGAAATGCAGGATGCTCAAATTTGAAGTAACCACCCCAAATGTTCATTCATACTCTCTGTACCCAACCTGTGGTAGAGAATCCTGAGCTGGTATTGACCTGATCAGCCACAGTCAGACACATTGAAACTTGCGTTTACATGGTGATATCATTTTTGTCCTCTTTGAGAATGAATGACAACAACCACCCCCACCTCCCAGGGTTAAGAGGGTCAGATGAGACAGTATTTGTGACATACTTTGAACAGCACTTGGAATATCATAGGTGCTATGTAAATGCTTGACTCTTTTTATTTTCCCTTTCATTCACTGCACATTGCCCTTGTGAACTCCCTGTTTGCCCCAGTACTGACATTGGTGTATCAAGAAGCCAAGGACTTTTAGGTGCCAGGCTCCTTTTCATGACTTGTAGTCTTTAGTTCTGAATCTCACTTATTTTTTAATATTTAACATCTCTATTTTAATTTTCATTATCTTAACCTCTCTACATGTTATCAGTTCTATTCATATACTTGGCCAGGCCAGGTCACTATCTCTCTGGGCATTAATTTCCTACATTTGGCTTTAAAAAAAACTCACAAGTAAAAGATAAAATAGTTATTGCTAGACAGCAGTTCATCTGAAGCCATTGTCTGAGGAAGTAATTCCTGTGGAGATGAGGATTCCAAAGTAATCTTATCCAGTTTCCTCACTTTATGATAAGACACTTAAGTGACTCACCTAAGGTCACAAAAGACAATGAGTATCAGAAGCAGGGTAGAAAGAATAAAAAATAATAACACAGCTGATTCTTAGCAGCATCCATGCCTCTTCCAAGGCCAGCCTTGTGGCTTCCCTAGCTACCTGCAAGAACACACACACAAACACACACACACACACACACACACACACACACACACACAGCCTATCTGCGAGACAGAGAAAAGACACGACTTCCCAAGTTTAGATTCGAATGGATAGATTTTATGAGAATGATCCACATAGTTGAGAGAGAGTTGCTACTTAAGTGCCTGGATGATGTGGTCTTGGAACTATTCCTCTGGAATGAGGGGGAGTGAGGACACCAGTCCACTTCTCTATAATAACTTGATAAGCAGGAGTATAAATAAAGGGCTACCAGAGATGAAAAGCATTGAAACTTAGGCACTGCTGATCTTTAAAGATTGACTTGATATGGAAAAGGGAACCTCTGGTTAATGAGAACACTTCAGATGTCTGCATCTCAGAGGTCATCAAGTGGAACAGGGCTGTCAGAAGAAGTTCTGCTACATTTTCTATAAGTGACCATTTGGTCTTCACAAAACAACAACAACAAATAAAACTGAGAGATTCATTATCACCTAGAAGAGTCAGTTCTACTATTTTCTTAAATGTCTCAATTTGCTACAAGTTTTTATTATATCAAGTTTAAATCCATTACCACTTCCAGGGCTTAAGAAGTCCTTCATATTTTTGAAGAGAGCTACTTTATCTTCCCTACATCTTCTCCAATCCAAACATCCTGAGTTCCTACAATGTTTGGATTGGATAGTATCCAAGTCTCTTGCCATCCTAGCTGATGTTTTCAGTCCCCTCTTCAGCTCACCAACATATTTCCTAAAATGTTGCAGTTGAAATTGAACACAACACTCAGAATGTGCCCTGACCAGCACAGGAGGACCCAATTTGAATCATTCTGGATGCTAGATTTCTCAATGACAAATAATATCCCTCTAGGTTTTTGGCTGTTATGATATGCTGATGATTTCTCCTGAAACTATAATGTCCTCACCAACACCAACAAAGGTCTTTTTTTGGATCTAATAGATATCCTTTTCTCTCCCATCTTGAATTTATAAAGTCACTTTTTTAACCCTAATTCAAAAATCTGATGGCTAGAGAAGTAAAGACTATACAGCTAGGGATGCCTGCCATTTCTCCTTTCTTATCCATCTTTGGGAATTCATACATTCTCAAATCATGTTTTGACAGCTAACTCTGAGATATACTCTTGATGGGTAGGTGAGTTAGCTGTGTAAAAAACACCAACATGGGGAAGGGGCAGGAAGGGGAAGGACAAGGATGCAGTTGAGAGGAGACAGACCATCAAGGCCTCATTTGCAGAGTGACTGAAATACACAAAGACTATATGTCTATTTATTTACATGTGTGTGTGAATTTGTTTATTTTGTTTAATTGTAGAAGAATGATGTTGAAGCAGAAAATTTCCAAGGAAGTTGAAATTTTTGTTACATAAAAAATTGTTTTTTTCTTCTTGTTGTTTGTTTAATCTATCAGATGAGCTTTAAATATCTAGACTAAGAAGAAATTGGTGGAGAACAACCCCTCACCCACAAAGATTTCTTTATTAGTGACATAAGATGAACATGATTCGCATGCAATTATCACAGATTTTCCTTAATAAGGGATTGTGGAAGACATATAAAAACATGCATAGATATCATTGCAATAATGTGTAGAAGTATTGATAAATGGGAAAACACTAAATGTACATTGGTCAAGACCATAAGCATACTCTAAAGATTAAAGAGAAGCAAGCTGAATTCATTTCTTTCTTGTTTTCAGCAATAACTCCTCTTCATCACCCAAAGCAGAAACCATAACAAGATGGACAAAGCCTTCGACTTAGAAGAAATTGTGTTTTCATCCTGAATCCTCTCCTGTGTGCACATTCTAGCAGTTTAGGCATAGATACTTTCAGCTCACTGAGCCTTAGTTAACTCATCTAGAAAATGGGAATAAGAAAATCAGAACTTTTACTCCCTGGCTATCATCACCAGTTGTCTTCTTGCCTAGATCAGAAAAAAATCCATTAGAGGACCTAACTCATTCAGATCAGAATTCTTCTTCTTTCTACTGACCCCTCAGTCAGCTGACAAATATTTCTCTACAACTAACTGGGTGCCAAATACTTCACTAAACTCTGGGATTATGAAGATATGAAGAAAGGGAAAAATAAAATAAAATGCACACACTCACATACGCACACATATATATGTGCACACAAACACAATATTCTCTCACAACAGTCCCCACCCTTAAGGAGTTTATGTTGTAGTTGGAAAGACAATATGTAAATAATTAGGTAAAAATAAGATA
>CM053769.1:104645524-104664413 GCA_028658325.1 Potorous gilbertii
GTAGTCTGGTGAAGAATTGTACTAGAAGCAGGAGCAACTGGAGAGATTGGAAAGGGCCCCTTGAGAGAGGGGGAATTTGAGCTAATCCCATATAAAGATCCAATTCTGCTGTTATTCCCCTACTACCTCCCACCCAATTACCTGTTTAGGAACCATAAACAAATCAGGATTTGCATTGAGTCAGTTCCCCTGCTCCAGCACCAGCTTGGCAGCTTTCTAGATGAAATACCCCTGATTAGTTGTCAGCATTCTCCCTTATTTGTATCCCCCTCCGTCATTGGAATGGAAACCCTTTGAGAGCAAGAGCTATTTTGGCTTCAGTAGGCATATCTTCACTAGGAACAGCACACGGCCCATTGTAAGTATGCTATAAATGTATGTTATTCATTTTTTCATTATCTGGAGAGTGAAGATCAAGTCGGATCCTACGACAGTGGGAGGAAAGGGAAACTGCCAAACTCCCAACACTCTTGTGTTCCTGACATCACTACATGTTGCTGTTGCATTTGAGGGGATCATGGTGCAGCAAGTGGCTGAGGGAACTTGGAGTCAAGAAAATTAGGTTCAAATTCCACCTCCAACATTTACTGGCTTTGTGAGTTGGGCAAGTTACTTAAATCTTTTTGGTGAATGAATGCATTCATAAATGAAAAGAATGAGTGAATGAATGTGAAAAAAATATTGTGTCCACTAAGTACCTAGCGCTATGCTAAGTTCTGAGATGCAAATAAAAAAATAAGGAAGCCCTCTTTTCTCAAGGAGGATGAAGAAAACCCACACAGGTGTTCTAAGAAACTCTAAATTATAATTGGGCTCCCAGTTGGTGAGGGAGGCAGGAGTTTCCACACTATGAATTCCCAACACAAGTCTGAACCAAAACACCTCATGACACAGAAAGACAAAGCATAGGAGAAGAACTGACTTTAAACCCTGACTCTAACAGTTGGACAAGTCATTTTGTGTCCCTATAACTCAGTTGCCTTATTTGCAAATTGAGGGCAACAACATGCCTGCATAGCATGCTTGATATGTCTCAAATGAAACTATGAATGTAAAGCATTGTGCCACTCCTAAAATGCCAAATAAATAGGGCAGCTAGATGGTACTGCGGATAAAGCTTCAGGCCTAGAATCAGGAAGACTCGTCTGTTGGAGTTCAAATCTGACCTCAGACACTTACTAGTAATGTGACTCTGGACAAGTCGATTAACCTGATATCCCTCAGTTTCCTCGTTTAGAAAATGAGCTCGAGAAGGAAAGGACAAACCACTTCAGGGTCTTTTCCAAGAAGATCCAAAGTGGATTTATGAAGATTTGGGCACAATGGAAACTGACTAACTAGGAGCATAGATTGATTTTCATTATTATCAAAATGGTTGTTATTGAAATGGCAGGAAATCGAACCAATAGAGAATTTGGCATGGAATTCAATATTCTTTCTTTTGTATTATTATTAATACAGTATTATTATATGGTATAATTATAATTAAGATGCCTTTATTGTTATTTATGTTGTAGCTGCTAATGGTGGTGGTGGCTGTGAAAATGATTCTTTTTTGGCATCAGATATTATCATGGAAACTGTAAAATGCATTATCAAAATGATATATTCCCTGATTTTAGGAGTGTACAATCTAATGAAATGATGATATATGTCCATGAATGAAAACACAACCAAGAGCATTAAGGGATCCATTCAGACACAGGGATCCGTGAGACAGATAGTAGGGAAGAGTGACTATTTAGTTCCGGGAGCAGGAAAAGTTTGATAATGCCTAAGGGCAAATGTGGTTAGAATTAGTAACAGAGCTGAAAGGGCCTTAGAAATCATCTATTCCAATGGTGTTATTGTGATAAATGGAAAAAAGACTAAACAAGCTCAAAGCTTAATATAAATTTTGTTTTTAGTTATCAGTTTGTTTCCCCATTTTCTATGGCTAGGGGAGAAAAAAAGAAAAGAAAAGAAATCCCCTTTAACAATTAAGCATAGTCAAGAAAGATAAATTCTGTCATTGACCACGGTATCAAGTAGAGAGTGAAGGGTAGTGATCCACAGTGACATGAAGAATGTGAGCCTTCATCAATGGAGAATCTTGGTGCCATCAAGAGAAAGAGAAAATTTGAGATGAAGAGAAGTTTTCAAGAGGGAGGTAAAACATTCTGTTTTGCACCTCTTGAGTTTGAGGTACCATTAGAGTTTATCACAGACAAATAGATGTGGTCCTGATTGGCCATAAAGAACTTAGAGGTAGATATAGGAATCTATGAGTCATCTGTGTAGAAATGATATTTCATTGTCAGGAAGTTGAGAACACCATTGGGAGGGGAGGCTGATAGGAAAGAAAGGAAAGTACAGGACAGAATCTAAGGGGACGTTCTAAGATATGAAATGGGAACAGGAATATTCACTATTAAAGGAGCCAAAGAAAGAGAGAATGGATTGACAAAGAATTCGAAGATAAACACAACAGAGAAACCTAAAGAGTAGAAATTTTCCAGAAAGATAGAGATGGTTGACAGAAGAGATAGAAAATTCAATTCAAGAAGGTGAGAACTGAGAAAAATCAGAGAGTTTGTCACTTAGATACCTGGTGATGTTGGAAGAGACCAGTTTGAGTAGAATTATGCTGTTTGCAAAGGACAGAAGAATGGCAAAAAAAACATGATACAAAGGGTATCTATTCTTTGGAAGAAGTGAAAGGGAGAAGAGATAGTATATGACAGCACCAGGGGACAACATTATAAGGAGAAGAGTATTCTTGATTTTGTTTTTAGGAGAGTAGGAACATTCTTTCTTTTTTGTTTAATTGATTTGGTAGAAAGGAAGAAGCTACTTAGAAGGGAAGATAATAGAGATTAGAAAGAGGTAAAAGAAATATTTGCCCCTAAAATTAGATCATTCCTTTATATCTCATTTGTTCTCTGTAATTATGGAAATTTCGACTTGTCTTTATTCCTCTTCAATAATTATTCTAGCACAGCCCCACCCTCCCCACAAATCTCAAGCTTCTTGAGAGCAAGGTCTGATCCACATTTCTTACTGGATCCTTAGTATCTGGCCCAATGCCTAGCAGAGCACAAATGTTTAATATCGTTTTGTTGGTTGGACAAGTAAATGGCATGAGTAATGGCACGAAGTCACAGAGAAAACAGGAGAGAATGGAATCAAGGAAACAAGGGCACTGCTTGGCCTTGGCAAGGAAGCAGAAAATTTCATCCATTGAGAATGGAAGGAAGACAGAGAAGATGTGCAAAGCCAAAAATATATGAGTGTATAGAGGCTAGAATTTGAGAGAGGATTCATTTTCAGTGAAATATGAGGTAAAATCATTTACAGTAAGGCAGGGAGTGAGTCTGGAGTTAGAGGACTAAGAAAAGGAGAGAAGTTTCAGATTATAAATATGATTAATTGTAGTAACAGCAACAAACATTTTTATTGAGTTTTAAGCTTTGCAAAGCACAGAACTCGAGCTGTGGCGAATCTAATCAGAGTAGTAACAACAAGGAATTATTCAGTTAGAGATGGCTAAGTATCATGAAGCAATGGCAAAATGATAAATTATAGTCATATCATGTAAGTGTAATATGAATTGTTATTAGTTAGAAAAGAGTTATTGTTTTAGCATGCTTTTATTAAGTAACTCCCATGTATCAGACATAGGGCTAGGCCCTAGGGATACAAAGATTTTGAAAATTTATTTCCTGCTTTCAGAGAGCTTACACTCTACTGGGATAAAATAATACAGACTGATATAGTTTGGTACCAAATATATTCAAAATCATTTAGTAAGTGGAGGGATTACACAAAAGTCTGATCAAGGAAGTGGCACTTGAGCAGAGTATTGAAGGGAGTTAGAGATTCCAAGAAGCAGAGTTTGGGAAAAAAAGGGCAGATAGGTTAAGGACACAGTCTGTGCAAAAGTAAAGAAGTGGTAGATATAATCCCATGCAGAGAAAATACCAAGTAGATTAATTTGGTTGATATATAGAAATATTTGGTTGAAATATAGTGAGAATAATGTGAAAAGAGAGTATAATTCCACCTTCTCACAAAAGTATTGTTTTTTTTTCAGTTGTGTGCGTTTTGGTTTCAACTTGCTTCAACAGTCATTAAGTACTTAATATGCATGAAGTCATGTGTTAGTTACTAAGGTAGAAACAGGAATGGATAAAACATGGCCCCTGTAGTCTAATGAGGGTAATAAGACACCTAGTGTATATTAAAAAATGCTATTAAAAAATCAGAAGCATAAAGCCATATCAGTAGTATAAACAATGCCCTCTGGAAGGCCAATACAGAAAAGCAAAAAGGACCTCCCCAAAAGACTAATCAAGAAAGCTTCACTTGTTCATCATTTGATGTGAGCCTTGAAGGATGAGCAGCATTGCACCAGAGGGAGATGGGGGAGAAGAGGAAGAAGGGCATTGATTTCATGTGTAGTAAATGGGATGGGCAAAGGTAGAGATTCAGGAAACCTCGCAAGGTATTCATGGAAGAGTAAATAAAATAGTTTGTCTGGATTATTGAGAACATGGAGGGGACTATGATGAGCCCAGGGCACCAAGGTAAAGTCAATCCAGACTTTGGGAAGCCTTGAATGTCAGACTAAGGACTTTGGGTTTTATTCAGTCAGAGACACATAACCATTGAAAGGTTTTGAGCAAAATAGTGCCCTCAGCTGACGTTTGTTAAGGGACAATTATTCTAGCAGCTTCATGAAGCATGAATTAGAAGGACCCAAGGCTAGAGAGCAGATCCCTTAAGAAGCTATAACGTTAGTCCTGATGCGATGCTGGCATTTGAAGCTCTCCTACCCTACACCCCACCCATTCCCCAACACACACACACACACCTTCCCAGTATTCTTACTCCTTACCTGCAACCCCCCATTGTTTTCCATTCAGTGGCTTTGGTCTCTTGGCTATTTCATGAACAAGGCACTCTATGTCTCAGTTCTGGACATTAACACAGGCTGTCCCTTACAAACATTCTTCCTCCTCCTCTCCAATACCAGGTTTCTTCCAAGTCCCAGCTAAACCCCTGCCCCTGTAGGAAGCTTTCTTGACCCAAGCTGATCCAGTTCCTTTTGTTAATTATTTCCTATTTATCCCATCTATAATGCGTTCATACCCAGTTTGCATGTTGTCTTGACCATTAGATTATAAGCTCCTTGAGAGCAGTAATGGTCTTTTGCCTTTCTTTGTATCCCCAGCCATTAGTTCAGTGTCTGGCATATTCATACTAACTGACTGATCTAAAAAGGGCTTGGACAAAATGATGGTGCTAGGGATAGAAACAAAGGAAGAAATGCCAAAGACTGGGAACTGAGGGAGAAATGGGAGACGAGGAAGGGAGAAGAATCAAAGCTGTCACCAAGGCTGTGACTCTGGGGTACCTTGCAAATGGTGGCACCAATAACAGAAAAAAGTGTTCCTGTACATTGCAATACAGCCCATTCCAAATGCTCAAATTTTCATTAAGAGCCTATAATGTATAGAACCATTCTTGGGGAAATGAAGGTTAAATTAGACTCACTCCTTGCCCTTGATCCAACAACTCAATTCAACATGTATATGATAATTAGTCAGCATCTATACTGAGTGCTGGGGGGCACAAAGAAAAGAAGAAAAAAAAAAGAAAACAATTCCTGTCTTCAAGGACCTTATACCCTGTGCAAGAAATTTAGAAGCTAAAACGGGAGTGAGAATTAACATTTACATGAATTGTAAGGTGTGCAAAGATTTTATATTGTCATCATCATCTCATTTAACGTTCACAGTTATCTGATGAGGTAAATGCTATGATTATTCCCATTTTAAAAATGAGAAGAGTGAAGCCAAGAGAAACTAAGGCACTTTTTCCAGTCACACAGCCAGTAAGAGCCTCAGCTGGAATGGGAACTCAGAATTTTTCTGCTATTTGAAGTCTAGTTCTTTCTCCTCTCTGCCATATGGTTTCAAACCTGTCCATATCTAATTAAGAACAAAAATCATAGGTCCAAGTAAAGTGTTTAGGAAGCATTCTTGGAGGGAGAGGCTTCTTCTGCATGAGGGAATCTGACCTTGAAGGAAGGGAAGGATCAGAAGGACAGTTTGACTTTGTTCACAAACTGTCAACCAGTAGAAATTAAAATAAGAAAAGAAGAAAGTGAGAGGACCAGAGGTGGTCTTACTCTGTATGCATTGCTGTATCTCCTTCACACAGGACTCCAGGCTTCCATCTGCATGTCTCTGAGTCACAGCAAGGGTTTGTGCATTCCTTGGACAAACACACAAACACAATGACAGAAACTGGATTATTTCTCTTTTGCCTCATTAGGGCAACTTGTTTCTTCTGTTTTGGACATCTAGGATCATTGGCTTAGAAATTGAGAGCTGAAAAGGACCTTAGAGGTCATCTAGTCCAATGCTGTCATTTGACAGAGAAGGAAATTGAGGTCTAGGGAAATTAAGCAATTTGCTGCAAGCAGAAGCAGCAGAAGGAAAGTGGGACTTTTTGTTGTTCAGTTTTTTTTTCTGGAGTTCAATTTTCCAGGCTCAGGATAAATTGCAAACATTTGAAGGATTGATCTCTTTTGAACCCTCATGGTTCACAGCTGTGCTGAGTCACACAGGTTTTGTGCCTTCTGGCTGAGCCAATCAGGAGCCAAGTCTTTGTTATATGTATACTGGAAGGTTGGTATTTTGCTTTGGAGGTTTGGTCATGAGAAGGAACTTTTGATTCCCTGGACTGAACTCTGTGTATATTTCTTAAAAGCCCCCTCACTATTCAGATGGTTGGTTCTCTCTTGGTCTGGCGGTATATGTAGGTGGGTGTATTACTTTGTTCAGACACTTGGAGTCTTGTCTGTTGAATCTCTGTGTTAATTTCTTGGCTTGTATTTTCTATACTAACTTCTTTGTACTTATCTGCAATTAAAGTAAGATTGTTGACCCCTTTGAATCCATCTTTCTTTTGAAACAAAGGATATCAAAGAACCTGTGCTAGCAACCCAACCTGGGTGTGCTAGGGCGCTTGCCAACTACATTTGTCCAACAGAAGTTGTTAAGAGTCAAGTGACATTTGAACCTGGTTCCTGGAGACTTTTGTTCATACTCCACTGGAAAACAATGAAGCAGTCATTCAGAGGTCCTCTTTTATATTGCTCATACATCTTCCTTGACGATGTCTTCCTCTACAACTGTGATCACTCCAACTTTCCAATCTCCTTATAATTTGCTCACCTCCATGAATTTTATGATCCCATGACAAAGGGTTTCTTGCTATTCCTTATACATGATAATCCATTTTCCAACTATTTGCCTTTTAATTGGCTATTCTCCATGCCTAGAATGCTCTCCCCCCAACCTCTCTCTGCCTACTGGCTTCTTTGACTTCCTTCAAAACTCATCTCAAATAAGACACTGGAAGCCTTTCCCTCTTTTCCCCTTCCCCTCCCCTTACTTCTCCTTTCCCATTTCTTTCCTTCCTTTTCTTCCTCTCTCTTCCCCTTCCTTCCCTTCCCCTTCTGTCTTCTCCCCTCCCTTCCATTCTACCTCTCACTTCTTTCTTTCCTCTCTTCTTCACTCCCCTCCTTCTCCTTCCTCCTCCACTCTCCTTCCTTTCCTTCTTCCCCTCCTTTCAACTTCCCTTCTCTCCCATTTCTTCACCTATCGTCCATGATCAGCTAGGCTTTGCATCATTGTATAGCTTAAATGTCCACAGTTAGGCATGTGTTTTCTCTCCCTTTAGAATGTAAAATCATTGATGGCAAGAATGTTGTTTTTGCCTTTCTTTGTATTTCCAGGTTTATATTATTATAATGAAATTCAATATCATCATCTTCACCAGCACAATTATTAAACCTCAAATAGACTTAAGAAAAATGGGAGAAAAATGGGAGGTACCTTGGACGTCCCACAGTCACAATCTTCACCTACTTCCCGGAGTTTATTCCCACAGATTGGGTTAGTTATTATATCTTCTGGGACTGGTGCTTGGAGAAGACACATTGGTCTTTTAGATAAGAGGTAGTTTTTAAAATGTCTGCGGCAGATTTCACTGAAATCCTTTGGGAATTTAGAACTGTGGATAAAGGAGATAAAAAGAAACTGAGTGGGGCTCTAGGATGTGTCTCACTTGATCTTTGAGTATAAGAGGTCAGCTAGGATTAACCATGGAAAAGGGAGGCCCAGGAATGTGGTGCTTCATGGCCAAAGAGTTCCTGATGGGCATAAAGGGGCCACGTTTCCCTTAGGATTTGAAACTTTCCAAACTGGTCAAGGTAACAGCAATGCAATCCCAAGAACAGGATCAGAGCAGTCACCAGTTTCCAGCTGGAAGAGGTTTCGTAAGCCATCTAGTCCAACCCTCTTATTTTATAGATATAGTAATTTAGGTCCAGGGAGGTTAATTCATTTGTCCACAGCTAGTAAGGGCCCGAAAGGGGATTTGAACTCAAGTTCAGAATTCCGAGCTCTCTTCCCTTCATACTGCTGGGAGCTGAGATTTCTTAGATGTTCATTTCCATTCCATCATCATAGATTTCAACACATCCAAGAAAAATTTTCAAGAATCCAGGGACACCTCATAAGCATAAGAAATTGAAGTAGGATTTGGGGAATTAAACAGTAGTAACAATGAAAACTATTAGTTTCATCCAATGCATGTCCACAGTGCATGAAATTCCATTTACTGCCTCATTGACTTTGGGGAGACTGTCCCACAGACTGTCCCTGATATGCACTTTCTCCATTTTTAGAATCCTTAGCATTTATCAAGATTCAACTCAAGATCCACCTTCTATAAAATATCTGTCTTTCCCCGACTAATTCCAAATTCCTATTATCCATAGCCTCCCCTCTAAATATAACTTTGCATATTTTTGTACATTATATGAGAGGCAGTATAGAATAATGCCTAAAAAAGTCAATAAGACCTGGGTTCAAGTCTTGACATAAAGTGATTGTGTGAATATGATTGTGTCATAATATTTCAGCATTCTACATAATCTTCTAAAGATGTAAGTTGCATGGCAGGTGCCAATATGTATCAGGGGAGGGAGTTTCTTGGGAGTTCCCTAAACCAATGAAATCAAAAGTCTAAAATAACATCAAAATATATAGAGAGCAATCTGGATCTCTGCATACATCTGTAGATTAAGATGCATTATTGTGTTATTTCTTCCATGCTGCCCCACTCCCACCCCCAAGAGAATTAAGTTGTTTGAGGACGAGCACATTTTATGTTTGTATCTTCAAAGTATAGCATGGTAACTGGTACACAGGAGGCATTTAATAAATGTTTTTGAGTAAATTGAGGAATGAATAGAAGGATGAATGAATAAATGAAGGATCCCTAAATCCTAGACTTAGAGCCCTAGGAAACCTAAAGATCACATAGGGAAGCATCTAAACCCTTCTTTGTAGAGAAGACTAGGACACAGAGAGGTTAATAAATTTCCCCAAACTGCACACCTGTTAGGTGACCAAGATGGGGCTAGGCATTGCTTTAGTCTCCTAGTCTCATTCTCTTAGGCTCTCCCTCTCTCTCTCTCTCTCTCTCTCTCTCTCTCTCTCTCTCACACACACACACACACACACACCTCCACCAACTCCCTTCACCCATTTTTTTCTCTCCTTTGTCAGATAGTGATGTTGACTCACGTCAAGTACTGGTTCATCACACAGCTCCCAGAGGGACATTTGGTTGTATAAGGCACATCAGGCATTCCAAGGACATGACCCAACTCATGGGACATCACTCCTACTAGTGACACACTGTTTTTCCTCCAACCCTAGACAAAAAAGAGGGAAACATTATCTCTTAAATGCTCAAGTTCACCCAGGGAGTAACAAGAAACTTGGTCTGAACCTAGATCTTCTAAACTTAAAACCCAGAACATTCTCCACCTGACCAGGCTGTCCCTATTCAAGTAAATTAAATGATCATTGAGTAACTGTGAAGTGTTAGATCCCGAGGAAGAATTAGGGCTGAGTAAGCCAGGGGCTCTGCCATGAAGCTTGGCAGTCACTAATCACAGGAGCTCACCACTCTATTTCTAAATTAGCCAAAACACAAGTGATCTCTTCACTGTCATCCAAGGAGGATGAGGGGACTAAATCACAGGCCCACATGCCAACTTTCTGCCCCAGGCTGACTGGGTTTGTTTCAGTCATTGCTGGTGAACCTAGTCAGAGTCCTTTAGAACAGTAAAGTCATTGTAGGAAATACTTTAAGAGGCAATGTGACACTGTGATGGTGAACTTAGAATTAGTTACATCTGGGTTCAAATCCAGCTGCAGGCACTTGCTAGCTATGGGATCAAGGATACATGATTTAATTACTTAAAAACTCAGTTTCCTCCTCTGTAAAATAAGATTCATTGTATTTGAATTATCTGCTTCAAAAAATTATTGATTTGATCACTGTGTAAAACTTAAAGTACTCTAAAGGTGTGGCTTATTTTTTAACCTGATCATTGAACCTCCCAAAGGAAATGCTATTTCCTATATGAAGCCTTCCAAAATCCGCCGCCCATAATAATTCTTAATTCCACCCCTGCCCCTGTTTTGTTTCCTAACTTTCTAATGCTCTTATCATGCACTATTGTATCTTATAGCTATTTATCCAAAGTTGAAGTTCATAAGTCTCTTAAGGTCTTAGAATATGCCTTATTCAATGTGATATTTCCTATAACACTCAGTTCAGGGCTCTGTATACAGTGGTGCTCAATAAATGTATGAAGCTTTGCATACATGTATGTGAGGTGACTAACAGAAGTGGTAGGTATACCATCTTCTCTTTTGCCTAATCCATTCCTGGCTTTTCTACCCCCTATCCTTCCAGTCACCCTTACACCAGACTGCTCCAAACCCTGTACCTAAACTAAAGCCTCTTTCCTCCGTCTCTCCTTCCCTCTTTTCTTCCCTCTATGTTCCTTCCTTCTATGTTCCTTCCTTCCTTCCTTCCTCCCTCCTACAAATATTTACTAAGCACTTACTCTATGCAGAACATTGCTCTGATAATGAACATGATACACACTCAATGAGATTTCCACCATGTACTAACCTCGATCAGAGCAACAGAACTTGAACTGCACATGGCATTTGAGGCTGCAAACCCCACCCGTTTGTTGTTGAAGGCAATTCCACTGTGTAAAAGGAGACAGATGTGCACATAATCAACTTGAATCTGGAACTATTTATTTACTTCAGACTTATCTGAGCAGAAGAACACAGATTCTAGGGTGACAGGGCATGAAGGAACATGAAGGTCATTTCATTCAGTTATTTTACAGAAGTGAAACTAAGGTCCAGACAGCATCAAAGTATATATACATATATGTGTATATTTATATATTTAAATGTTATCTATATTTTAACATTTAAATATTTATATATTTATACATATAAATATGCATATATAAATATTAAAAGAAGGAAGAGGAGAAAGAAATAGAGCAACAGCAGTGACAATATTACTCTAAAGAACTTGACAGCTGGTTTTATTTCTTCCTGTTCAAGTTCAAAGGGACTGCTCTTTCCATTCTCTCACCTTTAGGGATCCATCACACACCTCTGAGCATAATACCTTGGGATGAATACCAGACCTGCCACTTACTACTTGCGTGATATTAGGTAAGTCAGTCCACCTCCCTGAACCTCCTTTCTTCATCTAGAAAATGAGGTAGTTGGATTAAATGATTTCTGAGGTCGCTCTCAGTTCTAGTTTACCTGACTTTCTTCAATTCTCAAATTCCACCTCCTATAAGCCTCTGTCTTAGAGAGAGACAGAGAAAGACAGAGACAGAGAGGAGGAGGAAGAAGAGGAGAAGAGAGTGAGAGGGAAAGAGGAAGGAAGGAAGAAAAAATAAAACTGGCAGAGAGAAATAAATAAGGAAAAGAAAGATAGGAGGAAAGAAAGAGGAAAGAAAAAGTGGAAAGGGAGAGAGAAAGGAAAGACGGAAACAAGGGAAGGAAAGAGGAAAGAAGCAAACAAGGAAGGAATGAAGATGGAGGAGAGAAAGGAATTGTAGAGAATAAGGAAAGAAAAAGGAGAGATAGAGAAAGAAAATGAGGAAAGATATAGCTAGACAGACAGAAGATAGATAGATAGATAGATAGATAGATAGATAGATAGATAGATAGAGATATGGATGGGTGTGTCTGTATTTCACCAACAATTGTCCCTATTTCTTATAACACTGGCTTATCAAATGCTTTTTTGTACCCATCAGCCCAGTGAAGTAGGGAGTACAGTCATGATTAGACCCATTTTACAGATGATAAAATTGAGCCTTACAGAAGTTAAATGATTTGCACAAAGCCCATAGAGTTAGGAACAGAACCCATGTCTCTAGTACATCCTGTTTCACCTCCTGTACAGTGCTGCCCATGCCAATAGCCATGGTAATTCGATGAACAGAACACTGGACTTGGAGTCAGGAAGACCTGAGTTCAAATCAGATCTCTTACCTACTACACTTACTAGCTCTATGATACCAGGCAAGTTATTTAACCATCTGCTTGTCTCAGTTTTCTCATCTACAAAATAGACATAATAACAGCACCTACCAACCAGGAGAGCTGTGAGCATCAAATGAGGTAATTGTTGTAAATCACTAAGCCCCACAGTCTGACATATAGTGGGTGCTATATACATGCCGGCTATGATGTTGATAATGAAATAGCTGAGGCCCAGGAAATTTATCACAAAGGTAGTCTCATCAGGGCTAAGAATGGAAACCAAGTTTCATGACTCCACATTCACTGTTCTTTCTCCCATACCTCCTGCTCCCCCATGGAGTAATTGATAAGGCAATGGTATTTAATGAAAGAGCATTAGCTTTGGAGTCATGGGACCTGGGTTCAAACTTACCTCTATTGATTACTTCCAATGTGACTTCGAGAAGACAGTGAACCTCCCTGCGCTTCAGTTTCCTTATCTAGGATTTCATAATCTTGAAGTATCCCAAAAGGTAGAGCCATATTTAGGACCCTCTTAGCCTATGAACCCCAGTGCCAAGAGTCATGGGAACTTCAGTAGTTACCAGGAGTCACTAAGATGCCCATGAATGACGATTACTGGTATTCCACACTTGAAAAATAGCATCCCCTTCCCATTCTTCATAGTAACAGAGTCTTCTAACCCCAAAGAGATTAACCACAAATGTCAGAACAATAGGCATTGTGACAGGTTGGAGACGAGCCCTATGGGGGTGGGTCTTATCATCTTGGAGTGGGCCTGATTCATCAACACTCACCTGATCAACTGAGCATGATCATGTTTCCTTTCCTTCCATCTTTGGTGCCAGTGCAAGAATTTGGCGAATGTAGTCTTTGCATTTGGTACCACTTGAATCTTATTGGTATCTGACCAAATCTCCATGCCCACCAAGGCCACGTGAACATCCAAGGTGTTATAGATCTGAGGAAAGAGCAAAGATCTTTGTAGCTGAAGACCCCTAGGACTTGGAACCCAGGCAACTCACCTCTGTCCATAGATCTAGGCATCTCCAATTCCTGGGCAATCCATCCTGCTGAAAACAAGCATCAAGGAAAATGGAGAAATAAGGTTGTCCTCAGCCTGTATGGAGGTAGCTGACTTCCAGTCTCTAAGCGGACAAAGATGCAGGAATCATTGAATTATGCTATTGGATTCTTATCTTTTTTAGTAAGTTTTTGGCAAATTGCACCAATTTCTTTCTCTCTTTCTATCACTCTGTCTGTCCCTTTCTCTATCTCTCTAGCCCTCACTCATGACCTTTTTTGTTTGTTTGTCTTCTGTTTCTTACACAGGACACTTCATCTCCTAACTCCAAGTCTTTGCCCTGACTGACTGACATGCCTGGCATGCACTCCCTCCTTACCTCCATGATACAGCTCAAATATGATCTTCCACATGCAGCATTCTGTGATCCCTAGTGCTCATGCCTTTCTTTTCAAGGTACATTATATTTAACTCCCTTGGTTAGATTCACATTTATTAACTCTAATTATGCAGTACATTTGATCTAACTGCCTGTTTTATTTCCCATTGGAATGAACTTTTTTTATGCCTGGAGCACAACATAGCTGTGGCACATAGCAGATGTTTAATAAATACTTGGGAATTAATTGAGCAACACCCAGAAAACCCTGAGCTGAGTGTTGGGGTTTCAAAGGTAAAACAAGAATGAAAGCAAAAACCAGATCTTGCTTCCAAGAGTCAACCTTCTGCTGTGGGTGGATGAGACATCTCTACATAGTAGTACATATAAAGTCATTTGAGAAGGCAGAGAACACTTTGGGAGTGATGCCCTTTGGACGAGCGACTGGCTTCACCAGAGCGGGGCTGTATGCATCAGGGAAGGGAAGGAAGCTACAATGTTTAGCAAAACATAAAATGTTCTATAAATGATGTCAAGTATTACTGATGATACACATATTTAACACATTACTAATAACTGCTATGCATAATGAATTTAGGTGAATGGGTAATGTTCTTGCCCCTATATATGGGGATATATAGATACTGGCAGGGTCGGTGCTCACACCATTGAGATCGTGGAGAGTAGAGATTGTTTTATCATTTGGATGAAGAAAGTTGGGTGGTGCAGTGGCTAGAGCACTAGATCTAGGCTCAGGAAGACCAGTATTCAAATTTAGCTTCAGATACTTACTGTGTGATTCTGGGCAAGTAACTTAACTTCTGTTTGCCTCAATTTTCTTATCTATGAAATGGTGACAGCAAAAGCACCTGGCTCCCAGGCTGTTTTTGAAGATCAAGTGAGATAATATTTACATACCCTTTATTACAGTGCCTGTCACATGCATAGTAGGAGTTTAATAAATCCACATTTGTTCACTTCCTTCTTTACATGTGTGCTTCTAGAGTTTGTCACACTGCCAGGAATTATAGGTGCTTATTAAAGGCTGATTGATATAGTAAATGATGGAGCCATTGAAATATTAGGGTAAAACTGTAGAAGGTGTCTACTGCACCTTCTTCCAAGGATAGTTGTTTCAAAATCCCGTGGATGACTGATAGAAGATCAAGAATCCTCAATTCTGTAAATTTTTCTCCTTAGGTTTCCCCTCCTTGGTCAGATAATCATCAGAAAATCCCCAAATCCATTATGGACACAACTTACCCAGAGGAAGGGAAACTCACCACATTGAGGAGATTGACCACATGAAAAAGAAAATGTCTTATTGATGTCTGATTCCCTTTGTGTATACCATACTGAAAATAAAAAAATGCACAATCTTGATTAAGACAAAAATGAAAAGAAGAGTTCTGGAGGGGAGGGGGGTGTGCAATGGACTAGGTCTTCCTATTGTCTCCCACGTAAAGTAAAGTTGCTTCCTGGCACTTGAGGCTTTTCACAGTCTGGCTTCATCTTATCTATTGGATCATAGCTTTTTGTGTTTCACTCCTTTCAATTATGTCCACTTCTTCATGACCCCATTTGGAATTTTCTTGGCAAAAATACTGGAGTGGTTTGCCATTTTTTTCTACAACTCATTTTATAGATGAGGAACTGAGACAAGTAGGGTTGTGACTTTTCCAGGGTCACACAGCTAGTAAGTATCCAAAGTTGGATTTGAATTCAGGAAGCTGAGTTTTCCTGACTCCAGGTCCTTATCTACGGTAACATCTAGTTACCGCTGGATCATAGATTTTAAGATCATAGATATAGACATAGAAGACGCAGAGGTGTTATTAAGTCCAACTCCCCCCCTTACTCCCTAGGTCCTCCACCTTCCTCCTTTTACAAGTGAAGAAGCAAAGTCACAGAGACGTTAAGTTGACTTGTCCAAAATCACATAACTATCAAGTGTCTGAAGGGCAGCTAGATGGCAGTCAATAGAATGCCAGGCCTAAACTCAGAAAGACTCATCTTCCTGAGTTCAAATCTGGCTTCAGACACTTACTAGTGATGTGACCTTTGAAGTCACATAACCCTGTTGCCTCAGTTTCCTCATCTTTAAAATGAACTGGAGAAGGAAATTACAAACTACTTGAGTATCCACCAAGAAAACCCCAAATAGAGTCATGGAGAATGAGACACAACTGAAATAACTGAACAACAACTTCCTGACACCAGTTCCAATCTCCATCCAGTACACCATGCTGTATGCTAGTCTTAGGCCATATTATTCCAGGCTTCCCACTCTACTACATGCTCTAGTCAAACCAAATTATTCTCTGCTCTGCAATAAATTTTGCACTATCTAATCTCTATGCCTCTATTGAGCTGCAGAATGTTTCCTTGCTAGATTTAATGATTGACCATATTGCCCATATTCCAAAGTTTACCCTCTTCCAACAAAACCTTCCTCATGTTTTTCTATTGTGAATGACTTTTCCCTTCAGATCTCATCTACAATTTGGGAGGACCCGTTTTGGTAATTTGCATTTGTTTGTTCTCCCTAACTGGCTAAAATATAAACTCTATGAAGGAAAAAATCATGGCTTAGTTAAACTTTCTATCTCCCTCTTGCCCTATCACACTATTCTGTCCACAGAACAATTAATAAATTGTGGTTGAATTCTTGAGTATATTGGATTATTCATCCTATGAAACTGACCTACATTTCCAAGTCATCACTAATTTCATCTATCAAATTGGGAATTAGAATAATATAAAATGTCCCAGCTCAACCTCTACGCGTAGGGATTTAGTATTGTTATAAAAATAAGCATTTTTGAAAGAGAAAAAAAATACATATATATGTGAAAACTTAGAGGCCAAGGGGTTATATCTTATTCTTCTAAATATTGCAAAATTCATTAATAATTAGCCCATATTGTCCACTCCCAAGCTCCCCATTAGAGTGATTGATTTCTGTAGCTCTCTTACGGTCTGAAAAGAGTTAAATCCTCTCCCTTTTCCTATTGGAAAACTGAAATTGCAAGAAACTCTTGATTTTGTATTTGCAAAGGCAAGACTAGCCAAAATGACATTTTTTAAAACATTAATAGAGCAAATAATGTGGCACTTAGCTGCCAATTGAGGATAAAACCTCACATAGTCATATAATCTCTGTTAGAAGGGATTTTGGAATTGTTGAACCCAAGTTATACCTGAAAAAAATAACCTCCTTCAAGACACTTGTCAAGAGATCATGTAGGTTCTCCTTAGACCTGCAATAAGGGTGGTCTCATCATACCTTTGAGCAGTCCATTCCACTCAGACAGCTCTGATTGTTTGGAGCTATTTTGTGAGATCTAGCCTAAAGTGATCCCTCTGTACTTAGTGCTCCTGGTTCGGCAGCTCTGGGACTGGCCAAGCCAGATCAGACTAATGCCTCTCTTGTATAACAGTGTTCATATCTCCTCTGTCTTATTCCCCAGGATAAACACCCCTGGTTCTTTTAATTAATCACAAAGGAGAAACTTCACAACCTTCCCCATCCTCATCATTCTCTGCAAGAAGCTGCTCAGCTTGTTAATGCCCTTGCTGGACTTGAGAGTGAGAATGCAATCCAGAAGTCAGATGTGTTCTGAGCAGGGCAGAGGATCACCGCACTATAAATTCCTGGAGATGGAATTTTGTAATGTCATATAAAGGATAAAGAGCTGACTTTGTATACAGAAGGACCTGTGCATGAGTCTCAACTCTGACACATACAATTTCTGGAACCCTGGGTGAGGCACTTGACCTATTAAAGCTTTGTGAGTTCTCAGTCTATATAGACTAGAGTGACTAGTTTTAATTGCATTGATAAATGGAGTCTCTTTATCTGGGAAATTTCTTTATCAATGAAATCAGAGCCTTTATTTCAATAATCTCCTTATTCTGATACAATATTCCTCTTCTAAAGGTTAAAACATTAGCCATTCTGATCACTATATATCACTCTGTTGATTCTTAACGAGGATGCTAGCCAGGTTGAATAAGAAACATTAATATCTTTATACTTACAAAAGCTTTATCCAGGATCAAGAAAAGGCGGATATATTTTGGAGATGTAAGAAAATTCTGTTGGTATTAAAAACAAATTGAAAGAAAGACTTGAATATATGAATTATTGATATGATGAATATCAACATTGATTTTAAATGGAGAGGGACTCTAAAGAACTGAGAAGTTAGTCTGGGCAAAACAGCCCTCAGAAGTCATTTAGACAAGACAGTATTTCATAGAGTTAGCAACTAGATTGTTAAAAAAACAAAACAAAAACAGTTCTGGAGAGGGTACTGTGGGGAGAGGATGTAGCACACGCAGATGCATCATTATGAAAGGTGGGCTCACTTCTGGGTCAGAGATGGCTCTAGGTTTCCGGGTGCGGATATACTTCTGGTCTGAGCTCTCTACTCCACAGGTCTTGTTTGTGGGGTCCAGATCTTCATATTGCAGGACAGCGTGTGCCTCTTGGTCACCACCTTTCAGAGGCTCTATTAGGTATGCTTGATTATGGTGCTTAAAGAAGCCCCTGGGAGATAAGAGAGGAAAGAAAAGCCAGAAAGACTGGCTTCTTTAACAGAGCTGGAAATAGCAAACCAAGAACCTAAGGGGAGGCATCATATCACACTCCAGGTGCAAACGGGACAGAGGACCCCATCAGGACAGGTTTAAATAATGAACTCATTGGAGGAGAGGGAGGGTAGAGAATTGAAAGCCTGGGATACAAGGCTTCAGCAGGGGAGAGACGTTTAGGGTCTGTTTTAAGAGACTCCTGCTGGGATAGGATTGAGCCTGGGAACAGGTTTGTGGTCTTAATGAGAGGGAGCTGTCCACCCGGTTACTCCCTGTTTTAACAAATGATTCCTGCTAACTAAGCTTAGTTGTTTTTATTGAGTGAAGGAACCTTGATTATTACCAGCTCTTCTCTGTAAATTCTGATGTCATATGGCAAAACTCCAGCTGCCCAACCCAGCTAATAGCCAGGGTCTTTAAGTGAGTGTTAGCAAATCTCATTAA
>CM053769.1:104664913-104700749 GCA_028658325.1 Potorous gilbertii
ATCAGGAATGCAGGACTGGTTCAAAATTAGGAAAACTGTCAGCATTATTGATGATATCAACAACAAAACTAAAAGAAACCATGTGATTATCTCAATAGATGCAGAAAATGCTTTTTGACAAAATACAACACCCATTCTTATTGAATTGAAAACATTGGAGACTATAGGAATAAATGGACTCTTACTTAAAACAATAAATATCATCTATCTGAAAACCATCAGCAAGCATTATATAGAATGAGGACAAGCTAGATGCATTTCCATAAAGATCAGGAGTGAAACAAGGCTATCCATTACCACCACTATTATTCAATATGAAACTAAAAATGTTAGCTTTAGCAATAACAGAAGAAAAAAGTAATTGAAAGAATTAGAATAAGCAAAGAAGAAACTAAATTATCACTCTTTGCAAATGATATGATGATATACTTACAGAATCCTAGAGAATCAAGTAAAAAAACTTTTTGAAATAATAAACAACTTTGGCAAAATTACAGGTTACAAAATAAACCCACATAAATCATCTGCATTTCTATATATTATTTAAAAAAGCTCAACATCAAGAGATAGAGAAATCCCATTGAAAGTTATAGTAGACACTATAAAATATGTGGGAGTCTACCTGTCAAAACAAACCTGATTCTATAAACACAATTACAAAACACTTTTCACACAAATAAAGTCAGATCTAAGTAAATGCAAAAACATCAGTTGCTAATGTGTAGTCCAAGCTAATGTAGTAAAAATGATAATTCAACTTAAATTAATTTATTTATTCAGTGCCATACCAACCCAACTAACAGAAAATTATTTCTAGAGCTAGAAAATTTAACATCAAAATTCATCTGGAAAAACAAAAGGTCCAGAATATCAGGAGAATTAATGAAAAGAAATGCTAGAAAGGTGGCCTTGCCATACCAGATCTCAAATTTTATTATAAAGTGGAAATCATCAAAACTACTTGGTAATGACTAAGACATAAAAGGGTAGATCAGTGGATGAGGTTAGGTACTCAAAACAAAATAGTCAATGAATATAGCAGTCTACTCTTTAATAAACCCAAGCACTCCAGCTTCTAAGATAAAAACTCACTGTTTGACAAAAACTGCTGGGAAAACTGGATAATAGAGTGGCAGAAACTGGGTATAGACCATATACAAGAATAAAACCAAATGGATACATGATCTTGGTATGAAGTCTGATACTATAAACAAATTGGGGGAGCAAGATATAATGTATTTGTCAGAGTTAGGGAGAATGGAGAAATTTATCATCAAACAAGAGGTAGAGCTCATTTAGGGTTAGGGTTAATTGGATAATTTTGATTACGGTAAATTAAAAAATTTTTGTACAAACCTAGTGCAACCAAGATTAGGAGGAAAAAAGAAAACTGGGAAAGATATTTTTCAACTAATGTCAGTGATAAAGGCCTCATTTCTAAATCATATAGAGAACTGAGTCAAATTTATAAGACTACAAATCATCCCCCAGTTGATAAATGGTGAAATGATATGAACCGTTTAAAGAGGGAGAAATTAAAGCTATCTATAGTTATAAGAAAAAACATTTTAAATCGTTACTGATGAATAAATGCAAATGAAAACCGCTCTGAGGTATCACGTTGCACCTATTGGATTGACTAACATGACAAAAGAGGAAGATGCTAAATATTGGAGAAGATGTGGGAGAACTGGAACACTAATTCATGGTTGGTGGAGCTGTGAGCCGACCCAAACATTCTGGAGAGCAATTTGGAACCGTGCCCAAAGGGCTACAAAAAGGTGCATACCCTTTGACTCAACAAAACATTTATAGCAACTCTCTTTTTGGCCACCAGGAACTGCAGATCTGGAGGATGCCCATCCATCGGTGAATGGCTGAACAGGTTGTGGTATATGAATGTATTGGAATACTATTGTGCTATAAGAAATGATGAACAGGAGGACTTGTATGAACTGATGCTGAGAGAAATGAGCAGAACCAGGAGAATGTACTCAGTAATAGCCATAGTGT
The DNA here is from genome assembly GCA_028658325.1 of Potorous gilbertii. NCBI lineage: Eukaryota > Metazoa > Chordata > Mammalia > Diprotodontia > Potoroidae > Potorous > Potorous gilbertii. The sequence goes on from CM053769.1 coordinate 104,666,927, forward strand.
GCAAGGACTGTTTCTGATAGGCTAAGCCCTTCATAGCAATGCAAAGTCCTAAAACATTCCCAAAGGACTCTTGAGGCAAAATGCCATTCACATCCAGAGAAAGAACTATGGAATCACAGTGCACAATGAAGCAGACAATTTTCTCTTGTGTTTTGTTATGTTTTGGTTTGTCTCATGATTTCTCCCACTCATTTTAATCTTTCTATGCAACATGATTAATGTGAAAATATGCTTGTGGGGAGGAGCCAAGATGGTAAAGAAATAGCATGCACTTTCTAGAGCACTGTCCCCAGGCTTACTCAAATATTTGTAAAAAATGGCTCTAAGCAAATTTTGGAGCTGCAGAACCCACAGAATGATGGAGTGAAGCAAATTTCTAGCCCAAGACAGCCTGGAAGGTTACTGGGAAGTGTATCATGCCACAGTAGGGGCAGAGTGCAGCTCATTAGGGACCACACCTGCACAGACATGACCTCAGCAGGCCTTGGGGTGACTGAATCTCTCAAACCTATGGTGGTTTTCAGGCTTCATGACCACAAAATGCTAAAGATAAATTGGAAGGTCAGTGGAAAAATCCTGTGGGACAACTGCAGCACAGTAGAATAGTCAGCCCCAGCCCCAGGCCATCTGAGGAGGGAGGGGGCAGAGGAACACCTGATAGCCACAACAGCAGCAGGGGAAGTTGCAGCGACTGTTTCTGGAGGTCTAGGCCCACAAATTAAGGGAGGGATCATGTGACTGACAGTACAACCTCCCACCCCCACCAGAAGAAGAGAACTATCTTAACAAATAGCTCAGAAGTCAAGTAAATCACTAGGCAAATGAACAAAAAAAAAGACAAAAAAGAAAAAGAATCAGACTACAGAATCTAACCTTGGTGATGAGGAAGATCAAAACATGCAAACAGAAGAAAGCAAAATCATAACTCCTCCATCCAAAGCCTCCAAGAAAAATATGAATTGGTCTCAGGACATGGAAGAACTCAAAAAAGATTTTGAAAATCAGGAAAGAGAAGTAGAGCAAAATTGGGAAGAGAAGTGAAAGTGATGCAAAAAAATCATGAAAAACAAGTCAACTTGCAAAAGAAGACCCAAGAAATACCAAAGAAAATAACACTAAAGAAATTGACTAACCCAAATAGCAAAAGAGATCCAAAAAGCTAATGAGGAGAATGCCCTAAACAGCAGAATTAGTAAGATGGAAAAGTAAATGCAAAAACTCACTGAAGAAAATAATTCCTTAAAGATTAGAATGGAGCAGATGGAAGCTAATGACTTTATGAAAAAATCAAAAAATTATAAAACAAAACCAAAGGAATAAAAACATACCAGACAATGTGAAATATCTCGTTGGAAAAATAACTGACCTGGAAAATATATCCAGGAGAGAAAACTTAAAAATTATGTGACTACCTGAAAATCATGATCAAAAAAAGAGCCTAGACAATCATCTTTCATGAAATTTATCAAGGAAAACTGCCCTGACCTTCTAGAACCAAAAGGTAAAATAAATATTGAAAGACTTCAGTGGTCACCTCCTGAAAGAGATCCAAAATGAAAATCTCCTAGGAATATTGTTGCCAAATTCCAGAGTTCCCAGGTCAAGGAGAAAATATTGCAAGCAGTCAGAAGGAAACAATTCAAGTATTGTGGAAATAAAATCAACATAACACAAGATGAACAGTTTCTACATTAAGGGATTTATGGCTTGGAATATGATGTTCCAGAAGTCAAAGGAGCTAGGATTAAAACAAAAAATCACATACCTAGCAAAACTGAGTATAATACTTCAGGGGGGAAAATGGTCATTCAATGAAATAGACCACTTTCTAGTATTCTTGATGAAAAGACCAGAGCTGAATAGAAATTTTGACTTTCAAACACAAGAATCAAGAGAAGTAAGAAAAGGTAAACAGGAGACAGAAATCATAAGGAACTTACTAAAGTTGAACTGTTTGCATTCTTACTTGAAAAGATAATATTTGTAACTCTTAAACCTTTTCTCAGTATTTGGTTAGTTGGACAGATTAAATACATGTAGACCAAAGGCACAGGGTGAGTTGAATAGGAAGGGTTGAAATCTAAAAAAAAATAAATTAGGCAGTGAGAGAGAAATATATTGGGAGGAGAAAGGGATAAATCGAATGGGGAATATCATCTTTCATGAAAAAAAGGCAAGAAAAAGCTTTTTTAAAGGAGGGTTAAAGGGGGACATTGAAAGGGTAAAAGTGAAGCTTACTTTCATCACAGTTGGCTTAAGGAGGGAACAACATTCACACTCAATTTGGTATGAACATCTATCTTACACTACAGGAAAGTAGAGGAGAAAGGAATGAGTGAGGTGTGGAGGGATCATAGAAGGGATGGCAGATTGTGGGAAGGGGTAATCAGAATGGATGGTGTCTCTGGGTGTGGGCAGGGGAGAGATGGGGCAAAAATTTGGAACTCAAAATCTTGTGGAAATGAATGTTGAAAACTAAAAATGAATAAAGAAAATTTAAAAATAGAAAAGGAAAATGTGCTTAATAACAATGTATGTGTAGAACCCCCTGTAAAAAAGAAAGGCAAAAAAAAGACAACTAGGATCTTGAGATCTTGAAATGTCCCTATAAAAGGGATTCTCCAATTCAAAAACTTTTTTTCATAAAAAAAGAAAGAAGGATAAAAGGAAAGAAGGAAGGAAAGAAGGAAAGGAGAAAAGAAGGAAGAAAGGAGAGAAGGAAGAAGGATGAGGGAAAGGAAAGACAAATAGACATAGAAGTCTCTGTTAACAGTGATGGAAGGATTGCAAAATACAAATGATCATGGATCTAGAATCTAAAAAGACAAGAGAACATTAAGTCCAATCTCCCCATTTTACACTTGAGAAAACCAAGATCTGAGAATGTTAAGTGACTTGCCCTGGGTCATAGAATCTTTAAGAGTCTCAGTTAATCTAAGTAACTTCCTTTCTTTTAGCATTTTTGTCCTCATATATAAAATGGGGAAAATAATACCTACTTTATAGGCTTGTTATGTGGATCAATAACAGAGTGCTTCACCCTAATACACAACATACCTATCATTCGTTACCAGTATTATTAATGAAATACAAATGATAGTTGCAGAAGGGACCTAGAAAGTATTGCCAAATACTAAGAAGTTTTGGGAAATAAACTAGATAATCAGTGGGGACAAGTATTATTTTCACTGAGCCTGTAAGGGATGCCAAATAGAAAAAACTTACTGAGGGAGTCAAAAGGCAGCTTAGTAATGCAGTGAATAGAATTCCAGACCTGGAGTCAGGAAGACATGAGTTCAAATCTGACCTCAGACACTTACTAGATTATCTAGTTGAACCTGGGCAAGTCACTTAACCCTGTTTTCCTCAGTTTCCTTATCTGTAAAATGACCTAAAGAAGGAAATAGCAAACCATTCTGGCATCTTTGCCAAGCAAACCCCAAATAGGTTCATGAGGAGTTGGATATGACTGAAAATACTGAAGAAAAAATCAAATGAAAGTGAAAAACTGGCTAAGGAGATGGTGCTCAAGAACATGATTAGTGTTTCTGAAACAGCATTTGAAAACTAAGAATGATAGATTCCTGGCAAAGGACAGTGTCCCTTACAAAGGCCACTAAGAACGTGTTTTCTTTGTGTGTTTAAAATACCATCACAAGTGCCCCTCCAAACAAGCACAAAGTAAATAGTGAACACTTTGGAACTGAAAATATATAACACATGGTGATAAAGATGAACTAAAATCTCTCTTTCCTGACTTCCCATCATTCTTCAAGTCTCAACTCAAATCTCACCTTCTGCAGGAGGCCCTTCCTGGTCTTCCAGCTTTATTTCTCAGATTACCATATCCCCATTCTAAGTATTTCTTAAATCTGCATAATTCTTTGACTGTTGTCTCTCTCAGAATATAAGCTACTTGAGAAAAGGGAGTGTTTTCTTTTTTCTTTTTGCTTGTATTCTAGTATAATACCTGGCATATAATAATTGCTTGATAAATATTTGTTGACTTGACTTGCATCGGGTACCATGGAAATCCATCTGTGTCCTACATTATGAAACTATTTCTTCATATTAAATGTCAGCACCAACTCTTCTAAAATAGTGTATATTGAGAACACATCTCCTTCCTAAGATCATTGGACCACTTGGCTTTAGAATGAGAAGAACAAAGAAACCTATCCAAGAGGATTAAATCCACCTATGCTATGAATGGGGAGGACCAAGGACTAGGAGGTATATCCAAAGGATGGTGCTGATGTCTAGCCAACACACTTTTCCTGGAAACTTCCTCTCTTCCTTCCCCCCCCCATTGTTCATAAAGAATTCATAATCGCCTTCACAGTACAGCTACATAGACCTGTAAGAATTGTAGCCCAAGGAGATAACATAGGTTCCTAGTCCCTTGAAGAGAACTGCTTTCATTTTTATCTGAACATGTATGTCCTTTTTCTCAACACTAGCACAAAAATGCAGGAAACTTGCATGGGGAAAATGTATTTCACTGTATTAACTCAGTCCAACATGACTAAGAAAACAGACATATAGCCTAGAGATCAGACATGTTTAACCCTTAACTCGGGGCCTAAACTATGCTGACCAAAAGCTCAGTCAGATCCAAAGGCTGATGTAAGAAATATGAGGAGTTTTCTCTTGATGTAACTTTTAAGCATACAATCAGACAGCAAAGAAAGGAAAACTTTTTCATCGTTTGTGGTAATGTGTGGAACTATAAACTAATTAGAAAATGTTTGTAATTGAAATGCACTATCTTTGCTGAAAATTTCCAAATTTTGGTTTGAAGATTTTTATAAATGAAGATGTGAGACTATCATCATAGAGTTTTAGAATGGAATGCCAGGTATGGAATCAGAAAGATTTGTCTTTCTATTTTCAGTCTGGTCTGACACTTCCTAGCTATATGACTCTAGGCAATTCGTTTAACTCTGCTTGCTCGTTTCCTCATCTGTAAAATGAGCTGTAGAAAAATGAGCCAGAGAAGGAAATGACAAACCACTTCAATAGCCTACCCAAGAAAACCCTAAATGGGGTTATGAAGAGTTAGACATGATTGATGTAACTGAACAACTACAAAAAACTGGAAGCAATCTGCTCTGTAATTTGAGGTGCTAGTAGCTAATGGTAGCTAATGGGAAAAAATGAGATTTTGAATGAGACATTTTATTATTTTTAATCCATAATTTATTGAGTTTTTTCTAATGCTAAATTATAATGAAGTCTCATTTAAAATGAGATGTGTTTTCCTATTAGTACAATTGTGATGTTTGACCCTCTATAGGTAGATCAAACCTCAATGGAAAATAGAGTTGACATTTGCCACGTGATAGGACATGAATAAGAATTAAACATATACATGATTATTTTATGCTGGTGTTTTAAATGCAATTAATATGAATCACAAACTGATAGATGGATGAAGTGGTTTACTATGTAAGATCATTCAACACACATTTAATAGAATTGATGCTCTTTGGCTGACAAAAGGTTTTATCTTATGTTTTAAAAATTCAAGGTGATATTTACGTTATTCCTAGGCTTCTAATTCTTTCTTTATAATGTGATTTTTGGAAAAAATCTTTATATGTGAGAAATGCTTTTAATTTGAAAATTGATACCTAGGGGGTTATATGATTAATCATTGGAAAATTAACTCTTCTTCAAATGGAGGCTGTCACAATATTTTTTTAAAGGCATAATCCCAAGTTAGAATCCCTCACAGTTAAAGGGGCTTATTTTATAGAGTGACCTTTATTTCATATATTATTTGTTCATTACTTATCAAAATTATGAAAGTGCACCTGGAATTTTATTGAAGTTACATCTATAAGCCAACTGAACATTGACATATCCAAGATTTAAATCTTTTACTTTGACTTTAGGGATTAATATGCAATACTTTCAGATATGACTCTGTCTCTGTACACACACACACACACACACACACACACACACACACACACACACATATATATATATTATCTAAACTGTGATTAGTGATTTGAGGAAAAATCTCTTAGGGCTATAATTTGATATGGTTTGAGTTTTGATTTCAGATGTAATTATCCGAATTGTCATTAAGCCAACAACCTACCATTTGAGATAAATACAATGTGGTGTTCAAAGTGAGTATAGTCTGAAAACTGTTCCAGGTGGATGCCTAGGTGTAGGAAGGTTGAGAGGACTATTTGGAAATGGGATGCTAAGATACTCTTGACTTGATTTTCCTAATGCACTATTTCCTCTCTGAAAAGGAAATTCTACCCAAAATGCCCAGATAAACAGAAGAAGAAATAGACTATCCAACATTATTTTAGGTAAAGACATTTTAAAAGCCATAAATAAACTTCCACAAAAACTCCAGAACAAGATAGATTTATAATTAAATTATTCCACATATTTAAAAATAATCAATTCTAGTACTAATTGAAAAAGAAACAAGTGAAGAAAGAGTGCTATAAAATTTCTACTGTGACACAAATGTGGTCTTGGTATCTAAAACAGGGAGATAAAAAAAGAGAAAGAAAATTATATACAAATTTACCTAATGCATATTAATGAAAATTTTAAATAAAATACTAATGAGAAACATTGCTAATATCGATAACAAAAACAATAAAAATTGTATGATTGATGCAGAAAAAAGCAATTTTTAACAAAATACAACACTCATTCCTATAAAAAAGCATTTTCTAGTATTTTTAAACATTAGAATTTATTCTTATGTCTATTTGACAAGGGAATAAATGGAACTTTTCTTAAAATGATAAGCAATATCTATTTAGAATCAAAATAAAGCATCACTTGAAATGCAGATAAAATAGAAGCCTCCAAGTAAGATCAGGGGCAACACAAAGTTGTTCATTATCCCGACTCCTAGACTATACTAGAAACATTAGCTATAGCAAAAAGAAAAGGTGAAAAAATTGAAGGAATGGGAATAGGCAACAAGCAAACAAAAACATTCCTCTTTTTCAAACAATATGATAATATACTTAGAGAACCCTAGAGAATTTACTAAAAAGCTAGTTGAAACCATTAGCTTTAGCAAAGTTTCAGAGCATTAAAAAATCCACAGAAATCATTAGCATTTCTATACATCACCAACAAAATCCAGTAGGAAGAGATAGAAGATGAATTCCATTTATTTGTAGATAATATAAAATTCTTGGGAGTCTACTTGACTAGACAAACCCAGGAACCAGATGAAAACAATTACAAAACACTTTTGAGACAAATGAAGTCAGATCTGAACAAATAGAGAAATGCTAATTGCTCACGGGTACACTGAGCAGTATAACAAAAATGACGATTCTACCTAAATTCATTAACTTATTTAGTACCTAGGAAATAAGCTATCAAAGAACTATCTTTTAGAGCTAGGAAAATAATAACATTCATCCCATAAAAAAGATCAAGATTATTAAAGGAAGGAAGAAGGCCTAGCAGTTCTAGATTTCAAACAACATTACAAAGCATCAATCATCAAACAATCTAGTGTTGGCTAAGAAATAGAGTGTTTCATCAGTGGAATCGATTATGTACACAATATGCCATGGTAAATTAGCATTGATAAATCCAGCTATCTAAACTTTAGGGGCAAGAATTCATCATTAAAAAATGTTGAGAAACCTGGAAAACATTTTGGCAGAAATTTAGGCATAGACCATCATCTCACAATGTGCACCAAGATAAGATCAAAATGGGTACATGATTTTGATATAAAGGGTGATAACAAAGCAAATTAGAAGAATATTGAACAATTTATCTGTCAGATCTATGGAAAAAGAAAGTATTTATGGCCAAACAACAGACCGAGAAGATCATGGGAAGCAAAATGAATGATATTGATTACATGAAATTAAAAAAAGTTTTTGCACAAACAAGATCAATATAGCCAAATTGGAAGGAAAACAGAAAACTGGCAAGAGAAGGAGAGACAGCAAGTTTCTCTGATAAATCTCTCATTTCTCATATATATATATGAAACTATGCCAAATTTAGAAAAAAATTAAGATCACTACCCAATTTATGGTAAAAAAGAAATGCACGTTAAGATAAATCTGATGTAAAATCTCATACCTATCAGATTTATTAGCATGACAGAAGAAAAAAATGAGAAATGCTGGAGAGGTTGTCAAAGAATCAGGACACTGATGCAGTGTTGATGGAGTTGTGAACTGGTCCAGCCATCCTGGAAAAGAATTTAGAACTCTATCTAAAGGGCTGTGTATACCCTTTGACCCAGCAATACCACTACTACGTCTGTATCCCAAAAAGATCAAAGAAAAAAGAAAAGGAGCTATATATACAAAACTATTTCTAGTAGTTCTTTTTGTGGTAGAATTAAAGAATTAAATTAATTTAATTTTATTAATTAAAGAATTAAAAGTTAATGAGATGTCCATCAATTGTGGAATGACTGAAAAAATTATGGTATATCAATTATGAAGGAGCACTATTTTCCTATAAGAAATGTTAAATGGGATGATTTTAGAAAATAAATGTGAGAAGACCTATAGAAAGTGACCAATACCAGGAGAACACTGTATATAGAAACAGTAATATTGTAATGATGATCAACTGTGAAAGACTTGACTGCTCTGATGAAGACAATGACCTAAGCCTAGGTAGTGAACTTACTTACAGCCTTGAAACCACAAGTGACCCTCTAGGTCCTTCAGCGTATCCCTTTTGACTGAATTCAAACTTCATAGAACAAATCCCCTTAATAAAAGGATTTGTTCTGTAAAACTTGACCTTAGTCTTAGACTAAGGACCTACAAGATCTCATGTGGCCTAGAGGCCACAGATTGTCCACGCCTAACCTAAGACAATGTCAAAGGACTTACAATGGCAAATGCTATTCACCAGCACACAACTGCTGAACTCTGAGTGCAGACTGAAGCATGCTTTTTTCATTTTCTTAATTTTTCTTGCCTTTTTCTGCAATGTGGAAAATATGGGAAAATGTTTTAATGTCTTCACAAATATAATGGGTATCATATTTCTCTGCCTTCTTAATGGGTGATGGAGGGACTGAATCAACAGAAAAAAATAAAAGAAAAAGAACGCTGAAACTAAATAATACATTACAATAAAAGGAAATGTTTCAAGTATCAGATAGCCACACAGGACACCAAAGACTCAAAATGAAATGTTGATTAAATATAGTTTAATTGGTTACCAGAATGAATTTGCCTATAGAGACTGTTTAACTATATTTGTTTCCTAAGAAGATGCATCAGATTATGAGTCTGATTAAGTTTTTTTCAACTTTTATGACGCTGAATGAATCATGGGATTGTGATGTCTTTTTTAAAAATATTTTTTCACACTTGTGCCCATATGTGTTCTTTCAATGTCTGGGAAATCATCCTGTGTTATGTAGAACACATTCCCCAGTACAAATCTAAGTCCCTAATTTATAGCCCTTAATGCTTGTTCAATTTGATTGCCCTAATTATCAGTTGCCACCAATCTTGTCCCTATCACTTCTTGAAGGAATTCTATAGAACTCTTGACAAAATGAGCAGTGGAAAAGATATCTCTACTGACTTGGTTACTTTAATATTCGTGCTATCGACCTCTACAACTGCACTTCTGGTGGTGCAAGAAAGTTGGACTTAAATCCTCCAAAGGGGGAAATTATGGGAAAACTTTATTTCATTGTTTGAATTAGGCTTGTATGGTAAGAATCAGAATTCTTGCTTAGAGACAAGATTTGTTAAATGCTTGTCTCAGGACCTAAGTCATGCTAACCAGGAAGAAACCTAGTCAGATCTGAAAATTAATTCAAGGCATGTGAGGAGTTCTCCCCTGCCATAGATTTCAAGCAACTCATGTGTCTTTTCTAGAAACTGTCTCTATGTTTTACAATCAGCAATGGTTTTCTTGTATTTTTGAATTCCATATAATGTGTAACTTGTGGACACTCAGGTGGAATAGGTCGTCCCTTTTTTGACTCTTTCTTCTTACAGACATCTTAATAAACTATTTTTTCAATGCTATATTTCTAGGTTTTTTTCTCTGCCACATTAATAATGGTGTCAGAAGTGGTACACATCCCTTGTTTGCTTCCCTTCATATGGAATAAAGCTGACTTCATTTTGCCCAAAATTCTCAGAGACTAGAGGTTCAGAGAAACACTGAATAAAACTCATTGTAAACCTAAACATATATATATATATACACACACACATACATACATACATATATATAGGATGTATCATAATAATTTCTGGGGCTAATTTATTATAAAAGTCACCCAATAAAATTTTTATGTGATCAGTGTGTTTGCCTTGAAGACAGGCATGCACACCCAAACGAGCATGTATTGCTCAGAAGAACATACAGAATGGACATAAATAGTCACAAGGCAACAACTAGAGCAATAAAGTCAAGAATACCCACGGAAAACAGTGGTGGAATTGTCACAGTTGGGAGGTAGCCATCCTTCTTCACATTGACACTCAAGCTCATGATCACAGACCTAGAAGAGCAGCGATATGGTTTATTAACATGTCCCATGGTTTCTGTCACTTATCAGAGGTTTTAACAAAAAAGAACCAATGTTGGCGGCTGTTCAGTTATACAATACTCCATCACCTTCCCTGGCAGTCAATGGGTGGTCCACATTACTGTCGGCATCTGAGAGATTATCAACTAAGCGTTAGATCATAAGATCATAGATTTAGATAGAAGAAGAACCTTGAGAGATCATTTAGTCCAACCCCTCCATTTTACATATGGGGAAAATGTGTGAATTTAGGTCATGCAAGAAGTGCCAGAACCAGCATCTGAACCCAGGTCTTTTGACATCAAAATCCAGTGCTTTTTCTACTGTGCCATGTTACCTCTCTAAAGAACGGGAATGTGAATAGCCAGACTAATGCTAGTCACTTGAGTACTGCCAAAATTTACCGAGTTCATTGCCTTTCTCACTGAATATCTTTGTTTTCTTCCTTCTGATTTTTCTCCGTGTCTGTAGTACCACTAGTCACCCAATTTCCAATGTTCAAAACCTTGTGGTTACCTTTGCTTCTTCTTCTCTACCCCTTATCTGATCAGTGCTCTATGCTGGTGAATCCATCTCTGCAACATGTCTTTGTGTCCACCCCTTTCCTGGAACCCTTTCTACTGCTGCTGTCCAGTACTAATGCAACACCCTCCTAGGGTCTTCCTGCCACCATCCTCTACTGTCTCCAATCCAATTTTCACATCCTACCAGGTCAATCATGACATTATTTCTCCATCAGATTAAAAAAATCTTTAGTAGCTATACCTCCTCACCCCCACCAGAATATAAGCTGCATGAGAGGAAGACTGATCTTCATTATATCTTTTTATCCGCAGGGTCTAACAGAGGATATCATATGGAGAAGATACTTAATGAACACTGATTTAATTAAGTTGGATGTAATTATCTACTGGATGATATTCAAGCCATTCTCAAGGCCCTCTCTAATCTAGCACAACTCTCAGTTGGCAGACTCATATTACTCCCATGTAATCACATAACTACAGAGCCAGAAAGGACCTCAAACATCATCTCATCTAGGCCTCTCGATCACACATGATCAACACTCATTCAACCTTTGCTTGAAGATCTGAAACAAGAGGGAGTCCAGTTTCTCCTGACTCACCTCACCACATTTTTGGGAAGCTTTCATGATCAAAAGCTCATCCTGACATCATTTTTCTTTTGCCTCTTTTGAACTCTCCTTACACCCAACTGTCCCTAGTTCTGCCCTTTGAGGCTAAGCAGAAAGAAATTTAACCCATCTTTTACGTGACAGCATGTTAACTACTTAGACCAGGATCTTCCCCCTTACTTCTCTTCTCCAGATTAACCATAGCAGGAACCTTCAACCAGTATCTTTATGTCATGACCTCATGATCCTTCACCATCCTGATTACCCTCCTTTACATACTTTCCAACTCATCAAGGTCCTTCCTAAAATGTGCTACCAAATATTGAATCCATTTTCCCAGATGTATCATTATTAGGGTGGAGGACAATGATCCTTTATCTCCTAGTTCCTCATCTTTATAAGCCTCTAAATACAGCCTCAGACTGAATTCATTCCTTGTTTCCCATCTCCCATAGTAGGAATCCATATTATGGCAATTCATTAGAATCCCTAGCTCTATTTCACACAAAAGGAAGATTGCATAGCTATCCTTAGACATCCATCATTTTAAAATGGATGTGAGAATTGACATATATCCCTATTAAATTCCATATTCTGGAAAACTAGTATAGAAAAACAGAGATCTGGAAGGTCTGGGTTCAAATCCTGCCTCACACGCTTACTAACTCTGTGACCCTGGGACCATCACTTAATCTCTCTCATGTTGTTTTCTCAAAAAAGAATTTAAAGTGCTATGAAAACCTTGAATTTCTATAGCACTAATAACAACTGTTAATATTATTATTTTGATAACCCAAGCACATAATTCATTTTAGTCTGGTGACATATGTTCTTTATTTCTATTCCCTTATTTATGTTCACTCTCAACTCACAGGGTCACAGGTCTTGGGCTTCAAAGGTCCTCCTTATCCATCTAAGTCAACTCTCATTTTACAAATAAGGAAACTGAGGTCCAGAAAGGATGAATGATTAGTCCTAAGTTATAAAGTAGTCATCATTAGGGGTGAAATTTCAACTCATGGCTCTCCAGAACCAAGAGTCATTTTGATTCTACCCTTTCCAATTCAAAAGCTATGCACTCTATTTGACAAAGATAAAAGAAGTGAAATGACAATTGGGAAACTCTACCTTTTTGTACTCAGTCATCATTGTCCCATGATATCCTTCTGCCCCCCTTTCAATTCCTGAATTTCTACTTATCTACTAAGGCCAAACTCTAATGCTGCCTCCTTAGGAAAATTTTCCCTGACTCCCCCATGATCAATGATCTTCCCAGGAGTCTAGAGTTTCCCCCTCTCTAATCCTCTTTTCATGAAACCTTGTCTATTTCAATCATATGCATTCCTGTCTTATTCCACCACTATCCCACATCTTTGTAAAATATAAGCTCCTTGAGGGCAAGGAGCATATCTTTTTTAGACTGTGTATTCATCCTGTGTATTTTCCCCTGTGTTTACATAATGCTCAAAATATATGTTTGTTGAATTTTACAGTTGACTTAAAATTATTCTGAATTCAGGGAGCTTTAAGAATCAATAATTTGAACTTACTGCATGTCCTTTGCACTTTAAGGAACAATTGGATGATTTGTAGGCACTCTCAATGTCTACACAATCTCCATTGATGCATACCTGGAGGGGCAGGAAGAAAGAAAACAAAAGAGTCATAGGACATTACTTTTTCCCTGGTTTCAACTTTGTTCAACATCCTTGAAAAACTTGTTTTCTCAAAGAATCACAACTTTCAGTATGGAGAAACTGAAGCAGAAACAGGTTAATTTACTGGTCTTGGATCACTTTTCACAGTCTCTGAAGTCATATTTGAACTCATGTCTTCCTGATTCTAGGTTCATTAAAGATTGATTGGCTGGGTTTGGGGTATCACACAGGAAAACAAATTAGAGCCAAAGGCCTTTAGTGGTCACCCAGCCCAGTTCCCTAATTGTATAGGTAAAGCAATGGATTACAAGAGCATGTAAGTGACACTTTCAAGGTCATACAGCTTTTTCAAAATGTCTAAGGTGGAATGTGAACCCTAAGTCCTCCCTCCAAGTCCAGAATTCTACCTACTATGCCATGCTGGCTGTCTCCAAGAAAAGGAGTAGGATTTGGATTCATAGATTCACAAAGGTGAAAGGGATTTTAGCAATGCTCTATCCCATCCTTCAAATATTAAACATGAGATAATTGAAACCAAGGGAAGAGAAGCGACTTGGCCAAGGTCTTGCAGCCAGTAGATGGAACTACCAGAATCCAGAGGCACCTGTACTAACTCCCTCTCTATCCAGCCCTTGCCTCCTATTACCCAAGAGATTCATTACTTTGGAAAGCTTAGGGAGGTTTACTATACTATCTAGGCTTCCTGTTCTTATCTGGGGAAAAGAAGACAGTAGAGATTAGACATGAGACTTAAGTCATATAGAGAACTCCAGGAAGAGGAAAACTTTTTACCAATGCAAGTAGGCACCTTTTCTGCAAGTTATAACCTTATAGAGTCATCTAGACTGGAACAGTCAGAGAATGAGTAATCTACTTAGGGTAACTCAGATAGTATATGATAAAGTCAGACTGTAAAGTCAGGTGGTCAGTTCCAAGGCTGACTCTCCACCCATTATGCCAAACTGTTTCATCTAACAGTATTATCACAAAATTTGAACCCCCATACAACTACATGCATATAAACATTATCCCTGTTGAACAAGCCACCCTGCCTGTGGATATAAAACCAGTAACTAGGAATTAAAAATTCCTTGGAGTAAAGACCAATGTCAACATACACTTTTGTTTCCACATTTGGTTCCATTCGCCACCATAGAAACCTCTTGGTTGCTGTCATCTGATGAGAACGCTTTGCAGGTCTGGAAAGACATGATTTTTCCCTTCCAGGGTAAAACATCTGATCCTCCATAGCAGTATAATTTGCCACACATAGAACTCCTGGGGGGAAGACAAGAAAGTTTTAACAATAAGGGAATGAGGGTGATAATCTAAAGGTGAAGTGTTAAACACTTTGGCTATACTACCTCAATACACCTCATTGTGGCCAACCAGATTAAAAGGTAATTTGAAAGTAGTTAATAAAATAAACAAAATGCAATAAACCATAAATAATGCTCATTTGTGGTTTTCTAAAGCAACGTTCAGCCCTCAGGGATCCTTATGTATAGTTTAGCTTAGTTCTAATGTGTTTGAGTTTAATACTACTATTCTACAGAGCTATTTGACCTAAGCTGAATAATCAGAAAAATGCAAACTCCTTTGAAGAAGGAGTTATTCTTTATTTTATCTTCAAATCCTTAACATTTTATATATCGTAAGTTCTTGTTAAGTTCACATGGAATGAATGAATGAATGGGTAGCAGGCACTTCCCATGGAGATGAGGCTGTATGTACTCTGGCTCTTCTCCTTTTGGGTCATGGGTACTGTGTCCCTGTGCTAAAGAACATGTGTGACCAGAAGTTGTCATTCTCTTTCTCTGAGTTCCAATCCAATTCAGTTCTCCTCCCCTACCCTTCTGTGAATGGATGAAATCAATATTTATTGATTGATTTTTTGAGTTCTAGTCTAATTCCATCTCTCTCACCTGCCAACCTCTGTGAAAGGATCAGTCATGGCTTAATAAATATCTGCTGACTGGTTGACTGATGTTCACAATCTTGGTGGCATCTCCTTTTCTTCCTTCTCAGTTACCCCTTCTATCCAGTCAGTTGCTACATCTTGTACTTTCTTTTGACACAAAATGTCTGTGATATATCTCCTCCTCTTTAATCACACAAATATGTCCTAAGATGAGATCCTCATTATCTCTCACTTCCACTGTTATAATAGCTTTCTAATTGTTCTCTCTTCCTCAATTTTCTCCCCACTCCAATCCACCTCCTACTCAGCTGTAAAAGTGATCCTCCTAAAGAGCAGGTCTGATCATGTCATCCCTCTGCTTGATTCCCCATTACCTTCAATATGAAATTTAAACTTCTTTGTTTGGCATTTAAAACTTTTCCCAATCTATCCCCTTCCTACCTTTCCAATCTTCTTATATCTAATCCCCATCCAAATACTTATGGTTCCGTCATGCTTCCCAAATTGTTTTTTTATCACATATAATACACCATCTCCCACCTCTTTGCCTTTGCACTGACTGTACCCCATCTGCCTCCCTAGTTTCCTTTAACACTCAGCTAATTCCCAGATTTTGCATAAGACCTCTGCCAGCCCCCTGTTATTGTTGCTTCAAATATAAATCAACTTGAGGAAATGGTCAGCACAGGTTAAGTAACTTGTTCAAGGACACATGGGCAAATGTCATCAGAGGCAGGATTGTAACTCAGTTTCTCTCACTTAAGATATGGAAAATAGGATACTCTAATAATTCAAGAAATGGAAGACATAGGTATGGGACAGAGGAAAGTGATATTGTCTAACCTTGTTCTCCACCTGCCTCCTCTCAATACTATTTGTATGATTGATTTCCAAGTGTATTTTCTCCAAATAACCAGAGTTATTTGGTCATGCAACCACACCTTTGTCCTCAAAACTCACACATAGAAAAAGTCAAGGTCCTTACCCTGCTTTACAGGGAATGTGCTTGTCATCCACCTTTCGGCAATAGCCATAAATTGAACCAGCCTTGTTTATGTCGAAGCATGACTTTTCAGCAGCTTGAGCTCCTGGCATCACACAGGATCATGAAACAAGTTTGGAGAAAAAAATGTTAACAAACACATATTTACATTAGACATATAGCTCAAGTAACTTAGAAGGTGTTCTAGCCCTACTGCTTTGCAGATAAAAACCACATCTTTGCTTGATTCATGGAATCAATCAGATAAAAACATAAGCAAAGCCTTACTCATTCTGAGAGTAATGAATGTTTTAAACCATTGGCTTAGATTAAGTTACACCATTCAGGAAATGTATTGGGGTTTTCAGAAATAATAAATTAAATTTCTTGGCCTGTGTATATAAGTGTAGGAGCATTCAAGCAAGAGCTAGGCAAGTTTCAGGAGGGCTTTGAGGAGGCGACCCTTGTGTCTGGACCCAAAGGATAGTGAGAGCAGAGGGGAATTTATGCATCCTCCCCATCTCTACTGTGATTGGGGGCAGGGGAAAAACCCCAGTATGTGCACTATTTACATATCATCACTCCCTTTAGAATGTGAATTCCTAAAGAATAAGGAACATGACATTTGGGATTTATTTTCTCCCTTGATTAATATCCCTGGTATTTAGCATAGTGCAGGAACATATTAACAAATATATGCTTATTCATTGTAGGCTGCCTTCTCAAAAATCAAAAGATTTGAATTTCACATTGTTGATGGTAGTAGCATTCCCAGAGTATACACAGCAAGAACATGTAGCCTGGAAGTCTGTGATGGCACTCACACTCAGAGCTAACAAGGTATTCTACTGGGGGGGAATTTCATTTTCATTTCATGAGGATTTTGCAAAGAGAGATAATAACTCTCTTAAAACAGAAGCTGTGAGTCACTGCATTAGCATGTCTTCTCCAAGCTTGAGTCCTCTCTTCTCAGGGAACAAGTGTGTGCAGAGCAGGGAGTGTGCAGTTATAAGGGATGTTTTGTGAGCATCTGTCCTTACTGTACCTTCTCAATAAATGTCTCTTTGTAAAAACTAATTGATATCAACTGTCTGACCACTATTAGGGAACAAACTGGTTGGGGACTCATAAACAGTATAAATTCCAACTCCCTTCTGTGGGGAGGAATAGTTAGCTACTTTCTGGCAACCTAATCTACCTATGAGAGGAGAAGAGGGGTGATACATACAGACATATGCATACACACATGCACATACATACATGTATACATGTGTATATGCATGTATGTATATGTGTATGTGTACACAAATATATGTATATATACATCCATATACATAGATATGCATATATATATATATAAACATGTGTATGTGTGTGTGTGTTTGTGTAGTAGATGCTTTACCAAGTAGAGTCATGGGGACTAGATTTGTGATTCCATTGGTATGGGGAACTTTCAGTTGTGGAAACTCCCTCTACAATTGCAGGTCAGCACCTTCTCTGCTTCTCACAGGTCTAGAGATTTACCTAGAGATTCTATGACTTGACATATATCCAGTGGATAATGAAAGTAGGACATGAAGCCTGTTTTTCCTGGATTTCAGGTCAATTTTCTAGGTATGATTTGTGCTATACTAAATGCAAATAATAACTTACACAACCAAGAAGGAGAGAAGTATTAGAAACACTCCAAGAGACAGCTGGGTTAGTCACTGGGGCACAACCTATAGTCTGTGTCAGTATTTTACCAATACATGAATTTAAAATAATTCAGCAAGATAGTCTTTTAGTGTAATGTTGAGTATTTAAATATTTAGAAAGATCTGCGTAGAGTCTTCACTTTTTATATAACTGTGTAGAAATAGATTGTGAGAGATGGAATTGGTCAGTTACCACTAGAAGCCCACAGAATAGTCTCAGAGAAGTGGGGGGGGGGGGGAAACTGTGCTAGAGTGGAAAGAGTGCTTATTTTAGCTATGGGAGGAACTGGTTCAGCTTACCTGGGAAGAATTGACCTGTGACCTTAGCCTACTTGTTTAATCTGTCTCAGCCTTAATTTCTTAGGCATAAAAAAGGAGGGGGTTGCTCCATGTAATTTATAAAGTCTTTCCTGGTAAGAAATCTATGATCTTAAGACCACTCAACTGTAGCCTGGAAAACATTTAAGAAGACTAGAGTCAGCCTGTCAATAGACTATATGAAAACAACTGGCTTATTTGTAAATTCATATTAATTGAAATCAATAAAGAATTCTGAAGAATAAAGAAAATGACTTACACAGATTACCTTCTTTGGGGATCCCAACAAAAGTACATAGCAGATGCTAACTATTATTCCCATTTTACATGATTTTTTCTTTTTTTTAATTTTCTTTTTTTAAAATTAAATTATTTTATTTGTTTTCAGTGTTCTACAATAACTTCCATATAGCTTAGATGATTCCCCCTCCCTCCCCCTCACTTCCCTCTTCCTCCCTCCTCCCTTCCTCTCATTCTCCCCTCCCTCCCCACTCCCTCCTTGAGAGGACATATAATCTTATATAGGTTCTACATGCACATTTCTATTAAATACATGTTGCATAGAAGAATTAAAATGTATGGGAGAAACCGTAAAATGGAACAAAACAAAACATAATACAAAATAAAATGGTCTGTTTCAATCTACAATCCAATTTCACAATTCTTTCTCTGGATGTGGAAGGTATTTTGCCTCAAAAGTCCATTGGAAAGTTTTTAAGGCCATGCATTTCAATGAAATGGACCTCAGAAAAATTCCTCGCACACTGTGGTTTTTGCTGTGTACAAAGTTTTCCTGGTTCTGCTCCTTTCACTTAGCATCAGATCATATAAGTCTTTCCAGGCTTCTCTGAAGTCTTCCTGTTCATCATTTCTCACAGTACAATAGTATTCAATTACATTCATGTAACACAACTTGTTCAGCCATTTCCCAATTGATGGGCATCCCCTTGATTTCCAATTTTGGACACCACAAAGAGAGTTGGTATAAATATTTTTGTATATGTGGGACACTTTTCCATTTCTATGATCTCTTTGGCACAGAGTCCCAGAAGCAATATTGCTGGGTCAAAAAGTATGCACATTTTTGTAGTCCTTTGGGCATAGTTCCAAATTGCTCTCCAGAATGGTTGTATCAGCTCACAGCTTCACCAGCAATGAATTAGTGTTCTAGCTCTCCCATATTTCTCCAACATTTATCATCTTCCTGTTTTGTCATGTGAGCCAATCAGAAAGGTATGATGTGGTATCTCAGAGTTGTTTTTATTTGCATCTTTCTAATCAATAGTGATTTAGAGCATTTTTTCAAATGATTGGAGATAGCTTTAATTTCTTCCTCTGAAAATCCCCTGTTTATATCCTTTGACAATTTATCAAATGGGGAATGACTTGTATTCTTGTACATTTGACTCAGTTCTCTATATATTTTAGAAATGAGGCCTTTATCACAGATATCAGTTGCAAAAAATCTTTCCTAGTTTTCTGCTTCCTTCCTAATCATAGTTGCATTGGGTTGGTTTGTGCAAAAATTTTCAATTTAATGTAATCAAAATTATATATTTTGCACTTCATAATATTCTCTGTCTCTTTTTGAGTCATAAATTCTCCATTCTCCATAAATCTGGCAAATACACTATTCCTTGCTTCCCTAATTTGTTTACAATATCTATCAATCTTTATACCTACATCATGTATCCATTTGGACTTTATTCTTGGGTATGGCATCAGGCATTGGTTTATGCCAAGTTTTAGCCACACTGTTATTCATTTTTCCCAGCAATTTTTGTCAAACAGTGAGTTCTTATTCCAGAAACTGGGGTCCTTGGGTTTATCAAACAGTAGATTGCTATATTCATTAAATACTGTGTCTTGAGTACCTAACTTATTCCACTGGTCTAGCCCTCTGTTTCTCAGCCAGTAACAAGTAGTTTTGATGACTGCTACTTTATAACACAATTTGAAATCTGGTAGGGCTAGGCCACCTTTCCTAGTATTTCTTTTCATTTGTTTCTTTGATAGTCTGGACCTTTAGTTCTTCCAGACAAATGTTGTTATTATTTTTTCTAGCTCTAGAAAATAATTATCTGGTAGTTTAGTTGGTGTGGCACTGCATAAGTAAATTAATTCAGGTAGGATCGTCATTTTTATTATATTAGATTGGTCTACCCACGAGTAAATGATGTTTTGCCACTTATTTTGATCTGACTTTATTTGTGTGAAAAGTGTTTTGTAATTGTTTTCATATACTCCCTGGATTTGTTTTGGCAGGTAGACTTCCTATTTTATAGTGTCTACCATAGCTTTAAACAGGATTTATCTTTCTATTTCTTGCTGTTGGACTTAATCAGTATGATATTAGAAATGCTAACTGTAGCAATAAGAGAAGAAAAAGAAATTGAAGTATTTAAAATAGGCAAAGTAGAAACTAAGTTATCACTCTTTGCAGATGATATGATGATATACTTTCCAGAGAATCAAGTAAAAAAACTACTTAAAATAGTAAACAACTTTGGCAAAGTTGCAGGTTACAAAACAAACCCAGATAAATCATCTGCATTTCTATATGTTACTAAAAAACAATGGTGATAATGAACATCCATGTTTCTTGCCTGACCTTACTGGAAATGCATCTACCTTGGCCCCATTGCGTATATTGCTTACTGGGGATTTTAGGTACTATTTATTATTTTATGGAAAGTTCCATTTATTTCTATGCTTTCCATTGTTTTCAATAGGAATAGATGTTGTATTTTATCAAAAGCTTTTTATGCATCTATTGAGATAATCATGTGGTTTCTGTTAGTTTGTTGTTGATATGATCAATAATGTTAATAGTTTTTTTCTAGTATTGAACCAGCCCTGCATTCCTCGCATAAATCCTATCTGATCATAATGTAATCTTTTTTTTTAAATTTTTATTTTATTTATTTATAAATGTTCTACAATCACTTTCTTAAAATTAAGATTTTATCCCCCCACACCTTCCCCCCACTACCCTCCTCCCTCCCCATGACAGCATACAATTCTGTATAGGTTCAACATATACTTTCCTATTGAGCATATTTTCATTATAGTGATGCTATGTAGTTGCACTGACATAAGTGGAAGAAATCAGTTGCTGTATTCTATTTGCTATTATCTTCTTTAAAATATTTGCCTTTATATTCATTAGAGAAATTGTTCTGTAGTTTCTTTCACTGTTTTGATTTTTCCTGGTTTAGGTATCAGAACCATATTTGAATCATAAAAAGAAATTGATAGGACTCCTTCTTTGGCAATTTTGCCAAATAGTCTATATATTATTGGAATTAACTGTTCTTTAAATGTTTGATAGAATCCACTCGTAAATCCATCTGGCCCTGGAGATTTTTTCTAATGAGTTCATTGATGGCTTGTTCAATTTCCTTTTCTGACATGGGGCTATTTAAGTACTTAACTTCTTCTTCTGTTATTATGGGCAATTTATACTTTTAAAAATAATCTTCCATATTATTTAGATTGTCAAATTTATGAGCATACAGTTAGACAAAGTAATTTCTAATTATTGTTTTAATTTCCTCTTCACTGGAGGTTGGTTCACTCTTTTCATTTTTGATATTGGTAATTTGGGTTTTTTATTTCTTTTTTTAATCAGATTGACCAAAGGTTTATCAATTTTATTGGTTTTTTCATAAAACTAACTCTAGCTTTATCTATTAGTTCAAGAGTTTTCTTAACTTCAATTTTATTAATCTCTCCTTTGGTTTTCAGTATTTCTAATTTTGTGTTTACTTAAGGATTTTCAATTTGTTCTTTTTCTAGTTTTTTCAGCTGCATGCCCAATTTGTTGATCTCTATTTTATTCATGTAGGCATTCAAAGATATAAAACTTCTCCTAAGAACTGCTTCTGCAGTATTCCATAAGATGTGGTAGGTTGTCTCATCATTGTCATCCTCTTGAATGAAATTGTTGATTGTTTCTATGATTTGTTGCTTAGCCTGCTCATTCTTTAGATTGTCTAGTTTCCAATTACTTTTTGGCATATAATTCCATGGCGTTTGATCACATAATTTTTATTGCATTATGATCTGAGAAGGATGCATTCACTGTCTCTGCCTTTCTGCACTGGATTGCAAGGTTTTTATGGCCTAGTACATCATCAGTTTTTGTATATATCCCAAGTACCACTGAGTAAAAAGTATATTCCTTTCTATCTCCATTCAGTTCTCTCCAGAGATCTATCATATATAACTGACCCAGAGTTTTATTCACCTCCTCAACTTCTTAACTTCTTTCTTGTGTATTTGAAGGTTAGATTTATCAGGTTCAGAGAGGGGGAGGTTGAGGTCCCCCATAAGTATAGTTTTGCTGTTTATTTCTTCCTGTAACTCCCTTAACTTCTCTAAGGATGCGGATGCTCTACCACTTGAAGCATATATGTTTAGTAATGAAATTGCTTCATTTCCTATGGTGCCTTTTAGCAGGATATAGTTTCCTTCCTTATCTCTTTTGATTAGATCTTTTTCTGCTTTTGCTTTGTCTGAGATTAGGATTGATGCCCTTGCTTTTTTTACATCAGCTGAAGTGCAATATATTCTGCTCCAACCTTTTACCTTAACCCTGTGTGCATGCCCCCGTTTCACATGTGTTTCTTGTAAACAACATATTATTGGAATGTGGTTTTTAGCCCATTCTGCTATTCAACTCTGTTTTATGGGAGAGTTCATCCTCACAGTAATAACTACTATCTGTGTCTTTCCCTCCATCCCCTTTCCCTCCTGTTTATGCTTTTAGTACTCCCTTCTCCCTTCCCCTCCACAATAGAGTTTTAATTTTTGACCATCACCTCCCTCAGTCTTCCTTCCCTTTTACTCCCCTTTTCCCTTACTACTTCTTCCTTCTCTTTTAGCCTCCTTTCTCTTTTCTTTCCCCTTTCCCCTCCTACTGCCTGTAGAGTTAGTTCTATTTCTATACTTAACTGAGTTCTTTGTTCCCTTCTTGAATCCAATCAGATGAGAGTATATCTCAAACAATGCTCATCTCTCTCCCTTCTTTCCCTCTACTGTAATACATTTTTGTGCCTCTTCCTGTAATGTGATTTACCTTTCTCTTACTCCTCCTTTTCACATCTCTGATTACAATCCCTTTGCATTCTTAAATCACATTTTCATCATGACATCATTTACTTTATACCACTCCCTCTATCTTTGTATATCCCTTTTATATATCTTAATAAATATACAATTCTCAAGATTAACAAGTATCATCTTCCCTTATACGGAAATAAACAGCTTGCCCATATTGAGTAATAAGATTTTTTTTTACCCCATTTACCTTTTTATGCCTCTCTTGAGACCTGAGTTTGAAGATTGAATTTTCTATTGAGTTCCGAATTTTTCATTAGGAAGGTCTGGAAATCTCTTATTTTATTGAATGTCCATATCATTGCCTGAAATATTATACTCAATTCTTCTGGGTAATTAATCCTTGGTTGTAGTCTTACCTCTTTTGTCTTACAGAATATCATATTCTAATTCCTTCAATCTTTTAATGTAGAAGCTCTAAGGTCCTGTATGATACTGACTATAGCTCCTTGATATTTGAGTGGCTTCTTTCTGGCTGCCTGAAGTATTTTCTCCTTCACTTGATAGTTCTGGAATTTGGCAACGATATTTATTAGTGTTTTTAGTTTGGGATCCCTTTCAGGAAGTGAATGGTTGATTCTTTCAATGACAATTTTACCCTCTGGATCTAGGATTTCTGGGCAATTTTCCTTAATGATTTCCTGGATGATATTGTCTAGGCTCTTTTTTCGTCGTGGCTTTCTGGTAGACCAATAATCCTTAGATTTTTCTCTCCTGGATCTATTTTCCAGGTCAGTTGTTTTTCCAATTAGATATTTTTCATTTTCTTCTATCTTTTCATTGTTTAGTTTCTGTTTGATTGCTTTTTAATATCTCATAGAGTCATTAGCTTCTACCTGCCTAATTCTAATTTTTATCAAATTATTTTCTTGAGTTAACTTTTGCATCTCCTTTTCCATCTGTTCAGTTGTTCCTTTTAAATTCTTCTGTGTTTTTTTTTTATCATATTTTTAAAATAATTGGTCAGTTTTTCTTCTATTTCTCTTATTTGGCTTTTAAAATCCTTCCTGAGCTCTTCCCAGAATGCTCTTTGTGCTTCAGACCAGTTCATATGACCTTCTGAAGTTTCAGAGGGAAGTACAGCCTCAAAGCTGACTTCTTTGGTATGTGTGTTTTGGACCTTGTCCCCACAGAAAGATTTTATGGTCTTTTCTGCTTTACTTCTGACTCAAGATAATCATGTTTTTTTCTGGATTTTAAAGTTGCTCTCTGCACCTAGGGTACAAGGGGTTCTGTCCCACAGTTCTTGTGCCTACAATTTGAGGCTTTGTGTGTTGTGGCCTCTGGTTCTTTCATCTAGAAGCTAAAATGCTGCAGCTTACCTGGTACTGACCTGACTGGTGTTGGAAAGCAGAGGCTAGGTGAAGTCTTTTTGGGTTTTCCCAGAGTTACCCTGGAGCTAGCTTGTTAATTGTGGAGGAGGGGTGGCCTGGCCACAGGAGGTCTCCTCTGCTGAGCTAGAGCATAATCAAGCTCAGTGGTTGCACTAGTGTCTCTTCCCAATTCCCCTGGGGTGCTGAAGCACACCTGGGGTCCTTGTGTTGCCTGTTGTGGGCTTCATCCACCTGGGGCTCAGGATCTTCTCCTGGTTTGCTGAGGTGGGACTGTCTGGAACAACTCTGGTCCTGCACTAGCCCCCTTCAACCACAGCAAGAGGGACCCTCCTTAGCGATTTTCCTAGCCTCATTAATAGGCTGTTTATCCCTTCTGCTGCTCCCACTGTTCTAGGGTTTTTTCCAGGGAGATATTCTCTGGGCTCTTCAAGATCAACAAGGGGAGGGAGATAACAATTATTGATCGCTCTGGCATCTTGGCTCTCAGAACCAGAAATCCCCATTTCACATGAAAAGAAACTGAGGCTAGCTTAAGTGAGCTAGTAGTAGGTTTTAAATCTGTTCTAGCCACTGTATCAAATTGACCCAAAGTTCTTCCTGATCAATTATCCCTTTCTTCAGATGATTATGGCATCAGATATGCAGTTTTTGAGCTGGAAAGCATACTTTAGATAAAATAGTAGCAAAAATAGATGTGTGATAAAATCTTCAGCATATCAATGACTATGAACCATGAGGCAATGGGTCACTAGGTGTTGCCATAGTGCACAGAGCAGTGTTCCTGAGAGTTCATATTGGAACTCCCATACTTAATAGAGGTGTGATTCTGAGTAAGTCACTTAATTGCTCTTTGCCTCAGTTTTCTCAGTCCTAAAATGGGGATACAAATAATAGTACCTACCTTCCAGGTCTTTTGTGAGTACCAAATTAGATAATATTTGTAAAAATGCTTAGCACAGTTTTCCTCAGTTGTTTCAGTCATATCTGACTCATACTGACAATGGTTGGCACGAGTCACTTGGCAAATACTTGTTCCTTCCCTCTCCAATAAATCAGTAAACAGATATCCATAATAAGAGTAGCTAGTACTATTAAGGCTTGATAAGTATTTTATGTATGAATATATTATCTCAAGTAATCCTTGCAACAATGCCAGAAAGGAGGCACTAGAATCATCACCATCTTTTAGATGAGAAAATAGAGGCAGAGAGATTTCAGATGACTTGCCTAAAATCAAACACCTATCTAGTTAGTGTCTGAGACAAGCTTTGAACTCAGATCTATCCATTAGACTCCAGGTCTAATATTTTCTCCAATGCTCCACCTAGCTGCTTGTCAGTGTGCTATGCATTGTGCGCCTTACAGGTACTGAATGTATAAAGACAGAATGAAAATCATCCTTGCCTTCAGAGGTTAAAACCCTACATGTCCCTTCAACTCTTACCTTCCCCCCAAAGATTGACACACTGGTCCTGCAGTGTTGGGCACTGCCCCATCATGCAATAACCTTTCCCATTTTGGCAGGGAAATCCATTGACTCGGAATCGGTCCTTGGGACAGCTCTCAGACTTGCCATCACACGTTTCTGGTAGGTCACATTCATCTTTTTTTGGCCTGCACAGGGTCCCAGCCTTTTTGATCTAGAAGAAAAGGAGAAAAAATGAGTAAGAGAAAATTGTCTCTGTTTCTGACCCTGACCCTAGGCAGCAGTCATCATGGTGAAATGGCAAGAGCTCTGGAGCCAGAACACCTGAGTTCACATCTTGATTCTGCCACTTTTGGCTTTTTGTACAAATTATTTTAATTTTATGGGAAACACGATCCTTATATACAAAGTGAAGAGGAATGGGCTTGTGTGCTTCTGTGGTCCCTTCCAGTTGTAAATCTATGAGCATATAAACTTTGTAAAGGAAAGAAGGAATGAAGGGAAGAAGGAAGGAGGGAAGGAAGCATAGAAGGAAAGATAGAAGGTAGGAAAGAAAGGAAGGAAGGAAGAAACAATAAAAGAAAGAAAAGAAAAAATATTCTGTCTCTTTGTTTTGTTGGCAATTAGTCATCAATTTGTTCCATTTGTTTATTTAAAGGTAGTGGCTACATGCCCATACTTTCCATCTGTTTCTTCTGTGTTTGATTTTAGGCAAGTCATCTGAAATCTCTCTGCCTCTATTTTCTCATCTAAAATAAAAAAAGAAGGCAATAGAAGAGGTGAGAGTCCTAGACTTGGTATCTCACACTTTCAAGTTAGAAGAGATATTCAAGGTCATAAAGTTCAGCCACCTTGTTTCATAGATCATGAAATCAAGTTGAAGTTGGAGTACTTGGGTGACCTTGGGCTTGATATTTAACCTCCAAAGACATCAGCTACCATACATGTAAAAGGAGGAGGCTGGGCCCCATGACCTCCAATATTCCTTGCAGCTCCATAACTATGATCTCATTACATAACAGATAAAGAAACAGCACTGGCGAAAGGTCACATGATGCATCCAAGGATCCAGAATTAGTAAGGGTCTATGGCAGGATTTGAACTCAAGCATTTGGGATACCAAGTCTAGGACTCTCACCTCTTTTATTGCCTTCTTTTTTTATTTTACAGATGAGGAAAATTGATGCCCAGAGAAATGAGGTTACTTTTCTAGTGATACAGGGAAGGTTAGGATTCAATCTGAAATCAAAACCAATTTTCTGCATATGATTCTCCTACATCCTTTCACAGAATAAGCACCTTTCTTCAATTCATGAATATTATAAGATTTCATCTGCTCAGATTGATCCCTCCACCAACACAGGCTTTAACTCCCATGATAATTTGTTACCTAGTGTTCTACAATGGCCAGGGAAGAAATATTCCTCACCTTATGGTCAAAAGTAGTGATAAGCGTTTGCTTACTGAATGAGCCTAGTGGTCCAAGAAAAGGTGTAAAAGCCTTCCCATGAGTTCCCTTTCAGGCTTTGCAACCTTTGCCCAATCTCATGTGCCACAGGCAGAGGCTAAAAAAATGTCAGGGTCCTAACCTCCTTCCTTTCCTCACCCCCACCCCCTACTTCTGAATGAAATGCTGGGGAAATCCTTGGGTGGAGGAGAAACAATATTAGAAAATTTTTTTAAAAAAATAGAAGGGAAGGTTGTGTCTCAAGAATTTTTAAAGACCTTGGAAGAAGACAATTGTTTCCATATATGCCAAAGATTTCAAGGTTGGTTCGAGGTGGGGAGGAAAGGAGGAAGAGAGAGAGAGAGAGAGAGAGAGAGAGAGAGAGAGAGAGAGAGAAGAGGAGGAAGGAGGAAGAGGACGATGGCAATGGAAAGAGAGGGAGGAGGAGGAAAGAAGGTAAAGACAGGACAGATATATTGATGGAGAGAAGTTAAGTAACATGTACATACACACAGAAGCATCATGCATCTGTATGTGTAAATATGTATATATGTGTATACATATGTGTGTGTGTTTGTGTGTGTATATTATATATCACTTACCATCCATCATTGTCATATAAGATAATATATGTAAAGCAGATGTTTGTTGATTGGTATGTTAGCGAAAGAGGGAATAAGCATTTATTAAGCGAGTATTATGTGCCAAGCAACGTTAAATACCTTTACACATATTATTTCATTTGATCCTTTGGACAACCCAAGGAGGTAGGTGCTCTTATCACCATCTTTCAGTTGAGGAAACTGAGGCACCAAAAGATTAAAAGACTTGCCCAGGGTCACATAGCCGGTGAGTGTCTGAGATAGGCTTGAACTCTGGTCTACAACTATCTCCAACTGCTAGCTGCCTGTCAGGTGTCTATATTGTGCCAGGCACACTGTCCTAGCCCCTGGAGAGGTTGCTAATTATATTAATGATGAAGATGGTGATGATGACGATAAGAAAAAAGTAAGAATAACGGATAAGCTTACTATGTGCCAGGGACTGTGTTAAATGCTTTTCAATTATCATCTCGTCTGATCACCATAACAAGCCTAAGAGATAGACGCCATCATCATTCCCATTTTAAAGATGGGGAAAACGAGGCACGTGTTATCTCATCTGCTCCTCATGACAACCTTTCCAGGTGGGTGCTGCTATTATCATTCCCCTTTTACAGATGAGGAAGCTGAAGCAGATGGTACTTAAGTGACTTGCCCAGGGTCACAGCTAATAAGTCCCTGAGGCTGGATTCGAACTCAGGTCTTCCTGACTCCAGGTCCTGCTTTGTCTTCATTGCTAACTCTCTTTAAAAATAAATAAATAAATTGTCAAAGTACTAGATGCACCGACAGAGGAAAAAACAGATCTTTTCTTATAATTTTCTTTGGTCCTCGAGTAGAAATACAGAGCTAATGGCATCAGCCCAAGTCCTCTGCTTGGAGAGGTTTGTGGGCCCAGTGGCCTCTGTGGTAGATTCCTATGGATCCACACCTGGGGTGCTCTTTGTCCATTTCGAAAAGGAAGGGCGAACTGCACATCAACAGTCCTGGCCTCTCATCGTCCTTTCATTGATTGACCCTGAGTTGCCTGTTCTTTCAAGCTCAGCTCCTTTCCTCCACTCCCAGCCCCTCTAAATCTCCACAGCTCAAGGATGTCTCACCATTTTTGTATGAATTCCATGATTTGTGACCAAGTCCTTCTTCTTCCAGGAACAAACCTTGTTCACATTTAGTACTTGATTCACACAAGAAGTATTCTTAGTCAACAAAGGTTAAGTTCCTTTTAAATGGGACAGGGGAATCACTGTAAACCATTAATATTTAGACAACTAATAGTGATACCAGCTGTGAATGCTCTGAATGAAGTATGTGGAAATATGATCAGCTTATCTTTGGAGATCACTTGTGTTCTCTAGATAGTGCTTATGTCCGAAAGGATGCTGGTAAGACGCTTTTATGTGAGCCACCTGGGAAGCTACTGAAACAAAGATCATGGACTTGGGCAGCCCCACCTCCCTGTCAAGTCCCGACATCCCCCTTTCTCAGAGTACCTACAGTATCGGTTCACTTTCTTGACGGAAGCTCCCTAGATCTCATTATGTGAAACACTGGTATAATTTATAAATGGCACTCACTATATAAAGATGCATATAAATGATACACATGTATCCCATGTGATCCAGCTTGCATGTTTTTTGTTTGGGGCTTATGCCTTTGTTTCTCAAGTGTCTGTAGTGAAGTTTGTGATGGATGGTGAGTCATGGTCTGTATGCTGTTTGATGCTTTATACCACCTTGATCCACTGGCTTTGGTTTTCCTGTTTTCAATGACTGATTAAAGGAATTCAGAACTTTGAACATGATTTCGGTATCATTATCACATCATCACAATTATCAACATTGCTAGCATTGGTTCCTCATTATTTTACTAATGTGGAATATTGATCATCATCTTACCTGGCAGTTTTCACAGCATTCTCCAGATGCACACTTAAAATTTGGCTTGATTTTACATGTTGTGGCATCACAGCAAATATTGGTACATTCCTATGAAAAATCATCAAGGGAAAGCATTACAAAGGCTGGGCTTTCTTTAATCCCATCAAAACACTCTCTTAACTCATTCATTCTCAGGTAGGCATGGAGATCTTTGAGATCGGAAACAATTTATTTATTTATATCTATTATATGTCCATTTTATGTATATATAATTAATATGTAACATGATACACTGATATAATTATATAATTGAAATGCTATATTTAAATTAAAATTTGATATGACATGATATGATGTGTGACATATTACATTTAATTATTTAATCAAAATATACATATATTTATTTATATCTATTTTTATTGCTATCCATCTCTTATTTGTCTTATCAGTTATAAACCCTGGCATATAATAGGATAGGAACTGGACCTTTCATTCTATACATACAGAGAACTCTCAGATGGAGAAACTCCCTCCATCAATGCATGTTGACAACTTATCTGCAGCTAATAGGCCTAGGAAGCTGCTGAGAGGTTAAATGACTCACCTACAGTCACACAACCAGTATGTACCAGACATGGTTACACTTGAACCCAAGTTTTTCTGGCTTACAAACCAGCTCTCTCTCTCCTCTCTTCCATACCTTCTTAATATATTGCTGTCGAGTTGAATTGAAATCAACTAAATTACATAAACAGTCTGCTTCAATTGCTTAGATATTTCTATTACCAGGATTTAAATTGTATTTAAATAAACCCCCTTCTCCCACCCAATCCTCCTCCCCCAAAATCGGACTCATTCTTTGGCTTATTAATCAAGGACATATTTATTACCAATTACCTCTATATATTACCAATGAAATCAGGTCAAATATTTTGTGATTCTCAGTTTACTCAGCTGCAAAATAAAGAGGTTGGATTCAATGATGTCTAAGGTCCCTTCTACCTCTCTCTGTGTGTTCCTATCCAACCCTGTGTTCCTATCCAATCCTATTCAATTCCTTTCAAGCAATGTTTATTATCTACAATATATAATTTAAGGTCCCATGATATGCTAGGTTACAAATACATAAATATACAAAAGAAACAGTCCTTCCCCTCCAGGGGTTTACATTGTACCACAGGAGGAGATATAAGATGTACACAGATGAGTATATATGGAGTAACATAAAGGAATTTCAAGAGGGAGGAAGGATGTTAATAACTAAATCCATCAGGGGAGGCCTCTTGGAGAAAGAGGTGCCTGAGTTGTGGGATTCTGTGAGGACAGGAGAGTTCTCTAAATGAGTATCACCTTGTACAAAGACAGAAAGGCAGCAGATGCAATAACTGTGATTTCCTGGAAAACAAAAACTATCATTTATGTAGGTTTGCTTAGGACTTCACAAATATTAGCTCACTGGATTGTTTAAAGTAACCCTGAAAGATAGATGTGATTAGGATCCCCATTTTGTAATTGAGGAAACTGAGGCAGAGAGTAATATGTCCATGGTCACACAGTTGATAAGTGTCCAAGACTGGAAACAAATTCAGTTTCCTTATTCCAGGTTTACTGCTCTATCCAAAGTGCTACCTATTAATAATAAATAAAGGCTTTCATCTAAACAGCTCTAAATCCTATGAAGTATCATTTCAACCAGGGGACAAGAGCACTCAAATAACATTAATTACCGAATTTTCAAAAGTAACATTGCAGAAAACTTATATTTCCCCTCAATAATTAATGCATTTTGTGGGAGATAAAAAGAAAGGAAATGTATGATAAACACAAAATTGTTCTTTCTTGTGTAGTGGCCGCTCCCCACCAATTGTATCCTCTTTGGAGTGGCTACGAAGTGAAATGGAGAGATAGCAGGTCACAGAGCCAGGAAGTCCTGGCTCTGTGACCTGCTATGTGACCTTGTCAAGTCATTTAACCTTCCACAGCCTCAGTTTCTTTATCAATAAAATAGGGAAAATAAAAGCACATTGAACACATATATTTTTGGGGGGAATCAAAGAAGATAACCAATATAAAACTGTTTGCAAGTCTTCAATCACTATGTAATGTCAGCAATGATCTATTTGCAAACAGGCGAGTTTTTGAAATTCTCTGGTGTTATACACTACAGAGAAAGTGCAGCCCTACGTTGATAGAAGTTGACCTTAAAGTTCCCTACATGAAAGAAAGCCCATAATCAATCTCTATCTCTGTCTCTACATCTCATTTATTTTTGTGAAGATAAAGCCTCACCGACATGAGAATGATTTGGTGATGTGTTTATGTTGGCAGGGGAGAGGCAGTGTGTGGCTTGCCTGATAGAGGACTGACCACTGAATCATGGAAGGTTTGTGTTTAAATTATGCCTGTAAAGCCATCTGTGTGAGTCTGGGCAAGTGCTCTCACACTATTCCTTAAGTATATACCTTACCTCCCAGACAGTGTGAAGTTGTGGGTTGGAGAAGGAAGTTTATACACTGAGAGTTCCAGGTACAAATAGAATCAAAGGTCCAGTCCAACTTCTGTTATAACCATAATAGTTAACATTTAAATAAGGAATTAAGGCTTGCAAAACACTTTACATTTATTATATCACCGATTCTCGTAACCCTTGGAGAAAAGGTGCTATTATTTTCATCCTTATTTTGCAGATGGGTAAACTGAGGCTGTAAAAATTAAGTGACTCTGGCATCTGTTATATGCCATATTATAATTGTAGCTTTTATGTCAGTGACAATCTTGAATACTTAATGAGAGGGAGATGATATGGATTTAAGCTTATTCTTCTCTACTGAAATCTACATTATTATAATTTGCACTGATGATATTTTAGTCAACAATAGTGAAGGTAGATATTGGTGCTGTGATGAGCCACAAGAATTGTATGTGACCAAGGACTCTCTAAAAATGTGTTAGTGGGGGAATATTAGGACCGAGTGGAAGCCTTAAAGGAAGAGAAGGTCTGCATAATATTTTCTCCTTCATAATTTCATAAAGCACAAGCCTTGTAAGGAAAATCCAAATGGGAAAACATCATAAGAGAATCATAACCTAACCCAGATAATGAGTTCAACATTTTCAGGCATCTTCCCGTGAAGAAAGAATAGTCACAGTTAACAATATCTTTCAGGTTTGCAAAATACTTTAAAGATATCATCATAGCAGTCCTCAGAAGTACGTTATCATTAACATTTTACATCTTCTAATAACATCTTCCATCTTCCATAAGCATCTACCATTTTTCATCTAACAGATAAGGAAGGCCAAGAGAGATCAAAAGACTTGCCCAATAGTCATACAGATAAGTAGGCATCTGAGGCTGCATTTGAACTCAGGTCTTCCTGACTCTAGAGCCAGCACTCTTCTCAGTATCCTACTGATCAGAAATGGTGTCTGAGTCATGAAATAAAAAGTTTTTTAGTACCTCTGGGGACCCACAATCACATTCTTCTCCTGATTCTACTAGCATGTTCCCACAGATTGGAGTGGATATTATATCACTAGGTAAAGGGGCATTCTTCAGGCAGTTTGGTGACGCTGTCCTCAGGAAGTTTTCGAAGCTGTTGCGACTACAGGAACTGAAGTCCTTGGGTATATAATAGCTGTTGGGATGAGAAATAACAGTGAGGATTATATAGCCCTTGAGTGTGCATCCAACCCTGCCATGTTACCAACAAGGAAAATGAGGCCAGAGAGTTAAAGTGACTTGCCCAGAGTCACACAGTCCATAAGAAT
>CM053769.1:104707774-104721084 GCA_028658325.1 Potorous gilbertii
TATTATCCTTGACTTAATGTACTCCATATCCAATATGTTACAAAGGTCTATCGATTTTACCGTCATGGCAGCTCTTATAAATGTTTGCTTCTCCCCTCAGACATTGCCACCACCTTCATTCAGGCATTTATTTCTTCTTGCCTGGATTATGGCAAATAGCCAGCAGGTTGGTTTCCCTTCCACAAGTCTCTCCCCACTCCAATCCACCTCTACTCATTTTTCAAAGTGATCTTCCTAAAGCACAAGTCTGAATATGCACTGTCCCTATTCAAAAATTGCCAGTAACTCCCTGTCACCTCCAGGACCAAATAGAAAATTCTCTGGCATTCAAAGCCCTTCATAATCTGCTCTTCCACATGCTTCCAGTCTTCTGACACTTTACACCCCTGCCCCACTCCCACACTCTATGAGATAATGACGCTGTCTTCTCTGTTTTTCCTCCAACAAGAAATTCCATCTTCTGACTTGAGGCATTTTCACTGACTGTCACATGTCTGGAATGTTCTTCCTCTTCATGTCTGCCTCCTTGTCTTCCTTTGAGTCCCAGTTAAGACTCTATTTTCCCCAGGATATCTTTTTTGATTCACCTCTATTTCTGATGCCTCCCTTCTGTAGATTTATCCCGTAGGTATGGTTCAATAATGTTCCACTCTTTGTTACCCAATTTTGGTTTGGTTTTTTTTGGCTGAGATACTGGAGTAGTTTTCCATTTTATCCTCCATCTCATTTTACAGGTAATGAAAATGAAACAAACAGCTTTACATGACTTGTCCAGGTTCACACAGCTAGTATGTGTCAGGCCAGATTTGAATTCCATAAAATGAGTCTCCTTGACTCCAGGCTCAGCACTCTATCCACTGTACCACCTTGCTGCCCATTTCTATATTGTCCCTATCATTAGACTGTGAGATCATTGAAGGGTATCTTTTTTTTGTATCCCCAGCACTAAGCACAATATCTGGCACATATTTATTAAGCACATATGCTTAATAAATGTTTATTTATGGACTGCCTAGATATTCCTTGCAGTATTTTATATTTACTCACATAGAAATAAAGATTTAGAACTAGAAAGGACATTAGAGATCAAAATCTTTGCTGCTGCAGATAAGGCAATCCAGGCCCAAAAAGATCAAGCAATTTCGCAGAGTCACATAGGTATTAATCACCTACCCACTCTGCCATGAGGCAGCTAGGTGGCCCAGAGGACAAAGCACTAGACTTGTGGTCAAGAAGACCTAGATTTAAATCCACTACCCCTCACTCTGAGCAAGTTGCTTGATGACTATTTGCCTCATTTTCTTGATCAATACAGATAGCAGTTATTCCTGAAACTGAGTTATAAAGAGAAAATGAGATAATATTTTCAAAGTACTTTGCAAACCTCAAAACCCTATAGTAGTACTATCTATTTTGGCAGCGCCCCCTTATAAACTTGAAGGCCTTAACTGGCTGTGTTTGTATAGGGTCTGCACAAGAGAAATGGCCTAATATTGGTGCTAGAGTGTTGAATTTGGGTTCAAGTCACATTTATTACGTTCACTAAGTGTCTGAACTAGGAAAGTTATTTAACTTTTCTGGGCTTCACTTGCTGATTTGTTAAGTAGAAATCATAAGAATCATAGCAACAACAGCAAAATCTCTATTATAGGCTTATTGTGAGACTTAAATGAGATTATACATACATATATGTGTGTGTATTATATATACATATTATGTATATGTATATTATATATTCACATATGATGCTTTCTAAACTTTAGCTATATAAAATTGTTAATATTTATTATTTAATTATTATCAAAAGAGAAAACTCTGTTAAATTAACCAGATATTTACAAAATTTTCAAGTACCAAAGAACTAGCTGACTATTGTTCAATGTGCTTGTTGTTGTTTGTACTCATTAAGCACAATCTCCTTGGAAAAGATTTCTTTCAATCATCTTTCCTATAGGCTTCGGGGAGCCAGATTTATGCATAGGATGGTTGAAACTTACGTGATTAATTGGGCAACATCATGGCGCTTCATTTTGGGGAGAATACCCCCTCGCCAATTTGAGAAATTCTCCAAAGTCACATTTGCACTGGGGCTTATTTTTATCTGATTTCCATGTGTCCATATTTCCATTCCCACCAAGGCCACTTGGATATGGAGCTTTTTATATAACTGTCAAAAAAAAAATACACTTGAGGAATAAGCAATTTCAATTTCCAATAGCAGAGTAGCTAGTCAGATTTGCAAAAATATGTAAAAGCTATTACAAGATTGTGTATATTTCTTTACATCCCTGTGACATAGACATCTGGGAAATTATTTTGTAGATAAGACATCCAAGGAGTAGTCAAGTAGCAATGTAGGGTGACAGTTCTCAGATTCTTTGGTCGTTTGACCACCTCGTTGGGGCAAAAAGAAAAGACCTTAAGGAAAACTCCCAGAATTTCTGAAATAATTAGCATGTTGAATCTATGGAAAGATATGAACAAGAGTCACAAAGAATGGGCAGGCATAATTACTTAATGATTGACAGCATTAGAGAGAATGTCTATAATTAAAAGAAAAAAAATAAATGGAAGGAAGGAAGAGGAGGAAGAAAAGAAGTAGAAAAAGAAGAGGAGGAGGAGGAGAAGAAAAACAAGAAGAAAATGTAAAGGAGGAAGAAGGAGAGGAGAAGGAGAAGATGAGGAGGAGGATGAGGAGGAAGAGAAGGAAGAAGAAAGAGAAGGAGGAGGAAGAAGAGGAGGAGAGAGATTTGCAGTTTATTGGTGGGCCATACAATGTCTCTTTATCACATTTGAATCCAAACAAATCATTTAATCTTTCTGATCCTCTATTTCTTCATTTGTCAAATCAGATTATTGGGCTCATTGTCTCCTGCCATCTCTTCCAGATCTGTCTGTTTCTCTTGGATCACTAGATCTTATGTCCCAGTTGAGGGAATGTGTGAAGCCCAGGCATTCCACTTCCATGAGCATCATTCATGAGACTGGTTGACCACTTATTGAGGAAGCTTGGCTTGTGGGTGGAAGGATGCTCCTATTTTGGTTAAGAACTGCACAAAAGTTGTGAAGATCATTTAGACTCTTAGAATTTCTTCTGGCCATAATGATGAAAGAATTATGTAGCTACACTGGAGTCTTAGCAATCAACCCATATGGGGGACAGGCAGGACCTTCAATCGGTAATGTGCTTTGTTGGTCTACACTTCTGATATGTGCTGGTGTCAGCTTCTTTTCCAAGGATAACTTTTTTTTATCAAAAGTATCAAGCAAATGAGGGTAGCTCAGTGAGTTTTGTACTTACTAGAATAAATTCAAGCTAAAAAGCAAAGCTCAGAATCATAACTTCATTTCTCTTGAATCTCTGTTCCTATATCTGCAGGATTATAAATTCACACATATATTTCCACTCTTATGCTAGAATTGGCATGAATCTTCCAGGTAGAAGAAAAAGTCATAGAATTTAATTTTCACCGGATCTTCAGAATTCATTAAATCCAAGTCACCCATTTTGCAGAATGAGAAAATCAAGGACCAGAAAAGGCATAAATAGTGCTGGTCAGATCCTAGGTTGTAGGTATAGACTTCAGATTTCATCTTGTCTAACCATCTTATTAGAGGAAATGGAAGACTAAAATTTTCAGTTGAATCAGGTGGTGGTGACAGTCTAAGGCAGGTTTTGAACCAAAGTCATGATATTTTAAAGCTGAAATGGACCTTAGAGAATGTTTCATCCAATCCTTAATTTACAGAGGCAGACACTAAGGCCTGTGGAAGTTATGTGACTTGCCCAGGGTCGTGCAGGTGTCAGAGGTAGGATTTGAATCCAGCTCCACTGTCTCTCAAGACTGTTCTTTTTATTGTTCCTCTTTGACTCTAAATTCAGTGCAATGTCACAATATCTGTTTAATACTTAGGACCAGAGACTGAGAATTTTAAAAACTCATACTCTCACTTCCTCCTTCAGATATAGAAACTGAGGCCTGAGGAAATAGTGAGTTGTTGAGTTAGAAAAAGCCAGTCCTGGATTCAAACCCCTATATCTGACTTCAAATTGCAATTTTCTTACTTCTGTGCTATTCTGCCTTGGACAGTTAAGTACAGAGGATCTAGTGATATTTCAATAGAAGATTTTTAAGGTAATCTGATAGTAGAGTCAGGTTTAAGAATAAGATCACAAACAGCCTGGGACTTTTTGTTTGTTCATTTGATTGTTTGGGGTTTTTTGGGGGGGTGGCACATCTTGCTAACTGAACTTTGAAAAATAGTACTGAACTTATAGGCTAGATTAACTCCCAAGTCACAGTGACATTAACTGGAAGTGTCCCCCAGAGGCAACAGGTCTGAGGTATACCAGACATTCTCTCCCTATGACTGTTCATATAGTGGTGAAAATGTTCATTCTGTTCTCCATGGCTGAACAAGGTCACACACATTTGCAACACTGGGTACTCCTAGCCTTCCTGAGAAGCCCCAGAAAATGTCTTGACAAACGGCTTTCATTTTGACTTACTAACACAAATCATACCATGTGGACAAAGTTGACCATATCGAAAACCCTCTGTCTTATTTCCTCTGGATTTCGGTTGTACTTTTGGAACTGAAAAAAAAGTAATAAACAAGAGTATCAATTTAAACAGAAATGAAATGGTGCTATTATAGGGGAAAGGGGATTCCTCTAGCTCAAATAGAATTCAATTGAACTATATAGGGATAAAGAAGAAAACTACATCATGAGACTGGAGAAGATTGCTGATTTCAGATTTTTTGCTGTCTTCTTATCCTTATCATTGGCATAGAACTATGATTTCAATATTTAGGGAATTCTCAACTCTCAACACAGAGAACTCTTTATAATTTGTAGTCTTAGAAAGCTGTCTTAGGCCCTCAAAGTTTAAATGACTTCAGGAGGATCATATAGCCAATCTACGTCAAAGGCAGGTCTTGAACACAGGTTATCCTCCCTCCTAATATAGTTCTTTATCAGTTGTAAAAAAATAGTCAATGAACATTTAAAAATAAATTATTATGAGTCAGGCACTGTATTAAGGACTCAAGATATGAAGAAAGGTAAAAGATGGCCTCTGCCCTCCAGGAGCTCACAGTCAAATGATGGAGATAAAATGTGAAAAATTAGTATATACAAGATACATAAATAATAAATTGGAAATAATCAACAAAGGGAAAATTAGGAGGCAGAGATAAAGTTCTTTGCATAGGAGAGAGTCAGCAAAAATGCTCAGAGTCTGGAGATGTAATGTCTGATTAGAAATCTAGTGACACTGAATTTCAGAGTAAAAATCTAGGGGAGGTGCGGTGGAAAGGGAAAGTGGAAGATTCTTTATTTCATTGCTTACTTTACGTTCAGAAATTAACACAGTCTAAAACTCAACAATCAAGACCTGTGTTCTCCCTCTTCTGTGTTATTCTTTGGGCTATCCTCTATGCTTCAAAGGTATTCCCTTCCCTGTTCTGAATGTTAATATCTTTTTTCTTTCCCTTCAAGTTTCCTTCCACCTGTGTACTACTTTCTCTGAGATGTCTTCTATGATTTTTCTATGTGATTTCTCTCCTTTCTCAAATTTTGCTAGAGCATTTAATCTGATTCTTTCCTTTGGGCTCATCACACTACAATTAACTACATGTACTTGTATCTATCTATCTATCCAGGGACAGCTAGGTGGTGTAATGGATAGAGACTAATCTTCATAAGTTCAAATTTGGCCTGGGACACTAGCTGTGTGACCATGGGCATGTAATTTAACCCATGCCTCAGTTTTCACATCTGTAACATGAGTTAGAGAAGAAAATGGCAGATCACTCCAGTATCTTTGCTAAGAAAGTCTAAACGAAGTCACTAAGAGTAAGATATGGCTAAAATGACTCAACAACAAAAAAAATCTATCCATCTATCTGTCTATCTATGTATCTATCCTGCTGCCTGTCTGTCGATCTAACTATGCCTCATCTTCTAATAGATTGTAAGTAGCTTCAGGTCATGGACAATATCATTTTTGTTTTTATATCTCTAGCTCCTGTCATAGGATCTGCAATTTAGTCAGCTTGGTAAACTTGTGCCATGGCACTGCCTTCTGCTCATTCAGATGGAAATCAGTCTGAGATTTTAGTAGATAATCTCAAGTCCAATGGCTTGCCAGAATCACCCAAGTAGGAGGTGTCAGAGAGAAGACTAAAACTCATGTCATTCAGTTTCTATCACACACTGTTCTACCAACTTAAGACTACTTTGAACACTCTGCTCATTTTAGGTATTTAATAAATCTTTAATTGATTGAATTTACCCTATTTACCCTGTTCAAATTTATTTCATTATCTTTAAGCTTGTGTCATGAAATGTAATTAAAATGTGTCATGAAATGTAATTAAAAGCTCCCAATATGGGGTAGTGAGAAAAGTGTTGACTCTGAAGTAAAAAATTCTACATATCCACATTGTCTTTCTTACCTATTTCTCTTTGTTCCTGGCCAGGGCACCTTTTGAGTTTCAGGTGCTCCAACTATGAGATCTAAGACTTGGATGAGCTGAGAGGGAAAGAGTCAGGATGGAGGGAGAGAGGGAGAAAAAGTGAGAGAGAGATAAAGAGACAGAGACAGAGAGGAGGAGAGAGACAGAGTCAGAAGAGAAGAAAGAGAAAAAGTGCATGAGAATGTATATGTGTATATGCGAGTGTGTATGTATATATAACATATGTGTTATATATACATATATTATATTTTATGTGTAGTATATTAATCATATATATGTATTTATTTATATTTACACATATATTGGACAATTTAAGTATGTAAGAGAAAATTCAAATCTACTGCACTGGAAGCTATTGTCAACTGAAAAAT
Source organism: Potorous gilbertii (assembly GCA_028658325.1). Lineage (NCBI taxonomy): Eukaryota > Metazoa > Chordata > Mammalia > Diprotodontia > Potoroidae > Potorous > Potorous gilbertii. The sequence goes on from CM053769.1 coordinate 104,714,629, forward strand.
CAAACAAGAGAAAATAAGAATGTGTATCTGTCATTATAGCAGCAGTGGAAAGTACAAAAGCAATGTGAAAATAAAATGAGAGCTTGAAAATCATAGACACCAGTTTTTGCTAATACATAGATGAAGTGATGGGAAGTACACTGACTCCAGGCTATCAGCTTATTGTTCAAGTTCACCTTTATCTCCTTAGAACACCTGGTACCTGGGTGGCACAGAACCATTACTCCTTTCAACTAAGGCAAACAAGACTTTTCCCTCTTGTTCTCTCAGGAGTTGTGCAAGTCACTTTCTCTAAAGAGGCATTAACTAGAAAGCTGCCTTATCTGAATACTCACCACTTTATTATCTAGGACCAAATAATACTCGATATATTTCTTTTCATTCTTGTCTTCTTGTTTCTAACAAGAGATATAAGGAGGAAGTTATTAATATGTCATGTATTATCCCAGGGTTCTGATAGCAACACCTTCACCTGTTTATAATTCTACAATACAGTTCAACAAGCATCTTTTTGTTGTTTTTTTATAAGTATCTACAAGCTGTTCACACTAGATATTTTCTCTTATCCTCTGACCTCTCAAACCTCTTCAAAGCAGAAATTTTGCACCAAAGATAAAGCAACTTCAGTTGTCTCCATGGTCTGGGATACCCAGAATCCAAAAAGAAAAGTTAAAAAGTAATCATGAACTGATGCTCACTAACACTAAGCTCATTCAATACCCCACTTCCACATTTTGGTGACAAACAAGGCCAATCTAGAGGATCCAGGCTTACAATAAACCCAACACACACACACGCACACACACACGCACACACACACACACACACACACACACACACACACACACACACACCAGTCTTACCTCCCTCTTTTCAGTACCATGGAAGCCTAAGCCCTAGACTTTGGAAATTTGTCCTGGCCATGATAGATGATCTAGTAGTCACACCCCTTTAGAAATTCACCAAGGGAGTCAACTTAGAAGCTGCAAAGCTTCAAAATGCTGGTGCCAAGTTAAAAAAACTTAGGAAGAGAGGGAATGGGGCATGTCATCAGGACAGGATACCATGGATGAAGGGGGCTGTGCAGCATTCCACAAGCTGAGGAAAGGGCACAGCATCCAATTAGGGCAAATTTTGACACACACCCCCAAAAGTCCCATGGGGCAGAAACCTATGCTGGTGAATTGTAACTCCTCAGTATAAGAGACAGCTGAGACAATGAGATTCAGCCTCCAAAGAAACCAAAATGAGAGGGGCAGTAGTCATGAAGTAAGACTGAAGAAAAAGTAATGGGCAGAGGAGAGAAAGATAGACCCAAATTATCAAATGTTTTAGGAAGAAGAAAACTCAAAAATCCTGAAAACCTCTGGGGTGATGGGGTAGGGAATGGAGAACAAAAAGGAATAAAAAGAAATTTACATGAGAACTTTATTATATATTTAAAAGGAATAGCTAGTTGTACACAATAGATTTGCAGCTTCTTGTGCAAATTTTTTATTATATTACATCATGGAAATGTTTGTTTTATTCCACAAATAAAAATAAAATATTTTTAAAAGAACATAAGATAAATCAAAGTTAAATCAGCAACAACAGAAGGAATTTGGCATCCAAATGTAGTGAATGAACTCAGGCATTAAGAAATGAACATTGAAAAACAAAGGAAAAGGATCCAGTTCTTTATGAGATAGAAGACCACATGGAATTTTAGAAGAACATGGAACCACAATACTGTTCCTGAGTGGTTAAAAAGAGAAATAAGAACTATAAGGGCAGAATTTATTGCCTGTATGACAAAGATAATAGGCAAAATAGAAAAAAACTAAATTCCATAATAACAAATTTCACCAAAAAAACAAGAAGAGAATAGGTGGGGAATGCAAACACACAGAAGTAAAGGACAATCTAGAAGAAGAGGAGCATACAAGAATTAAATTAAAAGAAAACATGTTGATGTAATCAAAACCTACTGATCTCAAAGTCAGGGTATTTATAGACAACCTAAGAATCAGTCTCCCAGAAGAACATGACAAAACAAAACAAAAACAACCAACCAAACAAACAAACAAAAACCTTAACATTATAAAGCAGGAAATAACAGAAGAGAACTTTTGGACATAGAAAATGAAATATCAAATAAAAGAATGGACAGCTTGCTTCCAGAAGGGGAAAAAAAACCTAAGCCTGCAAATTCCAAGACATATAATGGTCATATTTAATAATTCAGTTAAGAAACAATTTCTGCAAGACATCAGGAGAAATATCTTCAACTTCAAAGGAAAACAAAACAAAGTAGAATATTCAGGTGATGCAAGACTGGTCAGTGTCCACCAGAATAAAAGGAGGAGAGGCCGGAATAATGTGTTCTGAAGAGCACTGGAGCTCCGAATGTGGCCCATGCTGATTTCTCCTTCAAATCTCAGCTTTCCATAAATGAAGGAAAAAAATGATGAACATTTAGAAACAAAGATGTGTTTGAAACGTTTTAAGAAAGAAAACCAGAGCTTAAGAGAGCATTTATTTTTTAGACACCCCAAACAGCAGAAATTCAGGAAAAGTGAGTAAAGGATAGCCTTAGTAATGGCAGGCAGTGGAAAGATCTCTCTCTAGATATAAGAGAAGAGACTGAGGTGAAAGCAGAAATTTAGAAGAGGAAATCATCATGAGACATGTGGGAGGTCCTGTGGACAGAATCTGGCCACACCCTGCCTACAGGCAAGTCAGTGATTGGCGTGTGTGTACGCGGGCATGTGTGTATATGTGTGCGTGCGTGCGTGCGTGTGTGCGTGCATATGTATGTGTGTGTGTATGTGTGTGCATGTGTGTCTTGCTATCTTACAATAAGGGAATGGATTTGAAAAAGGAGGAGGGGAACAGGGGAATAGAAAGGAGTGTGTGATGTACCAGGGTCAAATCAAGGGCTAGCAATGAGGCTAAGGTGACCCTGTGGTATTACAAAAAGAAGAGTCTACAAGGTGTTGGGTGAGGAGAAAGTGAGAGGGAGGATTGAAAAGAAAATTAAGGGAAGGAGGCTTTATTTGGGTGGGGGGAAGGGCTTCCACTAATAAATGTTCCTATGGGTAAAGAGAAATGGTCTGTGAAGTAAAAATGCGAATCTTATTCTGGCTATGAACTGTGGGATTTGGTGCCTAAAAATTTTACTCACACTACACTAGGAGTGGCACAATTGGATTCCTTGGGTGCATCTCATTCACCTCAGGGAATGGGAGAGCACCAACCCAGAGTCAAATAGGGAAAGAAAAATAACCAAAAAAGGGTATAGGTCAGTGAGAGGCCATATAATGAGGGATGGGGTGGGGGAATGTGATGACGTCCTACCACACGGAAGCAGTGTCCTCTCTGAGACCTGCAGTAATTGGCATTGTTTTAGGAGTAAGACAAAAAGGGAAAGGTTTATTCATGGAGCATGTACCACATGGGAGTTGCAGAAACCACCTACATGGGAGAGTCTGGAGTGGATGCTTTGGAATCTTTGATTGTATATGGAATACAGAGAAAAAAAAGAGACCAAATAATTATAGGAGAAAGAGGGGATGAATAATGAAGAAGGGGAAATCATTTTTGAAAAGGTGTGCAAAAAATGAAAATTTACAAACTAGTAAGTGACACTATTGGAAGGAAACAAGAGGAAGGGAAAATATACTGAGAGGGAAAAGGTGTGGGGAAAATTATAAAACTAGAGAAAAGAAAGAGAAAAAGGAAATAATCAAACTTCCAAATGGGTAAGGAATAACAAATGAGAGGGAGGGATCAAATATCAGGGGAAGAGAGCTAAAAGAATAAGGTAAAATAATTAAATGAACATAATACTGTAATTAAAGAAGAGGATAGGAAAATCATAACTTAAACAATGTTAGAGATGGAGGAAAATAGAAACCTATCATAATTTTAAATGTGAATGGATTAATAAATTCAATAAAATTTTTAAAAAAGAGAGATTTGAATAAGAAAACAAAGGCTTAAAATTTTTGGCTCACAAGAAACACATTTGAAAAATAAAAACATGCACAAAATAAAACTGAGAGGCTGGAAAAATATGTATTTAACCCAGTAAAAAAGACAGAAGCTGCAAACATTCAAAAATATTAAAAAAATAAACAAGAAAAATACCTTGTGCTAAAAGAACTATGGACAATAAAACACTATCAGTAATAAATTTATATGTCCCAAACATCTTTGCATCCAAATTCATAAAGAAAACATAGACAGTAACTCAACAGTGAGAGAAAATTTCAATATACCTATCTCAGTTTTGTATAAGTCTAATAGAAAGATAAACACAAAGGGAAATATGCAACTGAATGAATTTAACAACCATATACTATGTGTCAAGAACTGACAATATAAAGACCACATGAAAACCATCTGACTTCAACAAACTTTGATTCTACTGAGGGAAGGAACCGTGTATCTGTGGAAATCTGAGCTTCAAATCAAAATGGAACACAAGTGTAAGTAAGAAGGTACAAGAGTAGGTATTTATTCATTTTCCCATCTCTCTTGAGGCTTAGCACAGTGCAATGAAATATACTTAGGGCTCAAAACAGGGTTAACGTTGGGGCAAACTGAAGTACTGGGAGTATGTCCCTATTTTTCTCTTCTGATTTGATGTCCCTCTCAAAAGGTGTGTAATGACCTTGTTCCATTTCAATGACTGCCTAAGACATCCTCTCTAGGCCCATCTTCCCTAGACCCATCCTGCACACACAGTCTCTAAACCTCCCTTTAGCTGTCTTCCTTTCAAAGTTTCCTCCTATTTTGCTTTTCACCAAGGAATCCTTCTCAACTAACTGAAATTTAGCAGTGTCAAATGAACTAATCTTTGCCAAGGTAGTAAATTAAAATAGTTACCATACCCAGGGATATCTTCAATTAAATGTGAGACAATTCTTTAACCAAAAAGTAGCAAGAGTGGAATTTCAGTCATAATCTACAAGCTAGTAGAGTATTAAGAGACAATTTTAGGGGGCTATCCCCATTACTTGGGCTGAGGTGAGCCCTTTCCAGGTGAAAATATATTCCACAGAGCTCCACAAATGAAATGTTAATATAAAGAATTTGTGAGTATATGCACATAAATACCTAGTATATGTGTGCATATATATATATATATATATGTGTGTGTGTGTGTGTGTGTGTTTGTGTGTGTATGTATTTATATATACACATACATACATATGCATCTATGTGTATGTATACATATGTATATATATATTCTATATTGATACATGAATAGAATGTACTATTTATATATACTACATATAAGGCATATTATACCATTTAAGTCTTAGATTTATAGATATCTGTAGATATCTATATCTGTATATATCTTAGATATCTGTAGATATCTTATATCTGTAGATACCTATATCTAGAGGGCATTTGTGTAGAACTTTCTATATTGTGTATACATCCTCATGTTACACTAAACTAGTCATGGGGTGTCTCATCATTCTACTTTTTCTTCCTCCATTTCCCTGAGTCCAAAGGGAAAAATAAAATACAAACATATCGTAGAATTATGGCTGAAAAGGAATATCAAAGAGACTTTAATCCAACCATGTCATTTTTCAGATGAGAAAAATAAGGCCCCGAAAGCTTAAACAATTGGCCTGAGATCATACATAGATATCATAGATATATGATCATAGATAGATCACAGATCATAGATAGATATCATAGTCACCCGGGATTTAGAGTAAGGTCCTCCAACCCCCAATGGATCATTCTTTCTTCTTATGTATAATTCTCAGTATCATTATTCTCAGTAATGTCAGCACAGTTACTAGTACTGACTTTATACCTGTTAACCTCAACAGTGACAGTCACTGGCTGGCATTCAAGTTGTCAGTTGTGGAGCCCAGGGCGGTCCAGAAATTTGGCTGAGCTAGGGTGGCCCTGCTGCCTTTCTGAGATAAACAGTAAAGAGTTGGAGGAAGCACCATACTCACCATGGCATTGCTGCCTGCCCTCACTGTCTTCTCCAGGAGCAGCTCTTCCTGTTCTACCACGTTCACTCCACAGGATGTCTCAGGGAGATTCTGTTCTTGGTTGTCATATGTGTACACAGCATGCTCCTGCTCTTCTTGCTCTGCCAGCCCCAGTGGTTCAATTAAGTACTTTTGTTTCTGGTGTTCAAAAAATCCCCTGAAAGACATCAGAGCCAAGCCTTCCTCAAACAGCGATCAAAGTTTGGGTTATAAAGAGAGATTCTTGGCCGATAGAATCTCAGAGCCAGAAGTCACCTCAGCATATCCAATTCATAAACAGAAAAGAATTCCTCTATAGCTTAGCCAACAAGTGGGCAGCCAGCTCCTTTGTGAGAATCTTTGATGAAGTACAACTCAGGACCTTCCAAGGAAGTTGAGTCACCTTTAATGATCAGGAAGTTTTTCCTCATATCAAACTTAAGTTTCCCTCTTTAAGCTCCCCCAT
>CM053769.1:104721584-104736708 GCA_028658325.1 Potorous gilbertii
AACTCTTGGGACTTTTCTCAGTATTAAGGTAGGATTGTATATATAGACACAGGGCACAGGGTGAATTGAATATGAAGGAATGATATTTAAAAAATAAAATTAAGGGGTGGGGGAGAAACATTTTTGGAGAAGGAGAAAAGGAGAAATAGAGTAGGGTAAATTATGTTTCACATAAAAGAGGTCAAAAAAACTTTTTCAATGGAGGGGGAGAGAGGGAAGGTGAGAGGGAAAGAATGAACCTTACTATCATCGTATTTGGCTTAAGACGGGAATAACATACACACTCAATTTGCTATAAAAATCTATTTTACACTACAGGAAAGTAGGAGGGAAGGGGATAGGAAGAGGGTGGGGGGGGGATGATAGAAGGGAGTGAAAATGAGAAGAGCGGTAATTAGAAGTTAACACTTATGAAGAGGGATACGGTCAAAGGAGAGAACAGAATAAATGAAGGGATAGGATGGAGGGAATTATGGTCTTCCACAACATGATTGTTATGGAAGGGGTTTGCATGACTACACAGGTAAAATCTTTATCTAATTGCTTTCCTTCTCAATGGGGATGGGGAAGAGGAAGTGAGAAAAGCTGGAACTGAAAGTTTTTAAAACAAATGTCAAAAATTGTTTTTACATGCAACTCGTAAATAAGACTTACAGGCAATGGGGTATAGAAATCTGTCTTGCTCTTCATGGAAATATAGGGGAAGAGGATAAGAGAAGGGAGGGGTGTGATTGAAAGGAGGACAAATTGGGGGAAAGGGTTATTAGAATGCATGATGTCTTTGGGTGGACAGAAGGGAGAGATAGGTAGAAAAACTGAAACTCAAAATCTTGTGGAAGAGAATATTGAAAATTATAAATAAATTAATTAATAAAAATGTCATCTCCATATATGCAATTTACTACTAGAAGCTGGTCATGAATAGGCAGTAGCCTTGTAGCTGTTCCTTATACATACCATTCCATATCCCACTGTGTGCCTTTATTAGCATGGTCTCCCCTAGCAAAATTCACATTTTTCTCACCTCTGCCTTAAAGAATGCTCAGCTTTTCTTCAAAGCACAGCTTAAGGGCTAGATCTTTTGAATTGTTTAGACCAGAAAACCCTGGAGTTATTTGCCATCTCCAAATCTATGGTCTTTTTAGTTGTTCACATTCTCCTCTTACTGAAATTTTCACAACACAACACAACAACCAATTTAGAATTAGAAGAGAATCTAGATGTTACCAAGTTCAACTCTCTCATTTTATAAATGAGAAACTGAGAGTAGGAAGGATAAAGAGGCTAGTCCAAAGTAACCCAACTGGTCATTGATCAAGACAGCATTTGAACTCAGATTTTCCTCACTTTAAGCCCAAAGTTCTATGCACTGTACAACATAGCTGCCTCTGTGACTTCTCATGGGATCTATATTTACTTATCCACTTAAATGCCATATTATCCCAATAAAAAGCAAGTTTCTTGAGGGTAGAGATGACTTCATTCCTTGTATTGAAGTCTCCAGAATCCGGTCCAGAAATTCATACATAGTAGATTAAGAGATGCTTCCTGGTATGTACTGATTGGTTGATTGAATATAAAAAAAAATTGAGGCTAGAGAATGTTTCAAATGTTTCTTTTTTATTTTCAATGTTTAGCTCACTTTTTCATATGTCAAGTACCTAACAAATATTTTGTAAGCTGAGTGGGATGAGATGGATCTCTGATCTCATCAATTTAGATTCCCCAATCACTGGTTCCTAAACTAGAATTCCTCTGACCTTTCTCATCCTACATCATGGAAAATTCTTTCCCATGTATTTTTGTGAATCCTGAATACACCTACCTAGTATTTGAGCCTTTTCTTGCTGTCTTATGTGACCAGCCATCTTTTTCAAACATATGACATCCTAAACTCCTCATCAATATGAGGACAACCTATAATTCTCAGATCACAGCCCCAAAAAACACTATCCTACCATATTGATGAATCACAGAGAATTTACAGGCCTCTAACTACCTCTTATCCCCAGTCCTGGCTTTTTATTTGGTTTTTTGCTGCTCAGTTTTTACCTTTCCTTCTACACTTTTTAGAAAGTTCAAATATCTGAACTTTTGTCTTGTGGAAGAGGGATTAGACTCCACTTGGTAGAATGGGAGGGAGGGAATATTTCTTTTTGATACAAGGATAGGTTTTCTAATTATCTGTGCTGTCCAAAAGTAAGATGACCTACAAGAGATACTAATGAGTTACTCAACCATTATTCAGTCATATTCAATCTTGTCTTTGATCAAACATTCCCAGTTCCAATGATCCTCATATATCTTGGCCACAAGGTCCTTCAGCATCCTGGCTGTCCTCCAGATACTCTCTAGTTTGTCTATCATTCCTAAATTGAGGCACCAGAAATGAACATGTAACTTCAGCTGAAATCATATGGGGACAGAGAACGATGGGTACTTCAATCTCCCTTTTCATAGAAGCTATATATTTCTTAATGGATCCCCAAATTCCATCAGTTTTTTAGGGGGGACAATTAACAGATCTCACTTTTGAATCATGTTTAGCTTGCAGTCCACTAGGATCTCATCTTCCATCAATATGGGGAATGCCAAATGTGAACCAGTAGTTCCTACATTATATCTCTCTCAGTGACTTAAAGGACTGGGAGTTTTTGTGTCCTGCCCAAGACAGCTAGTATGTGCAAAGGAGGGACTTGAACCCAGGTTCTTCTAATTGTAATACTAATCCACTTACACATGGCACACTGCCTCCAAATCGATTCGTCAATGGGATATAGAAAACTTTATTCATCCTATTCAGACTTATCCCTTAACCACAGTAAAGAGCTCACCTTAGACCCTTACAGATGTTAATGCTGGCTGTAGACATCTCCTCATTCAGGATGTGTCCTTGGTAATAACAGTTTTCCTGGCAAGGAAAAGGAGGAAAGCTAATCCCAGTGGTGACCACACACTCTTAGAGATGAAACTACTGAATGTGGATTTAGAAAGATGAATAACATGAAGAAAACACATTTGCTTGACCAACAATACATGTGTAAATAACCCAGGTTCTGCCTCCCTCTCTGCCACCCTCCCACCCCTGACACACCTGTGCCCTGGGCAGTTGCCTAATTTACCTACTCCTCATCCTGGGACTGAGGCTGGATAATTGCTACAAGCATCAAATACTCAACTGTGGGTTACTCCCCTTCTCCACTGAAATGAACCCCCTTTATCTTGTGTGAATCACTCAATTAGCTCATCTCCAGACACCAAACAAAACTTCATGGGAATAGATATTGCCTCATTCTCTGCATCTGCACACTGCTTAGCATATAGCCAGTGCTTAATCAATACCGGCTGGTTAACTGACTGATTGATAGAATGTTAGCCTTGAATTTGAAAAGACCTGGTTTCCAGTCCTGTTAATTAGATATATTAACTGGGTGATCTTGGTCAAATATCTTCCTTGAGCCCCAGACAATTCTCTATGACTAAAGTTACAGAGGAAGCGTTGATATCTATCAGGTGAGGACTTTCTACACAGGAAGTTTGAAAGGTCTGGAACTCTTGGGTTATCAGGGTCATGATGCCCTCGGGAGAAATCTCTTGAGACTAAAATGTAAAGTTCCTGAAGATCTTCCTACCGGGAGCGAATGAATGAGGCAGGAGCAAAGATGGTATGCACTCCATTTATTCTCAGCTAGCTCAGCGTATATGTAGGCATTCTACTTCCATACATGCAAGAAGTTTGTAAACACTGCGTGCTGAGCTTACGTGCTTGGTTGTTGTTGTTCTTGCTCAAGATAATTGTGAAGGTTGGTTATTGCATAAGGGTGGTCCATCACGTCATGCAAGTCATGCAAGGACATGTCATCTCAAGAGATTTCTCCCGAGGGCATCATGACCCTGATAATCTGAGAGTTCCAGACCCCTTACAGAAGTTCATTGCCTAGATAAAATTGCAGGTCCCAACTAATCAAGCCCTCCTTCCCCTACCCCTACCCATCCACACAGATCGCATACAGATCTTCACTGAAAATCTCCATCCCTCTATACTTCCTAACATTAGCTAAACGCCTGTTCACATATCCATCACCCTCTTTCTCTGCAGTGCACCTATTGATGCTCGACTCACAGCTTCTTAGACTCCAAGCGTCCTTAACTGACACTGTGTTCAAGCCTTTCATTTTAGAAATGAAATGTGGCACCAGCACATTTGTCTGTGAGTATTTGAAGTGGGATTTGAACTGAGGTCACAATTAGCCCTCTGTCCCCTAGAACACGTGTCCTTTACTCACTAAAGGAACCTACTTGCTTCCTGGTAAGTGTATAACTGGATTATAACAATCCAGGGACACTATAAATTATATTTAGCTACAACTTTAATGTCATTACTGGAAGCTAGACTCTCTGAAGAGTTTTCTTGGGGGCAGTAAAGCCTAGTGGCAATAGCTGAGAATCCTTACACTGTTGTGTACTATGAACTGTAGGTGGCTGGATGGTGCAGTACGTAGATTTCTAGGCGTTAGAGGAGGAATAACACTTTCTAGCCATGAGATGCTGGGCAGGTCATTGAACTTCTCTCTGCCTCAGTTTCCTCAGGGATAATAACAGTACAGCATGGTCATTGCAGGCATCAAATGAGAATGTAATTATCGGGCCCTGAATGGTGCCGACACACAGGGAGCATTATATAAACGTCAGCTCTTAGTATCAAACTGCCCAACTGGATGAGGACAGAGAGGCTTATAAATGCTGAGGCTTAGGCCAGTGTCTTCATAGACATAGAAAAGTAGATTCACAAGGCAAAGATCGGACACGTGATGTCCTCAGCACAGTTTTGTGGGTAAAACATTGTCCTGGGAGTCAGCGTTCCCTGGGCTCAAATCTTATTTCTGATTTACACTGACTACATCACTCAGTAAACTGTGGAGCTTCTCAGTGCCCCAAGTAACTGTCCAAGTGTACAGTTGGTAAAGCAGGTGTTGACCTGCATTGATAGAGGGATTTTCCTGACTGGGAGTTCTTTATGCTAACAATGGGTCTGCTTCAATGTAAATAAATAACATTGCCCAAGTAAATAAATATATAAGGATGTAAACAAACAAACACACAGGCAAGAAAAATAAATATCCTATTTGACTGCTATATGGGAAATTTTAATATTTGTCTCAGTGCCTTTATCTAGGATATGGCCCATAGCAGAGGGATGACTGCCTTCTCAGAATTCTGGTCCTTTTCCCCAGACTTAGCAGGTAGTAAGTACCTCCACAAAGAGTCTTTGGGATATCCCTCCCAAAATTGGTAGGACTCGTCTCTGTCCCTATGAAAAATAGTTTGTATTTACTTGGTGTATATTTTGCTATCCTGCATAGGCACTGACTTGGGCATCAGGAACACCAGAGTGTGTTCTTGGGTGACTCACTGAAGCTGTCAATGCCCTCAGGCAATTCTCTGGGAAGATAAGTTACAGATGAAGGATGGAAGGAAAGAAAGAAGAAGGGAAGGAAGAAAAGAAGGAAGGAAGGAAGGAAGGAAGGAAGGAAGGAAGGAAGGAAGGAAGGAAGGAAGGAAGAAGAAGAAAGAAGAAAGGAAGGAAAGAAAACAAAAAGAAAGTGGAAAGGAAAGGAAAGGAAAGGAAAGGAAAGGAAAGGAAAGGAAAGGAAAGGAAAGGAAAGGAAAGGAAAGGAAAGGAAAGGAAAGGAAAGGAAAAGAGAACAGCATTAAGCATTTACTATGTGCTACACACTGGGGAACAAATGAAAAGGCTGAAATCTTACTTGTTCTCATGAGCTCATGTTTTAATGAAGGAGATGTCACATAGAGGCAATAGAGGACCAGAAGGAATATTTTAGTTTGGAAAGTGACATTCCAGGGGTGGCAGGTGAATAGAGCTCTAGGGGAGCAGACTGACCAGACATTTCTAGCAGCAATGGCTGGATTGACTCGATTGGGTTTCTGAAATGGAAGAAGGTGGAGTCAGGTAAAAGGTATGTGCACCCAGCCTGGCAGGGTAGCTGATGAGAAGCTGGCTGGGGAGCAAAGGGAAGCATGGCTCATGCTGATTTATTGTGAGATATTTTTCTATACTTCCTGTAGGATCATATGCTTCTAGAAAGATCCCAGGGTCACTTACCTGAGGCCATTTCAGAGTCTCCAGTAGAACACATACTCTTCGATAGCAAAAGCAGTCATTTTGTCTTTGTATCCTCAGTGTTCAGAATTAGGACTAACATAGAATAAGGGCTAAAAATGCTGATTAGTTGATTAATTGTATACTCAGACCCCAAAGCACTGAGAGGTACTGAGGGGCAACTGTGTGGGCAACTGTGTAGGCAACTTGAGTTGTCTGGGACACTGAGAGGTTAAACAACTTGCCTAGAATCAGTTATTATGCATGAAAGGCAAGACTGGAACCCAGGTCTTCCAGGTTCCTAGGACAACTCTCTGATTTCTATGCCATACTATTTCTCACTTGCTGTCTAGTAGATCTTCAATAAATATTTTTAAAGAAATGAATCAATCTGGAAAGGTAGGTGGCACAATGGACAGAAACCTATAGTCAGGAGGACCTGAGTTCAAACCCAGCCTCAGACACTTGCTAGCTGTGTGATCTGGAGCAAATCACTTAATCCCAATTCCTTCCTAAAAACTAAACAAAGCAAAAATGAATGAATGACCAGCACCATCTTTGATACATCCTCTTGTTCAGTGAGAATCCCTGTTCCTAGCTGTGAAACAGTTTGACTTGAGTGAATCCCCATGCAGCAAGATATTGTGATACGCTACCATGATCTGAGGGCTCGAAGTGACTGATTCGCCTGTGGATGAATATTGAATTTCCACATAATCTGGGGACAGGAACTCCCTAAGAAAAAACAAGGACAAAAGTTACTGAGGCTAATTAGAAAGAGAAGATGATAATGATATTAACAATAAGAAAAATGAATAATAATAAGCTATTTACATTTATTAGTCATTTTCTTCAGGGGAAAATAAACTTGTGAGGGAATTAATTTGGTTACTGTTTTGCCTAGGCTTGTGATTTTACTGATCTAGGGAACTTTCAATGAGAAAACTCCTTCCAAAAATGCAGATGGACAGCTCTTCTGTGACCTGTAATCTTAGAGAATAGACTGAGCTCACTTAAGTCAGGGACACAGAGGTAGTAAGTGTTAGAGCTTAAATATGAACCCACTTCACTCAATTTCAAGATCTGTATTCCTTCCATTCATCCTTGGGAATAGACACGAAGAGAACTGAAGATGTCCTATCATGAGGGAAGAAGGATTAGAATGTTTTGCTTGGCCCCAGAGGATAGAGTTCGCACCAGGGAGGGGTCAATTTGTCTGTCTGCCTGTACTGATGTACCACATACTACCCACAAGGAATGGTGATGAGCACTGGAGAATTGAAATTAAAAAGAAAAAGATACTATGGTTTCAAGGAACTCATACTCTAATGGATGTCATAGTGTATATGAAACACTTTGCATAAGGAGATGGTCAGACTACGTGACCTCTAGTGTACTTGATCAATGTAAATCTATGTTCTTCGGATCCTAAATTTCACCAAGTGGCAAATAGATTTAGATTCGATATAAGGTACCTTTTCTTAACTAGGTGATCAGTCCAACAGGAGTGCAGGTTGCCTTGGGAGAGAGTGGGCTTCCTCTTACTAGTGGTCTTGAAGTAGAAACTGGTTGTCAGAAATGTCAGCAACCACTTCAGGTGTTAGTTGTACTCTATGGTCCATGAGACACCTTACATTGCTGATACTGTATGTGCCCAGAACATCCATGGATATAAAATCAATGACAAGAAAATTGGGAAGTGTAATCAATGCCCAAAGAAGTTACAGTGACTTACTTGCCCAAGGTCACCAGAGTGCTAAATTGAAGGGATATCCAGGTAGCATAAAGGATGTGGCCCAGAATCTAGAGTCAGGAAGACTTGAGATCACATCTGGCCTCAGATATTTACTAGCTACATAAATCCATCATTCAGTAGGGCAAGTGGTGGCCCCCTGTCTGACTCAACTTCCTTATCTGAAAAATGAGATAACTATAGCACCTACCTCCCAGGGTTGTTTATTAGTATGAACTGAGATGTTTGTAAAGTGCTTTGCACATCTTAACATATTATATAAATGTTACTATCATACAAATAAATATTATTATGAGTCTTGACGATACATTAATTATACTCAACATCTCCAACTCCAATTCTCTTTCTAACACACCATCTCTTTGAGCCTACATGTGTGCATATATACACAAAGACATATATGTATATGTAAATTCCTCATATATAAATTTTAAATAAAGATACTAGAATTACCTACCTTATGGGGTTGTTGAATGGAAATATTTTATCAATCTTAAAGAATACTTTGAGTTATTTCTTTTTGTGAGTTTCAGCTTCTTCATCTAAGAACAGTCATATGATAATGGCTAACATTTAGATAGCATTTACTATGTGCCAGGAATGATGCTAGGCACTATATAGTTATTATCTCATTTGCTCCTTATAACAATCCTGAGAAGAAGGTGATATTATTTGGCCCATTTTACAGATAAGGAAACTGAGGCAAACAGGGTTAAATGACTTGCCCAAGGTGCCACAACTAGTAAGCTTCTGAGGCCAGATTTGAACTTGGATCTTCCTGAGTCTAAGTCCAGTGCTCTATCCACTGAGTCAACTAACTGCTTCATCTGCTATCTGACTGTCCTTGAAGGGTTGATTTGAAGACTGAGATGCAAAAGCCAACTGTCGGTCAGTCAATCAATAAGTACTCGTTTGACATTTGCTGTGCACCAAGCACTATGCTAAGACAACACTCACTGAAGATGGATCTGAACCCAGATCTGCCAACATCATTGAAACATCAATGAAAGTTAGAAGGAGAGGGGAAATGGAAAGGAAATAAACATTTATGTATGGACTGCTGTGTCTTAGGCACTGGGCCAAGCATTTTTTTTTAAATCTCATTTCATCCTCACCCTACAAAGCAGATACTATAATTATGAAAATACTGTAGTTGAGGAGACTGAGGCAAATATGTTAAGTGATTTACTCAGGGTCCCACAGCAAGTGTCTGAGATCACATTTGAACTCAGGTCTTAATAACTCCGAACAATAAACCATGGCCTTGTAGAAAATCCTTGGGAGGTCTTTACCACATTCCTGGCTGTGTCATTGCCTCGTTCTCTGACCTTGTGTTAATCACTCACAATCCAAGTATCTCTGATTGACAAAAGGGGTTAACAAGGTCTTCCTCTCCTTACCTCATCAGGATGTTGGGAGCATAAAGAGGAATAATATTTGTGAAAGTATTTTAGAATCAAAGCAAAATACACTTTACCAGTGGAAGCCTCTATTGTGACCATGCTTGATGGCTACAAGATGTATTTCATCTGATCTGTTTCTCATAGTGAGATCTTAAAACATCACAGAGAACTTTTTTTTTAGTTCTAATTTGATTGATGAGGAAGTTAAGGTTCAGAAAGATGATGATTTTCCCCTCACCCTGAGGGGCTGAGACTTGAACACAAAATGGATGAGAAATAAGATGGGGCTGACTTTGTTCTCAGGAAATGGCAATTGTTTTTCAAAGTTGCAGAGACAATCAGTGAATGAACAGGTAGTGGATAAGTGTTTATAATATGTCAGGCACTGTCTTAAGCGTTGGGAATGCTAGTCACTACCCACAAGGAGCTTGTGTTTTGATGGATGAGGTTACATGCACACATTCAGTTACACTTACCACACATGTGAAGCAGATACAGAGCAACTATGGGGGGGGGGGAATCAATAAGAGTGAGGAGGAAGGGTGTCATAATCCACCATGAAAGGTCTCCTGAATAGGCAACTTTTCACCCCAAATAGCTTTTATTAGTTCTTTATACTGTGCTTTCATCCATAAAACAGCCCACTGCCATGGACTCCAAGGGCAGTGATTCAGCAAATCTCTAGTTTATTGTTATTTGTAATATGGTAGGGAATGTTGATTTTGGAACCTGGTCCAGCCGATAAAATCACCAAAAGGGACAAGTAAAAGATAATGTGTTAATGTAGTAAGAAAAAGTATAAAAATGACTCTTGATTTCTTAAAAATTTTATGAAGAACAAAGTTTTCCTGATAGAACTGAAAAGGTATCAAACTATTGATTAAGGAGTCATCAATTATTGATTAAGTTCATGTCTAATGATCTTTAAAACAAAACTAAGCACACTAGACTTGGTAGAAACTAAGGCACATTTCAGAAAGGAAGTAGTTATGTGACTAGTGGGACCCTTCCAAAGGTCAGTTGGGAGGAAAAATTCCTCTCCTCCCTTCTCTGCTAGCTTTGACTTTTGATAAGATATAGAAGCACAGGAAGCAGTTCTTTGGAATTTGAGCTCTGGAATCAGAGAAGAGAGGTAACCATAATTTTAAGGGAGAATTAGCCCTGCAGTTGGGAGTTGAGCTTCAGAGAGGAGCAAGATCAGGGAATCCATAAGAGAAGCTTGCCCCCAAAAGATTCTGTACTTAGAGAGAAGTGGTATGAAGAAATCAGTAAAGACATTGGAGTCATAGAGTACTGGAGGTATGAGTTACCCTGTCCATGTCTGTTTACAATACATATGTCTCATGACTAAATTGTGCCCCCTCTTACCTCAGATGATATGTGTGCTCATGGAAGAGTGCTCTGATTGTGGATTTGTTTGTTGTGTTTTATTTTTTGGGAGAGAATACGGTATTGTACTAATGGCTCTTACTATGCCATCTTCATGAATGCCTTTTGTATGGGCTTATTTTGTCTTCTGATTGGTTATTAATAATAACAGCTTACATGTATAGAGTACTTTAAATTTGCAACATACATTACAAATGTTATTTTTATCCACACCCTGTGAAGTAGGTGCTTTTAATAACCTCATTTTACAAATGAAGAAACAGAGGGAGACATAAGAGAGGTAGACCTACCTCAGGTAGGTCTATGATGAAGATGAGACTTTTTGACTCCAAGCTCAGTGTCTACCTACTACATCACTTGCATTCCCTGATGTATCTACCATATGGTAGTTATAAGATTAGCTTCTGGAAGTTTAGCATCCCTAGTGCAAAGTATAATTCCTGCTCACTGCATGTTTGTTAATGGAATGATTATAAAAATTAATCAAAGTTTTTCTATTAGAAACCACAAGTAAGCATGACTTGCCCAAGCATGTATCCATGGCAACCACCCCATTTGGGCTCCCATACTTAGAAGTTGGGTTAGAGCTTCCTATGGGAGCCATCCTAGCTGTGGCAGACATCTGAACATAGACATCAAAAGCATTTACTTACTTGTTTTTTTCCAAATGAAGGACCACAGTTTTTCCTTTTAAATTGATTTCATACTGCACCCAATCTTCAAATTTCTCCTGCAAATATTCACAAGCATTAGAAAGTCAAGGAGCAAGCATCTTTCCACAGTCCTTTTACACCAATACTCATTGGCTATTACCAGCAACACAGCCCATTCAAGACAAAGCTAATGAGTGGGCAGAGAGTTCCCTGAGTGGCAAATGATGTATGTGACATTCAAAGAAAATGGACAAAGGTAAGAGAAGAATGAGCAAATCTGAAATGTGACTGAGAAGTGTAACAAGAAAAGAGATTCTCATAGGCAGATGACCATTGAAAAAGTGGACAAACCAGTTTCTCATTCAGAAGAGAGCTGAAGTCCAGGAAAGCCAGACTTAAGAAAGGGGATAAAGTATCAATAATGTGAATTAAACTTAAAAGTGTCAGGCATATTTTTTTGGAAAGTCAATTGTTAAACATTTACCAGCATACTCCTGTGTTCATGCTATGCTTATGACATGCTACAGAGGGAGGATGGAGATGAAGCTGGAAATGGAGATAAAAATGTAGATTACACCTGTAGTTGCAGGTAGAAATTTAGTTGTAGTATTAAGTATAGATATGGGTGTAGACATAGTCACAGACATGAATATAGACACAGTCGAGATGATATACCAGACCTATGTTAAGACCCTTGTCCTCAGGGACCTCATAGTCTACGTCATATAGATAGAGAGGTAATCAAGGCTATTTTCAAAGTCAAAGAAAATTATTTCTTTAAATCTCTTTGCAAATGTTAAAATATCTTATCAATGTGAATTCTTATTGCTCTGATGGGGACTTTATTCTAGTACTCATTTTAATTCCATGAGCATTTGTTAAGCACTTACTGTGTAAGCCACTGTGATAGTCAGGCCCTGAAGATACAAAGAGTAAAATAAAAACCAGCACCTGCCCCCAGGAGGTTTATATTCTTCTGGCTGAGATACACCGCATGGACATAGACATAAATACAGCATGCTTTTTGGGAGGAATGGGAACGCTAACAGTTGGAATAGAAGCAGTAGTCAGAAACATTTTCCAATAAAGTGGCAGAGGAGTTGAAACTTGGAGGATTCTAAGAGGTAAAGATGGGAGAGAACATTCCAGACCTGGGGTGAGAGAGGAGGAGGGAGAGGAGAGCCTAGACCAAGTTCAAGGAAGAGGAAGTAGTTGAGTGCGCCTGCAATAGAAAGTGAATGAAGGGGAAGTAGCATGCATTGTCTGGAAAGAGGAAGAAAATACAAAGCATTTTAATCAAGCACATATATCATTCACTTAGTTCAGGGGGAAAAGTCACTGTCTTGAACTTCAGAAAAAATACAAACAGAAATAAAGCCCAACAGACAGGGCTGCCCACTGTCTGACCATATATATATATATATATATAGTTACCGGAGAGAGAAACACCAACATCTGGATTTGCAAAGCTGGGGGCTCCTTAGCAGTTGCCCAGAGTTTCTTCTGGTCAAACAAACACTTTCAATGAGTAAGCACTAAAGTAAAACCTCACCTCAGAGTATTTATACCTTTTTCAGAGTCAGAGGGCATCACACTCCTCGAGAACCAGTGCATTGGAAATTAACATTAGGGCCTTGCCTAATAAAGCTTTCCTTAATGGGCAGTCCCTTTAATGGGGAAGATCTTTAACTCTCTTATTACACTGATCAAATAAGCACCAGCTCAGAAAACTCTACCACAAGTTGGGCATCAATAATCCATATGGACATTTGGAGCAGAGAGGGCTTTAACTTTGCACATCTCCCATTTCTTCTGAGCTACTGCAATTTTATATTGCTCATAGAGCACAGCACCTTCTCTGATGTGGGCATGCCATGCTGAGCAGTTCTGTGCCAGTGTCTCCCATGTCACACAATCAATTTCAAAGTTCTTAAGAGAGACCTTGAGAGTTTCCTCGTATCACTTCTTCTGACTACCATGTGAATACCTGCCTTGTGTGAGTTCGCCATAAAATAGTCTTTTAAGCAATTGTATGTTTGGCATACAAGCAACAGTCCATCCATTTGGATGCTAGAATGAACTAAAGAATGACTGAGCATCCTGTCAGTGTTTCTGCTCTTCCAAGCCTGGTCTAAGCACAGAGACACACAAATCAAAGTAAGATAGCCCCTGCCCTCAAGGAGCTTACCCTCTAATAGGAGCACTGAACACCTACATAGGAGCCAGAGTTGGAAAGTGTGAAGAGAAAGGAGTGTGGACACAGATGTAGATGGAGTCAGTTTGAAAAAAGATGCACAAAACCACACAGAAAGAAGCTTAGTCTGGAAAGGAGCAAAAGAAAAGCAGTGCAGATTGTGAAACAGGTGAATAATTGGATAAAAATAGTGCTATTGGAATTCTAATGTAACAGTATTATAGAATTGATCCAGTTACAGTGCACCTGCTCGTCATGCATACCTCTTCGTGAAAGTTCCCACTACCCCATCTTTGCACAATAGATCTAGAATGATTTCCCTCCTTATTTTATAATCTTAGAAATAATAGAATTATACCCTCAAAGTATATGTTTACATGCCCCCTCCTAAAAGAGATGTTTTATCCCCACAGCTATTTAGGCCCCTCCCTATTGAAATTACTTAAAAAAAGTTTTACTGATAATTTTTGTTTTACATTATAAATATTTACATCTTACCCTCACTCTGTGAGAGAGTTACGTCTCCTAAGGTAGTAAAAATAAAAAAATTTAAAAAAACTAATAATTTAGTGACCTCGTGAAAACGCAAGTGATAATCCAAATCTTCTACCTCTTTTTAAAATCAGTTTTACTGTAAAAATTAATATAAATTCATTTTCTATTCCATCTCTCCAACAAATATGTCATTTAATATCTAGACTGATAAAAAAAATGTGTGTGTATAATGTATGTTTACTTATCTGTATAGCTACTTTCCCTCCTCCCTTCCCTTAGTAGAATATAAGCCCCTTGAAGGTATAAATTGGGTCATTTTTGTTTCTGTATCTCCAGTGCATAGGGAGTCCTTAAAAATGCTTGTGAATTGCAAAACTCTTGGATGCCATCATAGCTCTTTGGAACATGAGGGAACATCATCTAAATGCATCATTGCCACCAACAAGGGACTGAGCACAGACCTTCCTTTCCTCCCATGCTCATGAGTGCTTGAGATTGCTGTCATTCATGTGGTTTGATTTTCCATTTTAAACCAGCACTTCTCAGCAGAAAATCAAACTACCCGATACCAAAAGTAGAAACCCAAAGAAGAAGCAGAGAAGATTGGGACCCAGGGCACTTCCTGGCTCTGCCACTTGTGAACCCACAGCCTGAAGGCAAACTCTTCCCCTTCATCCCCCTCCAGGGTGCACATGATGTTGACTCATCTCAGGAAACTTCTTTAGTCTGGAAGGGCACTGGCCTGCTCACACTGGAAGTACTCTTCACCCCTGAGGCCTCCCCTTCTGATTGACTAGCTCCCTCCAGAATCTCCAATTTCAGGAGAAGGTCCGGGCCAAAGATGTCGTCATGCCTCTCCAGGCTGCACTCCTGATCATAATCTCCAAGGGACTTTCTCTGCCATGTCACGTGCCACCCCCAGAGGGTCGCTGTCTACCTCCTTTCAGCTCCACTTTGTACACTGTCTACACCCATTGTACTGGGAGCTCCTTGGAATGGAGACTGTCTTTTGCATCTTTTTGTGTTCGTAGCTTTTAGTACAAGATCTCACCTAGTAGGAATGCAACAAAAGTTCAAGGAAGTGAATTACCTTTTCCTCCCTTTGTATCCTCATCA
>CM053769.1:104737208-104754024 GCA_028658325.1 Potorous gilbertii
TTTACATCATTGTATAAATATTACTATTCAGTAAGAAATAATGGAACTCAAGATAAAGACACATAACTTCACACTCATATTTCATTCTTCTTGTGGTGTCCTAAATTTCTTTATAAATTCTGTATTATAACAGGGGAGGCAGACATGAGAAAGAGGATGGGTATTAGGATGCTAGCAATTAATAGATAGATAGATAGATAGATAGATGAACCAAATCCCTGGATTTAAAGCATAAATTTCAACTCAGCTCAACCAACATTTTTAAGTGTTTCCTATATGAGAGGCAATCAGACTTACTGGATAGAGATGGAATGGCCTGGGAGGGGATGACCTCCATGAAAATTTGACCTCTGACCTACACTGGCTGTTTGACTCAAGTCTTTTACCTTTTTGTTAACTCTGTAAGACTCCAAATAGCAGAGATAGTACTGATCTTCATTGGGAAAGCAAATTTCTACCCTAAGGAGCTCTCAGTATGAAAATGAAATTACAGGTCTACATGAGCAAATTTTTAAAAATGCTATAGTCCTTGCCCCTATTGTTTTTTTAACTGGGAATCCAAAGACTAAAGAAAAATGGCACCTTTCCCAAGGACTTTATACTATATTGGAAGATATAATATGTCCAAAGGCAAGCAAATTAAATGTTTATATTCAAAGTAATAGGGGGAGGGGGACAAGTAGTAACTTTAGGTGTATCAGGAAGGGCCTTATGTTGGAGGTGACATCTAGATTGAGCCTTAAAAGATTAGATGAGTTGTTTTTCCCAAAAAAATTAAAAATGAGAACATAGAGCAGTATAGGAATGATGGATAACCTTAGCAATGGTGATCACATGACTGACCAATGGAATGCTACCCTTGTGGAAGCAGCAAGCTGGCCAATGTGACCAGGAGGTAGAATTGATGAGGGGATGAGGATTGTGAAAACAACAAGGAAAAACAAGCCAGAGAAACTTGATGAGGCCTCTTCAATATCAAATAGAAAGAGGAATTTATAGTTTATTCAAGAAGGAAAAGAGAACCACAAAAATTTCTTGAAGACTAGAGTAACATAGGCCAATATTTCAATCAAGTCAATTCAAAATATTTCTAAGATAGACTTTAAACACTGAAAATCACTGGATGAAGGGAGAAATTGCAACATTTTGGGGTTAAGGTCTTTGGATCTTTGTCCTAGATGTCATTCAGCAACTGTGGAACATCTTGGCTAAGCCATTTTATCATAATGGAAAAAGCGCGGGCATGGTAGCCATAAGATGCTGACCCAAATTATGTTTCACCTACTTACAAGGTATGTGACCTTGTTTAGGTCAGTCAGTCAACAATCATTTATTAAACACCTACTATGTGTCAAACACTGAACTAGACACTAGGGATAAAAAAAAGACAAAAGTAATCTCTGTCCTCATGGAACCCACATATTAATGGGAGAAATAACTGGGTACATACCAGATAGATGCATCCCAGAGGGGAAAATATTAGCAACTGGGGATAACATGGAAGGGAAGAGTTAGGACCAAGAAAAGTCTCCTGTAGGAGGTGATATTTGATCTGATTCTTGAAAGAAGAGAAAGAAATTAAGTGGCAGAGAGGTAAGGGGATAGGGAACTCCAGGCACAGGGAGCATCAGTACAAAGGCATAACAATGAGATCATGCATGAAGTTCAGCATGTAGGTCAGTATAGATGAATCATGAAATTTGGAAAGGAATAAATGCTTTTTAAAAAAAGGAAAGGTGGGAAAGGGTCAGCTTCCTACTAGAGTCTTAACTTTCTCTTCCATTAAGTGAAGCAGCCAGCCTAAATGATCTTAAAAGTCACTTCTATTTCTCAATTCTCTAATCTCTCTGGGCCTTACTTTCCTTCTCTGAAAAGAGATCATGATGGACAAAAAGATCTCTAAGAACTTCTCCAACTTTCACATTATATTGTGACTTTATCTTAAAGATATGGGCTTAAATAACCCTCCCAAGTGATTGGACTCAGTGGTCTTTCAGGTCCCTTACAGCTATAACCTATAATCCCACCATCCTATGTGTAAACAGAAGGACAGGAAAAAAGTAACACCTGAAATGTAGATTCAAAGACAAAAGCTTACAGAGAACTTAATGAAAGAAAGAGCCAGAGAATTACATTATTAGAAAACCAAAGACCAAAGAGAATAAAAGTGAGTGAAGTCTCGTTCAAGATCACCACCAACACAGAACAAATAGATACAAAAATACAAAATATCTACTGCTATAGCTAAGACTTGGATGGACATATGAGAGGTTCAATGTGCCTGACAGAGGAAAAAAATCTGTGGGCAAGATAGTAAATCCTAAGGAATTAGCCTTGGAATGCGAGGACAGGAATGGAGTCCACTTTAGACCCTGAAAATAATAGACATGGTCTCCTCATTAGCTGGACCACAACAATTTACTACAAGATTGTCTGAATCTAAATACACAGAAATACAATGGGTGCCTATTCTAAATGAAGACCAAATGGCCACAAATGTAAGGAAGGCATCTGAGGAGAAAATCATCATTTAGTCACAGAAGCAAATGCTCAAGGAACCAGATCAACAAATGGATAGTAGAATGTGGCCCATTTTTGTCATCAAGAAATAAAACAAAAGGACAATTTGGCTGAAGAACTTGGTGTTGTAAGGATATTGGAGAAATTTGAATGAAAACTAAAGAGACTTGATGAGCAGATGGAAAAAAATGTGAATATAAGGAATCAGCTGAAGAAATTTGAAGATGAAGTAGAGCAAAGGTATTGTAGTACCAATGCTGTGGCAACTATGAATATGCCAGCCTAGTTCTGAATTGCAAAATATAACAGACTCTCCATATAGAAGGCAGAAGAAAAATATTTATTCAGACACAAAAAAGCCAAATCCCAACACCATAAAGCCAAATCTATCATAGTAACTAAAAAGTCTATACACCTTATCAGGTCTTCCCATGAACACTCACAATCCAAACTGCCTGCTTTCTCTGTCCTTCTTATCTCTGCCTAGTCTGACTAACTTCATCTCAGCTCTTCTGACCCTTCCTGTTCCATCCATTCAGCAAGCTCTTCCCACCACGAGTTTCATGTGACTCAAACTCATGTGACTTATGTTTCCATGTGACTTAAGCAAGTCACATAGGCCTATTCATGGATGGGAAAGATCTTCCTATTCCATTAAAAATATATTAATTCCATTAAAAATACATTAACAATACAGACAAACATTTCTAAGAAGTTATAATTCCAACATTCTAGAGATGGAGTCAGGGACATTATAGAAAGAGAGTTGACGTCAAAGCCAGGAAAACATGGGTTCCCAACCCACTTCTAACACCAACTGTCTATCTTACCTTACACAAATCACTTAATGCTTCATTACTCTAGGCACAGAGTGTCAGACTCAAATACAAAAATAATAGGGGCCACTAACTTATACATAATGATCCCTGTGGACTGCATATTGAATTTTCATTCAATCATTTTAGTCATGTGTGATTCTTCATGACCCAATTTCAGATTTTCTTAGAAAAGATTCTGGAGTGGCTTGCCATTTCCTTCTCAAGATCATTTTACAGATGAGGAAACTGAGGCAAACAGTGGGGGTATCTTTCCTAGGATCACACAGTGACTGACACCTGATATAAACTTGGAAAAATAATTTTTCTTGACTCCAGGACTGCCCATTACTGTGCCTTAGAAAACTACATATTAATATCTTAATCTACTGTATTTTCATTTATTTTGTTAAATATTTCCCAATCAAATTTTAATTTGCTTTATGTGTTATCAGTGGCTGTGAAATCTGTGTACTTGATGCCTCTGCTCTACAACAATCTCTAACACTTGAAGTTCCAGAGAGGGTGCTCACCTATATTAGTAGGGAGATTTTCCTAATCTAGAAGTCCCACAAACCAATGTAATCAAAGTCCAGTGCCTTACCCTGTATTTTATATAACCAGATATAATTGACGGTTCAATGATAAATAAAGTTACTTGGTGCTTTTAGATGTTCACTATAACCAGCATCAGAGCTGATAAATTGTAATCAAAAATATGTATTTTATGTTATTATTTGTTACACTATTTGTAAATTGCATATTCGGGAATCTCTAAATTCATTTGGTCCTAGGAGATTAGGGGATTAACTTTTGAGAGAGATGAGTGAAAGCTTATTGCAAAAGAGGCATTTTGCAACTTATTTAATAAATGATATATAATGAATCAGGGCAAGAATTTAGAACCAATTGATTAAGTAAAGAGATATTATAATTTTAGTATTTTATTTTAATAAATCAAAACAGATTACTTGATTGTGTTAGAGCCTAGGATAAATGAACGTAAATACTTTTCTTAAGCATTTACTATATATCAAGGCAGCTACATGGCTCAGTGGATAGAGTGCCAGACTTTCAGTCAAAAGACTGAAGCCTTCATGAGCTCAAATCTGATCTCGGACACTTACTTACAAGTTGGTTGACTCTGGATAAACCATTTAATCCTATTAACCTCAGTTTCCTCATCTGTAAAATTAGATAGAGAAGGAAATTGCCAACCACTCCAATACCTTTGCAAGAAAACCTTAAATGGGGTAAAGGAAAGTCACACACAACTAAATCAACATAGCAACAACATATACCAAGCACTTTGATCAGTCTTAGGGATACAAAAGAAAATTAAAACAGTCTCTGTACTCAAGGAGTTGACATGATTTAGTGGAGACAGTAAACATAAGAGGGTTCAGCTTCAGAGCATATTGAAAGTGTTGAAGCCTCTTAGGGTAAACACCAAAATCAAAGGCACAGTTTGGGCACCTCTAGTATGCATCAGCAGATCAGATGACAGTGCCCAGGTGGGTTTTAAGACTATATAATCAGAGTATATATTAAGAATGGACTTTTGGAAATAATGGCAGGCAGATGATAGATAAGGTCCAGTGGTGAACCTTCTTCCCTAAAGGTTAGTGATCTTCTTTGCTGTTTTTATCTTTTGGTTGTTTAGGGACATGAGCTATTTTTATCTTTTAGTTATTTAGGACATGAGTGATCATGTCCCTTACCCCTGCTTGTTGAGAAGAGAGTAGTTTTTCTGAGAGTCCGAGCAGCAGGAGCCTTGTGTAACCTCCTACAGGGTCCAGATAGGGATCAATATAGAGCCAGGATGGGCTGCAACTGCTGAGAACCAGACAATGGGGGTTGGAGACGGGAGGGAAGGATTCTCTCAGGCATATCCCGCACATCCTGTTCTTGGCTGCCCACTGTAATCTGGGTGATCTAGAGGGCTGGAGTGGGGAGAAAGAATTCCCCATGCTTGCTTTAGCTGGACCCTTGGACTACTCAATGGGAGGGATTGGGGGCAGGATGTTCTCGAATAAGTGATAAAAAAATAAGATTATAAGGCAGTAACAGGTAGAGGGAGAAAATGATACCCCTATCCATGCTATACATGAGAATAGTCAATCAAAAACCCCACTGCATAGGAAAAGCAAACCCTCTTCACAGTGTTTCAGGCAGGTAAAGCTAGCCCTACAATGCAGGAATGTGTCCATCTTCATTGAAAAAGAGACACATACGTTATTACAGAACTATACCTGAAAGGAATTTCAGAGACAATCTAAACTCCCTCATCTTGTAGATGAGGTCATTTGAGACTCAAGGAGTTTAACTGAAATACCCCAAGGTAGAAATAATCAGAGGTGGGAGTGAGAGAAGTCCTTCCACTTCATTACATTGTCTTACAGAGAGCGAACAAAACACCTTACTTAGCCGAGAATTTGTAGACCATGGAGTCCAACAGACTAATAACACACTCTCCCACTCAGATCTGTAGATTTGAAGAAGACTTTGTAAAACTGGAGCCTGGCAAAGAATGACAGCCCATTTCCTAGGACACTAAGAACTATCACGGTGGCTGAAATTTGGCCAGTCCGGTTAATGAGATGTTTCCAATTGTAGGAGGGTCACCAAATGTTTCCTTCATGGTAATTTTTTTTTCTAATGCACAAAACTCCCACATGAGTACTTACGGTTAATACAAATGATATTAATGATTAGAGGGTAACATGCTATAATGGCAAATGCGCTCCATTTGAATTCATAGGAACAACAATTTAGAGGAGGGAGTTTACTGAGTCTAACCAACTCATTTTAAAGGTGAGGAAACCAAGGCCCAGAGCAACTTATTTGCTCAGGATCAGTTGGGAAACGTCTGTGACAGGATGCCAACCCCCATCTTTTGACACCAAATCCTGGCCTCTACCCACTCAACTATCTTGCTTCTCAGACTGGGTGACTCCAGTTCAGTTCTCAGGTCTGCCATTTGCTAGCTGTGTGACCTTGGGCAAGTCCTTAACTTCCCTGAGTTTCAGCTTCTCCATCTATAAAATGATGGGGTAATACTGGTAATCATCTCAGTCCTGAGATCCTTCAAGCCTTAGATCTACGAAGCTTTCATCAATGTTTATATTGCACTTTACATTTATTATCTCATTTGACACAGGATGAAGGGCTTGCAGGAGTTACTATTGTCACCATTGTATGGAGGAGACTGGGGATTAAAAGACTTTTTCAGTCACACAATTTGTAGTTATTATAGGTAGGATGTGAACCCCTCTTCTCCCCTCCCTTAATCTAGTGCTTTTTCCTCTATAGCATGCAATCATTGAATTTTCAAAGAAAAAAGAGATCTTTCAAAAAGCTTGAAGTTTTGAAAAATATTTCCAGTGTTATCTCATCCAATCCTCACAAAGCCCTGAAGATGTAGATGCTAGAATTACCCTGTTTTACAAATGGAGAAACTGAGATTCAGAGAAACATAATGATGCCCAGGATCATGTAAATTGAAAATTTAGGAGGTAGTATTCAAACCCTTATCTTCCTGATTCTGTGTCTAGGACAAGTACAATGAAAGATAAATTTATTCTTCTAACCTTTGACAAAGAAACTTTCTTTTATTGGAAAACCTGATTTTATTATTAAATGACATTTTTTGCGAAACAAGCCATGTTAAATTTCCCTTCAAAGAATTTCAACTTTTTTTGAATCTGAGGAAAACACTGAGAAAAGACTTTAGACTTGGGACAATTAATGTCGACTTTCAGCCTCTCCCCATACCCTTAAATATTGTTTTGCTATTGCCTCCTTATGCTAGATGACAGTTTAGCTTATTCCCAGCTGGATAGGTCCAGGTTAATTATTTTGAAGGAGGCAGAACAAACACAAGTAACTGCCATCCTGGGATTATAGAAATCCAGTGCAGAACATAATACTTGTCCCCTAATTCATTTTAATTCTTGCTTTCTCACCCTCTAGAATTTCCCACTAAATTCACATTTGCTGAGTGTGCATTAGAGAAAGTAAAACAGAAGCCAGTTGAATGGAATATTTAGCAGGTGAGGTTTGGTTAATGTTTTTATATGCAAGAATACGACTCATGGTTTCATCACTTTGAGGAACTCCCTGGTGTGGGAATTCCCTTCACTTATACACACTAGCAACTTTTTCCATGGTTTCTAGTCTAAAGAGTTTCTTGAGAGGTTAGGGGACTTGTCCATGGTAACACAGCTTGTCAATGTCAGTGGAATGACTTGAATCCAATTCCTTCTGCCCCTAAAACACACTCCCCTCTAGTGATGATGCTGAGCTACCTTTCTTAACATTTCACTGTTTTGAAAGTGCTTAGAGTTCATTTCTAGTTATCACTTACTAGATTTAAATGTCCAGCAATGGTTAGGTTTCGTGGATGAAAAATATTCATGTTTGTACATGAAATGCAGAGTTATTCAGTCAAAAAAGAACCAGTAATTTGGAGTCAGAAGACCTGAGTTAAATCCAGCACTTCTCCTTGCTCATCTCGTGATCTTGGTGTAATTTATTCAACTAGCTGCTCTTTGGCTTTCTCATCTAGGAAATGAGAAATTTGGATCAGCTGACATCGAAATCTCTTCCTGTTCTGAAACAATGATCAATGGTTCTATAACCCTGCATCTCAGTTCAGAATTAATGTGCTCCATATTAGAGGAAGGCTTAGACGTGTCCAAATTGCTGTGCTGAAGAGCTGAGGAATATGAAGAGAACCCTTCTCTCAATAGAATGTAATGGTGTCCAGCTCAGTGACTCTTCTAAGTCGTTTTTGTATTCCCTTCCTTCCTTGGATCCAGTCACTCCCCTGATGCAGAGCCTCATGTCCTCATACTCAAGCTATCAAAAGTTGGTCTACCTGCCTCCAGTTTCTCTTCTATTTAGCTACCAAAGTGATTTTCCTAGAGGGTAGATACAATTATGGTACCCTCTCAGTCGATAAACTCTAGTGGCTCCTTATCATCTCCAGGATTAAATACGAATTCTCCTCTTTGGTGTTCAAAATCCTTCATAACTCAGCCCCCCTCCCACTAAATTTCTAGTATTGTTATTTCTTACACTTCCTCCACATACTCTTTAATTAAGTGATGCTTCCTTCTTTGCTATTCCACTCCATCTACTGACTCCAGGAATTTTCAATGCCTGGAATGCTCTCACTCCTCATCTCCACCTGCAGGCTACTCTGGCTTCCTTCATGTCCTGGCTAAAGTCCCACCTTCTCCCAGAAGCCTTTCCCAACTGTTCTTAATTCTAGGATCCTCCTCTATTGATCATGTCCCATCTATCCTGTATAAGGCTTCTTTGTTTTAAAAAGATTTTTTAAAAAGATTATCTAAAAAAACTCGAAACTAAAGAGCTTCTGCCTGGACAGTATCAATGAATCTAGCATAATAAGGAAAGCAATTGAGTGAGAAAAAAAATCTTTGTATCAAACTGCTGTAGTATAATTTTTGTGTTTGCTCATGTCATCCCCATTAGATTGTAACCTGCTGGAAGTCATTATCTGCCTTTTCCCTCTCTTTGTGTCCCTATTCACTGGCACCGTGCTGGCACAGGGCTTGTATTTAATAAACACAGATTGACTGACTGATGGTTGATATCCTCCCCACTACTGAATTGCTCTTGTAACTTGATCCCTTTTGAAGTAACTCAAGAATTTCTAGTTTTGTTCTGGGAAGAACCATGAAGCCTAAGTCATTTATTTATTCGGTAAATGCATTTTTTTCTTCTATGTTCCATATTCCCTCTGGGGTCCAGGATAGATGGAGACCTAGGATCTACTCCCATGGTAACCACTTACTATAACTGTGATCTGGGGTAAGGTATTCCATCTCTTGGAGTCTCTGATTCTTCCTTAGGAAAATGGGAGGAAACACTTACATTGCCTTCACCTACTCCCAGGATTGCTATACACTTTATAAACCTGAAACTGTTTTGTGATTGTGAGTCATTGTTATTTTGTTTGGGTTTTTTTGTTATTGAAAGAAATAGTGCAATGCATAGCAAGGATAACGTGAACATTATTATTATACAGCACTTTAATTATTAGTATTCATATATCACTTTGTTCTATAATATCTTAGAGAGACAGAGTGAGTCAGAGATGGAAAGATCAAAAAGAGATAGAGACATACATTATCTCATTTGATTCTCGCAATAATACTGTGTGGTGTTACTGTAATCACCATCTTACATATAAGGAAAGTAAGTCTGAAATGCTAAGACACTTGCTAAGATCACACAGCTAGGAAGCATCTGCAGCATCATTTGACTTCAGGTCTTCTGAAACCAATGGTCTCTACTATGGAATGCAGCTCTTTTGGAGGATTCCCAACTGGCAGACCATATGACAACATGGACACAGAGCTGGACTCAGCAGCAAGAAGCCCTAAGATCAGATCCTGCTTCAGATGTGTAGTAGCTATGCAACCCTAGAAAAATTACTTTATCTTTCTGAGTCCCAGGCAACTCTGTGAGACAATTAGTCATCATATAGCATCCAGGATGAGATGCAAGAGTTTAATCTAGGGCAACATGAGCTTTCCTTTGTTTCTTTGGAGGGGATTGGGGGCATTTACCTTGTTCACAGTAAGAATGGTTTTATTCTTGAGAGAAATAGAGAAGCTATTGATAGGTTGGAATCTGTTGCCCTGATAAAATCACAGAGCAAGAAATAAACTATGCATCAGGCTCTACACTAGGCACTGGGCATATAAAGACAGATAACCAAATATTCTCCTTTCTAATAAGTATCAAATGCTTGTTAGCATGCCATTGATGGACCCATAATGCTAGGATATAATGAATACATTTCTGTATGTCTCTCTATCTCTTAGTGTGTCTTATACTCTTTTCTCTCTCATTTCTCTCTTTCTCTGACTGCCTTTTCTTTCATCCCTCTTTTCTTTCTTTCTTTCACTCTCTCCCTCTGCCCATTCCTTCTCTATCTCTTCCCTTCAATCTCTCCCTCTCCACCTTCACGTGTCCCTCTATCTCTGCAGTTATCTTTCGATCTTTCTCATTCTCTGTATATGTACCTCTCACTCATCTCTATCTCTATCTCTCTGTGTCTCTCTCTCTGCTTCTCTCTGTCTATCTTCATTTTGGTGTTTTTTCCTGTCTCTGTCTCTGTCTCTGCCTCACTGTGTCTCTTTGTCTCTCTCTCTCTCTCTCTCTCTCTCTCTCTCTCTCTCTTTCTCCCTCTCTCTCTCTCCACTATGAATGTTTGTTTGTATCTTTTCCTATAATAAAATCCCAAAGGTCCTTTTGTATCTCTGAGGAACACAAAGTACTTTACAAACATCTGGCCTAATTTTTCTTCTTCAACAGATAGGGGAGGAGGCAATAAGGTTGTAGCAAATTTGTTCAATGTTCACAAAGTTTCCACAGTTCTTTTCATTTTTGGCTGGTGGGTATGTGGAAGACTTGTCATTTAATTGGATTGGGGACTCCCAGTATGTAAATTCTTTTCATTAATGAAGATTGGCAATGTGTGTATCACCTAGAGCATCATGGGTCACAAAGAACACTGAGGGGCAGGAAATAGAGGCAGTGCATGGAGCTCCAGGCATGGATTCAAAAAAGTCTGAATTCAAATCTGGCCCCTGATATTTAATAATTGTGTGACATTGGAAAAGTCACTTTATTCCTATTTCCTCTTCTGTAAAATGGGGGCACATTGAAGAAGGAAATCGTAAACTACTCCAGTATCCTTACCAAGAAAGTCGTGAAAAAGTTGGACATGATTGAATAACTGGACAAGAGAAACACTGAGGACTTTCACCCATGATCATTCAGACAAGTGACTCAGAGACTGGACTTGAATTCAGATCTCCTTGCCTCCCATTCCATGGTATTCAGGATCACACAATAAGTATCAAAATTGACTTTGAACTTGGGGGGTTAACTTGATGACTTTGCGGTCCCTGCAAGCTCTACACCAAGTCCAGGGAAGATTTAATTTTCCGTCATACGTGGTACCTTCCGTTTCTTTAAATAGTTTCATCCCCCTGCTTTTACTGGTGATTTCTAACTTCTCTAGATGTGCGTCAATAATAACACAGGGCTGGTTATAAAGAATTAATGTCTCCATTAGGGAGGGGGGTTAAATGACTTGTTCATCATCAAAGAACTAGTCATTATCAGTGACAAATGTTGACCCTGATCTTGCTAACCTGAAGTTTACTACTCTGTCACCAGAAACCATAGCATATCCATCATTAGCGTAGCAATATTCCTGGCCCATGGGCAGACCAACCCAAGCATCACAGAGGCAGACTTGTTCTGAATACACACATATCATATAAGATAAAAAGTAGCCTGGAGACACGCTCGCTGGAGGTCTTCAGGCAGAGGCTGAATAGATGAACATTTTCCTGGGATATTGTAGGGAGGGATGAATGGATGACCACTTTCTTATTGTAGTGGAGATCTTGGAACATACACAAATTCTGTGCCTGAGGGTCCTCAGTTAAGCTGAGCTGCTATGATTGAACTTTGAGACTTGATCTTAGGAAGTCCTAGCTTCCTACTCTCTGAAGGTCTTCTGGTCTGGCTGGATGACTTCTTGAGAGTGTTACAGAGGGGATTCTCAGGAAGGTATGATTTGAATTTGATGTTCTGAGAAGTCCCTTCTCCCACCCGAGTCCCGGGACATAAGCCACTTGGCTAATTAGTGGTCAAGGGCAGTGTCTCCTTCCTTCTTGTTAACTGGCAAGCTTGGCTTGATGAATATTTGTTAGGTAAGTTTTAGAGACCTCTTTCAGCTCCTACCTTGACTTTCCTTCCAGCTCTGCTAATAATATGATTCATGGCAGCCTGAATCAGTCTTTCAACTTTAAAAAACAGGTGCTATGAACATCAAAATACTGTGATGTAGTAAATAGGGCGCTAGATTCAAATTCCACTTCAGACACTCACTGCCTATGTGACCTTGGGGAAGTTTCTTCACCTCTCTGTGCCTCAGTTTCCACATTTGTAAAGTAAACATTAGGCTTAGCCTTTAAAGCCCCTTCCAGCTCTTGATGTAGTTCCTACGAACAGGAGAAAAAGATTATGGGAGAAAAAGAATGGTTCCCAGCCATTCCCAAGGGCCACAGACCCTGAAAATGAGCTTACCTGGCACTTGAAAGAGGAACCCAATTGTGGCCAGCAGTAGCCCAGGGCGCATGCTGCCAGGCTGTCCAGTCCAACCTGCCTGACTTGGCTCTGCTTGACTTGGCTCAGCTCAGCTCAGCTCCCCAGGGCACAGCTAGGGTTGCTCCCATGGGGCTCCCGCTGGAGAGAGAAGCGAAGCTCCAACTCTCTCTGTTCCTGCCCCTACATGAGGAAGTGTTTACTCAAGGTGTTGCACAAGCTTCCAGCTGGGCCCTGGCACAGAGAAGCCAGAGTGGCTCTGCAGGCGGAAGGTCTCATGGCTCACTGCTTCTCTAATTACCCGCCCCACCTTTTGTCTCCTTCTTGAAAGGAGAAAGTGTCAGACAATTTAGGGGAGGATGCCAGCACTTGGGAAGGGAAAAATAGAGAAGGGAAGGGAAAAGCAAAGAAAGAGAGGGGAGGAGAAGGAAAGGAAGGGAAGAGGAAAGGATGGAGGGGAAAGAGGGAAGGAAAAGGAAGGGAAAGCAGGAGAATCTTCAGAGACAGAATTTATATCTCAAAAATGGGCAAGCACAAAAAATTCTAGATTGATTTATCTTCTGGCTGACCCCTATGTCTACAAGGCTCCCTCCATCCCTCCCTCCCTCCATCTTATTCTCTTTCTCTAATTTTCTCTCTCTCTTTCTCTTTCTCTCTGTCTCTTGGTCTCTGTGTCTGTCTCTGTGTCTCCCTCTCTCTCTCTCTCTCTCTCTCTCTCTCTCTCTCTCTCTCTCTCTGTCTCTCCTTATCTCCACCTAGTGCTTTCCTTTGCTTCCTTCAAGACTTTGGTCAAATCCCACCCACTAAAGGAAATCTTTCCTTAATTTTTGTATCTTCCATTTGTTGACTATGTCCTTTTTGTGCTGTCCATAGCTCATTTATACATAGTTTTTTGTTGGCTTCCTCATTAGGTTGTGATCTTCTCAAGGACTGGGACTCTCTTACATCTTTCTTTGCATCACTACTATTTAGCACAATACCTGGCACAAAGTAAGCATTTAATGAATGTTTATTGGTTGACTTTTAATTAAGAAAGTAATGGAGTGAATGTAAATAAACTTAAATGTGTGACAAGTGTATTTTTGAGATCTGGTTGTTTTTTATCAGTATAACATTATCTGAAGACTAGATCCAGCACCAGGCATGTGTCCCATGAGGTTTTCAGGAAGCACAGCATAATAAGGCTAAATCTAGAAGAGATATTGAGATCCTAGAGAGAGAGGGCCAAATAGGTATACATTTAAGAATGAGTATAAAGGATTACATGACAAAATCTGTATTTGTTATTGTTGATGTTGTTGAATTGTTTCAGTCCCGTTCAACTCTTCCTGACCCCATTTGGGTTTTCTTGGCAAAGATACTGGAGTGGTTTGCTATTTCCTTCTCCAGCTTATTTTGCAGGTGAGGAAACTGAGGCAAATAGGTTAATTGATTTGCCCAGGATCACACAGCTAGTAAGTGTCTGAGGCCAGATTTGTACTTAGTTCTTCCTGTCTTCAGTCCTGGCACTCTCTCCACTCTGCCACCTAACTGCCCCCATTTTGAAAATACTGATTTGTCTTCTTGAAGATGAGGCATTGGGGGTGGGAAAAAATATAGCAAATCCCAAATTCTTGTGCTAAGGACAGATTCCAGCATTGACTAGATGCTCAAGTTATTTTTTTTTACTAATTACCTTTTTTTAAAAAATTCTCCAACGTTCCCAGGGTCAGAGAGTGTTTTTCCATGATGGAGAGATCAAAGGAGAAACTGGACACACCCAGTGCCATTGAAGATCAAAGAAGGGGAGCAATTTGTCCATTCATTGAGTTACAGGATTCATTATACAACTGGAGTGTGGAAAGAATTTGGGACTTTAGTCAGTTAATCCAATTGGGCCAGAGACCATATCCACCTCCCTTTTCAGAATAGGACAAATCTTATTGTCTCTGTTCATGGTGTGTATAACACAATTAAATGGATCTCTTGGATTCAGTTAGTGCCATTCCCCTGAGGTATTCAGAACTCTTTATGAACACAGATCATGATATCT
The DNA here is from genome assembly GCA_028658325.1 of Potorous gilbertii. NCBI lineage: Eukaryota > Metazoa > Chordata > Mammalia > Diprotodontia > Potoroidae > Potorous > Potorous gilbertii. The sequence continues at coordinate 104,751,732 of CM053769.1, forward strand.
TAATGGCTTCTCTCTGAGATATATAATGGTGGAGGACTGGGGGGAGAAGGCAGATAGCATCCTTGAATATACTTCCCCAGTCATAAAAAGCCCAAATCTACCAAATATCCAAATGCAGTCCAAGAAGGCATCAAAACTAGGTTCCTCAATCTGAAACATTGTGTGCAAATGCTCACATCGCAAGATATCCTCAAGAATAATTTTCAATGAAAATGGAGTCAGGGAGAGAAGATGTTCAGGTGCCATCTTTAGACCACAGTGATTAGAGGTGATGAAAGAAGGAGGAAAATATTCCTGGTGACTTTCAGTGATCCTCTCAGCCAATATGTTAGTCAAGAAACATGTATTAATCACCTACTATGTGCTTGACACTATATTAAGTACAAGGGATCAAACCAAAGGGAAAGATAGCTCTTACTCTCTAATATTCTCATTCTAATGAAGAACACACAACTATGTGTAAGTAAACTGCCTACAGAATAAATTGCAAATTATCACAATGGAGAGCAGAAAAGTCTCATTAATTCAAAGTGACATTTGGAAGAAACAAGGGAAACTGGGTAAAGAGAGAGAATTCTAGGAATGGGGGATATCCCGTAAAAATGTCCAGTGTCTGGAGAAGGGGTGTCTTTTTCTAGGAGCAGTAATGGGGCTAGCATTTCTGTGTTCCAGATTATATGGAGGGGAATGAGAAGAAAGAGTCTAGAAAGGTAGGAAGGAGAAAGGTTATAAAGGACTTTCAAAGATAGAGGATTCAATTTCCCCCTGGAAGTACAGGGACACACTGGAGTTTATTGATTGGGCAAGAATGAGGCTCTGAGGGACATAGTCTTACCTACACTTTAAGAAGATCCCTTTGACAGCTAAGTAAAGATGTGCTGAAGTGGACAGAGACTTGAGGCAACAGACTACTGCAGTAAGACAGTCCTGATGTAAGGAGGCTGACACCAGGGCTGTGCCTGGATCAGTGGTTTTGCTGAAAAATATATTAAAGAAGAATGTTAATAAGAATATTTTAAAATCATATCACTACTTAAGTTTTAAAATAACTTTAAGAGTTATCTCAGTTTTACAGAAAAACATTGGTCCTTACAAAGTTGAAAAAGAAGAGGGATATTTGTATACTGCCCTAAGGTTTGCAAAGCACTTTACAAATATCATTTCAATTTATTCTTAAATTGTACTGGTGCTACTGTTATTCCCATTTTATAAATGAAGAAACTGAGGCAGACAGAGATCAAATTACTGTCCCAGGGTCACATAGCTAATAAGTGTTTGAAGCTGGATTTGAAACCCAGGCTTCCAGCCTCCAGTTTTAACACTCTAGCCACCGTGCTACCTAGCTGCTTCAGTGCAGTTACTCAAACAACGTCATCAGCAAGTGCCAGATGTGAGATTTGAATCCAAGTCTTCCCTGACTCCAAATTCAGGACCACACTGAACTTCTTTCTAATAATAATAACAAAGTCATGGCCTCAAATTTCTATAGGTAAATGCACATAAGATCTATTAATAAATCAATCCACAGACATTTATTAATCACCTTATGTGGCATACATGGGGAGAAGACAGTTTGCCTTCAAACAATGTACACTCTAATAAGGAAAGTGACATGTATATATGTATATATATATATGTGTGTATATATATATATATATATATATATATATACACACATATATATATATGTTTGTATGTAGAGGCACATTGTCTATCAAGCAGGTATTCTCCTGTGAGAAAATCCAGATGCCAGAACAGACAGCAAAGTGAAGAGATGATTTTGTTTTCTTCCCAATCCCACGCCCATTAAGGTCTTCCCAAAAACTCATTTTCCATTTCCTGGAGAGGAATCTCTTAAGTCCTATTTATTTAATGTTGTTTTAGACCTCCCAAATATACTTGATGGCAAGGATTATTTCTGTAGTCCTTTGTATTCTTATAACTTAGCACAGTATCTGGAACCTAGGTCAGTTGTTTTTCCAATGAGATATTTCATATTCTCTTCCATTTTTTCATTCTTTTGGCTTTGTTTTGAGATTTCTTGGTTTCTTATGAAGTCATTAGCTTCCATCTGTTCCATTCTAATTTTGAGAGAACTATTTTCTTCAGTGAACTTTTGAACCTCTTTTTCCATTTGGCTAATTCTCCTTTTGAAAGCATTCTTCTCCTCATTGGCTTTTTGAATCTCTTTTGCCCATTGAGTTAGCCTCTTTTTCAAGGTGTTATTTTCTTCAGCATTTTTTGGGGTCTCCTTTAGCAAGGTATTGACCCATTTTTCATGCTTTTCTTCCAT
>CM053769.1:104754524-104798400 GCA_028658325.1 Potorous gilbertii
TCTGTCTTTACCTGATGGTAAGCATTGTTCTTCCTCATCAGAAAGGAAAGGAGGAAACATCTGATCACCAAGAAAGTAACCTTCTATGGTCTTATTTTTTCCCCTTTTCTGGGCATTTTCTCAGCCAGTTACTTGACTTCTGAGATTCTTCTCCACCCCCTCCTAGATCTGCCCAGCTAGTGCTCGGGGTCTGAGATTGAAATGCTGCTCCCCAGCCTCAGGGCTTTCAGTAGTGGGCGCAGCTGCTATTCAATGTGAGCTTAAGTTCTGGAGCTCAGGTGGGGACAGGGCCTCCTCCCAGGCTCAGTTCCCTCAGGGGGTTTATGTGGACACCTTCAGTAATGGATCTGAGCTCCTTCCTGCTTGGGGAGCCCGGGTCTGCTGCTGTCGCTATCTCCGTGGCTGCCTCCTGAGGGGTCCTGAGTTATGGAGACACCCCACTCCCCTCTTGGCCAGCTCAGAAGTCTCTCTCACTGACCTGTGCTCCTGGATGGAGGGACTTTCGTGGCCACCAGAGGTTCCATCCCTGAAGCCTGCTCAGATCTGTTCCTCTAGGTGCCACGTTGCCAGGGCAGAGCTGGGTTCTGCTCCTGTCTGGTGTGCGATGGACCTTTGGGATCAGTTTTTCAGGGCTCTCTTGAACAGAAATCTCCTCCACTCCATTACTGTGTGGCTTCCACTGCTCCAGAATTTGTTGGGAGCTCCTCCTTATAGGTAATTTATGGGCTGTGGGTTCGGAGTTAGCATATATGAATCTTTCTACTCCACCATCTTGGCTCCTCCCAGTACCTGGAACCTAGAAAAGCAATTAACAAGTCCTTAAAAGAACTTCTGAGGCAAGATGGTGGAGTAAGCAGCAAGTCACTGTCACTCTCCCTTATTGACCTCTGGGGAAAAAAAAACAACAGAAAATAGCACCCCAGAAAAAATCCAGGAAGAGTAGAATGAGCAGAAAGACAAGGTAAAGCAGTATTTTATCCTGGGAAACTTGGAGGATTAGTAAGAAAGGATCATCTCAATAGGGTAAAAGTGTAACACATTTCAAGACATAGGAAACATCTCAGCAAGCCAGCAATAAGCCCCACCACAAAAAGTCAAAGGGAGATACTGAACTCCAGAGCAGTGAAGCAAGCAAACACCAACATTTGGACCACCTGCATACCCTAATATAGCCAGGGAAACCAACAGATTCCAGCCTAGAGAACTGCCACATGTGCCACTGAAGCCGTGGACAGACAGGTGTACACCAATAATGGCCTTTCTAGTGATCAGCATACACCAGGGTGAGCAGGCATCCTCCAGTGTCTAGATACTAACAGTGTAGCCCTGGGGAAATACAGAAAAACTCCACATGGCCTCAGTACATGCTAGATATCACTACTAGAACCACAGGTCACCAGACACCTACAGCCTACAGCTGCCAGCACCTGAGGTCCCAGCACACAGTCAGTGACCAGGCCCCTGGCCCCCAGCATAAGAAGCTTAGGATAGTGCCACATGTGTCCCAGAAGCAGAGCTCAACTTTAAAAGTCAGGAAACAGGCAAACAAGATGATCAAGAAGGAGAAATAAGCAGTGACCATAGACTGATTCTATGGGGACAGGGAAAATCAAAACACAAACTCAAAAGAGGAAAGTATTGGCAATATATCTATCCAGAACCTCAAAGGGGAATATTAATTGATCCCAAGCCCCTAAAAGCATTACTGGAAAAGTTCAAGAAGAATTGTAAAAGTCAAATAAGAGGTAGAAGAAAAATTGGAGAAAAGATATGAGATATGCAAGACAGCTTGGAAAAGGAAGGACAAAAAAATGAATGTAGAAGCCAATTCTTTAAAAAATACAGTTAGCCAAATGGGAAAAAATCCACTGAAGAAAATAGCTCCTTAAAAAGTAGAATTGAACAAATGGTAAAGGAGATACCAAAATTTACTGAAGAGAACAAGTCTTTAAAAACGAAAATTGGGCAAGGGAAAGAATGACACAATGAGACAGTAAGAATCAGTCAAACAAAATAAAATAATGAAAAAAGTAGAAATAAATGTAAAATATCTCATTGGAGAAAAACCCACATGGAAATATAGATTAGAAGAGATAATTTAAGAATTATTGGTCTACTTGAAAGTCATGATCAAAAATTTTATATATATGTATATATGTACATATATATGGCGAGAGAGACAGAGAAGGAGAGAGACAGACAGACAGACAGACAGACAGACAGACAGATAGACAGAGACAGAGCAGGAGCAACTCACAAGAAACTATCAAGAAAAACTGTCCAGGGGTCCTAGAAACAAAGGGTAAAATATTCATTGAAAGAATCCACCAATCACATCCTTCAACAGACCCCAAAATGAAGACCCCAAGGAGTATCACAGTCAAATTATAGAATCATGAGATCAAGGAAAAAATGCTGCAGGCAACCAGAAAGAAACAACTTAAGTGTCATGAAACCACATTGAGGATTATTCAGGACCCAGAAGTTCCTACATTAAAGGATCAAAGGACTTGGAGTATGATATTCCAGAAGCAAACAACCTTGGATTACAACCAAGAACCAACTATCTAGAAAAACTGAGCATGATCTTTGAGAAAGGAGATGGAAATTCAATAAAACAGGGAACTTCCAAATGTCCCTGATGAATCAAAAAAGAGTTGAATAGAAAATTTGATTTCCAAATGCAAGAATCAAGAGAAACATAAAAATGTAAATTGGAAAGAAAAAATAAACATGATATTCAATCAGGTTAAACTGTTTACATCCCAACATGTGAAGATGATACTTATAACTTGTGAACTATATATTTATTAAGAAATCTAGGAGGGGTATACATAGAGGATGTGAGTATAAATGGACTTTGATATGATGATAAAAAATTAAGACATGATAAAAGGGATTGTACTAGGAGAAGAGAAAAGAAGGTGGCAGAAAAGGGTAAATTACATCACACAAAGGGATAAAAAGATCTATTAGAGGGAAGGGGACAAATATTGTTTGACCCTTACTTTCATCAGATTTGGCTCAAAGAGGGAATAACATAGACATTCAGTTAGGCAGAGAAATCTAATTTGCCTTGTGGAAAGTAGGAGAGGGAAAAAAAATGAGGGGAAATGATAGAAAAGAGGGAAGAAATAGTAAGGGACAGAAAAGGGAGGTGTTGCCAATAGAAAGAATTGGATATTAAGGGAGGTGGTTGTCAGAAACAATAATCTAGTGAAGAGGGAAAGGGAGAAAGTAGAGAGCAAAGCACAAACAAGGAGGGGTGGATGAATGAAGAGAAAGACACAGTAATCATAACTGTGAATGTGAATGAGATGAGCTCTCCTATAAAAGAAAAGCAGATAGTAGAGTGCATTAAAAACCAGAATCCTATAATATATTGTTTACAAGAAACACATTTGAAGCAGAGAGATACACACAGAGTAAAAGTAAAAGATCTAGTTAAAAGAGGCAAGGAAGGACACTACAACCTGCAACAAGTACAACAGACAGTGAAATAATATCATTGCTAAAGATGTATGCCCCAAGTGGCATGGCGTCACTTAGAGAAGTTAAGTGAGTTACAGGAAGAAACAGGAAAAAAAACTATGCTAGTGGGAGACCTCAAGCTCCCCTTTCATAATTAGATCAATTTAACTACAAAATAAACAAGAAAGAAGGTAAGGATGTGAATAGAATTTTGGGAAAGTTAGGTATGTTGGACCCATGGAGAAAAGTGAACAGGTATAGAAAGGAAAATATTTTTTTCTCATTGATTCATAGAACCTACACAAAAACTGACCTTTTACTAGAGTATAAAATCCTTCTAACCCAATACAGAAAGACAGAAATATTAAATGCATCCTTTTCATATCACGATGCAATAAAAATTGCAATTTCAAAAGTCATGGAAAAGGCAGAATAAATTTAATTGGAAATTAAATAATATAACCCTAAAGAACAAATGAGTCAAACAACAAATCATAGAGACAATCAATAACTTCATCAAAAAGAATTACAGTAATGAGACAATATACAAAAATGTAATGGGATGTAGCAAAAGTGGTTCTTAGGGGAAATTATGTATCTCTAAAGGCTTATATGAATAAAATCACTGGAAGAGCTGGAAAACAGAATGGCAGAAACTAGGTATTGACCACCATCTTATACCATATACCAAGATAAGTTCTAAATGAGTACGTGATTTAGACATAAAGGGTGGGTGAAGCTATAAACAAATTAGGAAAGCAAGAAATAGTTTACCTATAAGATCTATGGAGAAGGTAAGAATTTTTGACCAAACAAGAGCAAGAGAACGTTATGAAATGAAAATTGGATGATTTTTATTCCATTAAATATTTTTAAAATGTATAAATACAATGCAACCAAGATTAGAAGGGAAGAAGAAAGCTAGTAAAACATTTTAGAGTCAGTGTCTCTGATAAAGGTGCTGTTTCTAAAATATAAAGAGAATTGAGTGAAATCTATAACAACACAAGTCATTCACCAATTGATAAATGGTCAAAGTATATTAACAGACAGTTTTCAGGTGAAGAAATTAAAGCTATTAATACTCATATAAAAAAGTTCTAAATCACTATTGATTAGAGAAATGCAAATTTAAACATCTTTAAGAAATCTCACACGTATCAAATTGGCTAATGTGACAAAAAAAGACAATGATAAATGTTGGAGAAGATGTGGGAAAATTGAAACACTAATGCATTTTCAATGGAGTTGTGAATTGATTCAACCATTCTGGAGAGCAATTTGAAACTATGGCTGTACGACTATAAAATTCTACTTGCCCTTTGATCCAGCAATGCAACTTCTAGATCCATATCCCAAAGAGATCATAAAAAATGCTAACTTACTCACATGTACAAAAATATTTATAGCAACGCTTTTTGCGATATCAAAGAACTGGAAATGGAGACAATGCTCATCAGTTGGGAAATGGCTGAACATGTTGTGATATAATGAATAACATGGCATACTATTGTTCCATAAGAAATGATGAGCAGTCAGATTTCAGAAAAAAAACTAGAAAAAATTTACATGAACCGATGTTCAATGAAGTGAGCAGAACCAGGAGAATACTGTATATAGTAATAGCAACATTATGTGATGACCAACTTTAATAGGCTTAGCTCCTCTCAGCAATGCAAATATGTAAGACAATTTCAAAAGACTCATGAGGGAAAATACTATTCATATCTAGAGAGAGAACCATGGAGTCTGGATGCAAATCTAAGCATATTATATTCTCTTTAGTTGTTCTTTTCTTTCTTGTAGTTATTCTCTCTGGTTATGCTTCTTCTTTACAGCATGGATAATGTGGAAATACAATTAATATGATCGTACTTATATATAACCTATATTAGATATCATGCCACCTTGGGGAAGGAGGAAGAGGAGGGGGAAAATTTAGAACTCAAAGTCTTATAAAAGTGAATGTTGAAAAATAAAAATAAATGTTAAAATGGCATCAAAATAAGTTCTTGTTGATGGATTCATTGATTTGTGGATTTTAATAGGGTTACAAGGCAAACTGTTTAGAGAAATATTATTTGTAAAATGCATCTAGATTTTAGCAAAGTATACGACAAAGACTCTCATGGCATCCCTGAGATGACTAAGAGAAAATGTGAACCCGAAGAAATGACATTTAATTCAATACAGAATTGATTGAAAGGTCAGACAAAACAATTAGTCATTGATAGTTCAAAGTCAATGACTATTAGTTGAGTGTTCCAGGGACCTGCCCTTGCACATGTATGACTTCATTGTTCTTATCAATGACTCAGAAAAAGTTACAAATGCCATATTCATCAAATTATCAAGTAACAACAAAGTAGTGGTCAAAAATATATCTATAGGCCAGACTAAAAGCTACATCAAATCTAGTAAGGTGGAATGAAATAAGAATGACTGTAAAGTCATATTTCATCTTAACTATATTAAAATTGTTGTTGTTTAGTTATGTCCAACTCTTTGTGACCCTGTGTACTGTACTGTCCATGGAGTTTTCTTGATAAGGATACTGGAGTGATTTGCCATTTACTTCTCTGGTGGATTAAGACAAATACGTTATGTAACTTGTCCAGGGTCATATAGCTAGTAAGTCTCTGAGGCTGTATTTGAACTCATTTCTTTCTAACCCCACTACCAGTGCTTTATCTACCGACTCCTAACTACCTCCACGTGAAATATTAGCCTCCTATTACAAATTAGCACTGCTCAAAATAAAAGAAGTGATAAAGATTTTTGTGTCAGACTCTGCTCGGACCTTATCAATATTAATGCAGCAATGTAGAGTTTTCTTCCCTGATTGATTCCCTAGCTCAGTCTCTATCAAAGCTGTTCCACACCGCTCTTCCCTCCTCACGTGTGCCATTCTTTCTTCATTCCCCTCTACCAGTTGAGGATCTTGCATATTACATTAGTGAGAGCTGAAGACCTTTTACATCAGCTCTCTCTTCTCCCATACTTATCTCCAAACTCTTTGACATCATCTCCCCACTCTCTTCTCCTTTTCAGTCTAAAAAAAGTAATGCTTCTTGCATTTATATCCATTCAATACCATCTTTGACAGTAGGTAATATTCTCAGTCATGCCCACTTTCTCAAATCTTCAATCTTTCCCTATCTATTGGATCCTTCCCTATCACCTTTCAGACATGTCGAAGTCTTCTCCATCATTACGAAAGCCATTTCCTAGACTCTATTAACCCTCATAGATAATGCCCTATGTTTTTCCTCCACTTCTCAACCAAACACCTTGAAAAAACTGGCTTCACTTCTTTCACTCAGTCTTCAACCCTTTGCAATCTGGCTTCCAACCTTATCACTCCCTCAAATTTTCTCTCCAAAGTTTCCAAATTGAATCCTTCAACTGTTAAATCTGACATTCTCTCACCCTTCTCTTCCTTTCTACTACATTTGGAACTCTAAGTGCTTACTGCAATGGTTGGCATTTAATACACTCTTAGTAAATGCCTAATATTGATTTGACCATACTCTGTTCCCAGATGCTCACTTCTCTCTGGCTTTCTATGACACCACTGACTCTATATCTTTTCCAACCCATCTTACCACTGTTTCCTCATCTCCTTCTCTGGTTTATCATCTGTATCATCTCTCCCTAACAAACATCTATGCCTTCATCTCTTTTTTGGCAAATTGATCAACTCCCATAGATTTAACTATCATTTCTATGTTCCTGACTCACAGCTATGTAAATATAGAGCTTTAACTCATATCATTCTAATGTTCTAGATTCAAAACCAGGCCATAATCCTGGACTCCTCACTCACTCTCCCTACACTGCCAATCATTTGTCAAGCTTTGCTATTTCTACCTCCACAAAGCTCTTACATTAGACTTGTCCTTATTCACCCTCCCGTTGACCACCTTAGCTTGAGCCCTTATTGTATCTTGCCTAGATTATTGTAACAGCTTCCTCATTGACCTTCTGGCCTCAAGTAACTTCCAACTCGAATCAATCCTACACACATGTTTTTTTTAAAGTTATGTTTATTTAGTATACATATGCACAAAAGAGAATTCACTATCTGATCCTGCCCAAAAGAAAACATGAACAAATCTATGATATATGAATGGGGAGGGAGTCTGAGCCCCACAGTAGTGGTTGGGATGGTGCAATCCTGCCTGTCACAGTTGCTGGACAATAGAGAGTTGGACTGAGTTGCTGAGTGGGCCATGGCCCTACAGAGGTTAGCGTTACAATAAATGTGTGTCATAGTCAAAGGCCTGTTGGATGTTCTCAAAGTAGTACTGCTGCCAGTCCTGTCTTGTCTGTTCCTCCTCTAGTTATAGGATGCCTTTGCCCTCCATGCTAAGATTTATCTCTCCATATTTGTCAATAGAAGTCAAGGTAATGGAAGCAAAGTGTCCAGCAGACCAAGACTTAAACCTCCATTTCATCACAGTCTTGATTTTGGGGACCAGATCTATTAACTCCCCAGCGACATTGCCATCCAGAAAATGGAACTTTCCCCCTTTATCTTCTTCTAACACAGTAGAAGTATGGGTAAAGGCCTGATCCATCTCCTGGGTGACAAACACCAAAAAGAACTCCTCTGGTGACATTAAGAAAGCCTTCAGAACAATTTTGCAGGTAGGGATCTTGACATCAGTGGTTTTAGAATGACTTGTCAAAGTACAAGGTTTGACTTTGGATTCCTTAGTCTTCACTGGCAGCTGGAGGCAGGGGAGAGGGGCTGGATCTATTGTCTTATTATTCAGAGTGGATAAGATCATGTCCTGTGTGAATTCTGTTTTTAAGAGTCCTGACATAAATTTCTGCTGCATCTCAGATTTTTGTCACTCCTTCTTTATTTATGAAGGCCAACAGAGTTGTGTCAGGCTCATCTTTGGCAAGGTTCACACTAACCTCCACTTCATTGATATCATTTTCCTCTGACAAGTTGGGGATCTCCACATGTCCACTGTATTTCACTCCTGACTTAGAAGTACCTGTCTAGTTCAGTTTGATGGTCCTCTTACAGAAGAATATGAGTTTGCCTTTGCAATTGTTGATTGATACCTCTCCATCAAGCTTGCTCACTTCTGTCACATCACAGTTGCCCTCTTCACCTTGCACTTGGATTGCCAGAAACAGGGATTTTTCAGCTTATCAGTGGACCAGCTTGAAGTATCTCTCTCAGTCTAGTGCCAGCTATTGGCGTTAGTAGCGTCTGTCCTCTCCTCCATGATCCAGCATGAGTAATCATCACCTCACTTGGCCATCTGGTCTCAGATTGTTGCCAATCTAATCTTCCTTAGGTTAAGAATAGAGAATGTGACTTCCCTACTCTATCACCTCTAATGGTATCCTACTGCTTCTAGGAAAAATATAAACTCATTTGTTTGAATTTTAAAGACAACTCCATCAAATGAGATATTTGTAAAGTGTTTAGTACAGTGCTTGGAACGTGTAGGTGCTTAATAAATACTTGTTGCCCCCTCTCCATTCTTAAATCTTTTCACAACCTTCCCCATCTATCTTCTCAACCTTATTGTGCCTCCCACATCCCTCAGTCTGACAAAAAGTATTTTCTTTTATTTTTTCTCATTCAAACTATCCCATCTTTATTTTTTGCACCACCATCCTGGCTGCTTTACATACATGGAATGTACTCTTTATTCCCCTTTATTTCACAGAATATCTCCCTTACTTTAAGATTCATGAAACTTTAAGAACCATGAACTATGTGAAACCTCTTCATATCTCCCTAATAGCTAGTCCCCCTCCGATAATCAATTTTGTATTAATAACTATATATATGTATGTGTGTATGCATATATATATTTTATTTAGTAATTTTATATTTAAATCATTGTTGATTTCCATACATAACCCAGATTTATGTGCTGATTGACTGACTCACTGGACTAATCATCTGCCACAATGTAATCACCTGCACATAAACATTCTCATCTGTTTAATAGTGAATTTTTCTTCCCACCCCATTTATTGCCAAAGAAAACTATTTTGAATAAACGTGGATGTTATTTAAGAGAAACTGATAATTTTTATTGACTGAAGCTCTTTGGTCTTATCATGATTATACTATATTGGAGACCATCATACAGGAAATTGATAGAATAAAGTTCAGTATTTCTACCATTTTTTCCATCTTATATTTCCTACCATCAACAAATTGTTAACTAAGTTCAGTTTCATCCAAACCAATGCAATATTTGCCTTTTATTTCCTTTACTATCTATTTTTTTCTTCCTGATTCCAAAACCATTGTTCTCTCCACTGATTCACCTAGTTGTCCCAATGGAAAGGTTAAGTAGGGTATAGATGAACCCAGGTCTCCATGACTCTGTATCTAATCTCTATCAAGAATTCCAGAGCAGAGTTTTATTTTATTATCCTTTCTTTTAAATTTACCTTGAGTTTGACCTTGACTCTAACTAGTGCATACTTCATGACTCTGTTATGACTACACATCTTCAAGTAGTCACTTCCTGTCTGGCAATAAGAGTCAATATAATTTGTTGTGATGCCATTGGGTCCTCACAGTGCTTCTCACCTCTCCTTTTAAGTCATTCATCACCTACAGACTTGAGGTTTCTCATTAGTCTAAATGCTATTGGCCCCTTTCTCTTCCTCCAACAACTGCTTCGCCTCTTTGCCATCCCGCACCATTCCTACTTTGGCATCAAAGCTACATTTTATCACAGAATATGTTGACTTGGTTTAAAGGATCTTATCAACTTATTCTTCATTTTCTTTTTCTTCTTTCTTGTGGTTATTTGTGTTTAAACATTCTCTTTTTTTATTATAAACTTAACCATCACTGACAAATGTGACCATCTAAACACAAAAAGGACAGCAATAACACGAAGAAGACTGCATATGAAACTGTATTTTATGTCATTTGTTTTTAAAAGAATAGTATATTAAAATGTAATGTTAATATGATAATTGCCAAGTTTGTTTCTGTATGCCCTTTCTGCTTGCTTTTTTGTTGCTGTCTTCTGTGAATGTTGATGTTCTATTAGCGTTCTTTTCAATTTGCCTCTCTGTCACTCTCTAACTCATCACTTCCCCCTATGAAGTCATCCTTTGTAGGATATATCCATTTGAACAAAATACATCAACATACTGACCTACTATTGATCTCTCAAAACTTTCTCCTAATCTCAAACCATAGCCCTCTGCTCTTAGCCTGCTCATTGTGACCAAGGATCTAATGTGCACTTCAGCCCAGTAATTGGTTCCTTGTTTTGCTGCCTGTACCCATATATCTTTTCATATGCACAAATAGATCCAGACCTGAGGTCTGTCACCAATCCTTCTAATTACTTTAAACTTACTTCTATACTTCATCCCCTTTGGCTGGATCTCTACAATTTATTGACTCTACTCTTGATTCCTGGAAGTTTGATTACCATGGCCCAAGACATTATTTTGATATTGTGTGTCGGACATCCTCTCTCTCTTAGGCATTTTCAACACCATTTAATAAGATACTCTGATATGTTATGGTTGCTTGCTAAAATAATCCTCAGATATTCTACTTCTTGATCACATCACCTAACTGGAATATTCCATGACTATTTATTTGCCTTGTCTTAGTAGGTCTTTTTAGTCTCTAAAACTTTTCAGTTTGGCTATCCAACTCTCACTTGAGCCCTAGAAATAGTACACTGGTCTCAGTGAATGAATTGGCAATATTAGAAAATATTTATAATCAATATTCATTGGAATTAATTTATTGATTCATTTATTTCTGTCCTCTTCACTCATGTTATTCTATATATAGGGTTATTGTGACAGGCACTCCTTAAGCAATCTAGTGAAGACTATGGACTCCACCAACACTGAATCATGTTACAAATGACCAAAATAACATTTGCAATATTAAAAAGAAAAGTAATTATATGGAAATACAGTTATCAAAATATTAAAAAGCAAAGTTATAAGTAGCAGATTATTATTTTTTCCTCAATTGTGAGTTTCTAATGATCTGTTCAACAATGTTTACTAGGATTTTTGATGAGAAGGTAAAGTTGCCTCTCCACAAAGTTCTATCCTTTTTTTCAGTGGCATAACGGTGACCCTCAGTTCTCAAATGCTTTAATAATACAAGGACTGAAGCAGTTTTTATTATGCTAGAAGATACTATAAACATGCATACACGCATGTATAATGTAATATGTGCATTATATGTACATTTATATTATATGCATATCACCTGCATATGAAAATATGCTGCATTATATGTGTACATATGCATATATTGTATATACATTACATATTTGTAAACATGTGTAAGTGTGTATGTACATGTGTGCATATGTAATGACAGATGGTGGTAATTGTTGCCTTCATTCCCAAGCAAGAACAAAATAACATTATTCTGTTGCAGTCAAATCAAGGTGTATCCAACTGTGGCTGATCAGACCAATATGAACTCAACATGCTCTATCTACCACAGCTTGGACACAAATAGCCCATACGAATATTTAGAGCCAAGATGATTCCAATTTGTGCATCTCACATTTCTTTTGAGCTCCTGAAATTCTGTTTTGCCCAAAAATCATAGTACTTTCTTTGATACCAGCAAGCCATACCAGGTGGTCCTGTGCCAGTGTCTCCCATGCCTCAACAACTGATTCCAAAGTTCTTCAGATGGACCTTGAAAGTGTCTTGTATCACTTCTTCTGACCTCCAGATGAGTGCTTGTCTTATGTGAGTTCTCCATAAAATACTATTTTAGGCACTTACATTTGACATTTGAACAATGTGACCAGCCCATTGGAGCTACACTCCCTATAGTAGAGTGTGAATTCCAGACTATTTTCTTGGTGTTAATTGTTAAGCTCAAATTAGTACAGGTACCAGAAAATGGATCCATATTTTGTTCATCTTGAGCAGCATTGAGTGCACAGTTATCTGCAAACAAAAATTCATGCATCAAATGTCCCTCCATCTTCATAATATATATATACACATATATATGTATATGTGTGTATATATACATACATATGTGTATATGCACATGTGTATGTTTGTATTTGCAAATATGCATATTATGTGTATGTACATGTGTGTAAATAAATGTTATCTCTTCCAGCAGAATAGAAGTTTCTTGAGGCTAGGAAATTGATCACATTCATCTCTGCAATCTCAGCAATGCTGTAGTGCTTTGGATTAGCTTAATAAATGCATGTTGACTGACTGACTGATTGATTGATTAATTGATGTACCCTGGTAACTATTTATGCCCTCTTTCCAAAGATCATCTTGAATATGTATATTCCACTTCAACCCTATTTGAATGGCCAGTCAGTGTTTATTTCCTCACCATTATAACCTATGAAACAAATAACAGTAAAAAAAAAATGTCTCTTAACCCTGTGTTTTTTTAGTAACCATAACAAGGTAGAAGAAAAGCAAGCAGAGGTCTTAGAATAGTAAGTATTTTACTTTAACTCCTTGATCAACATTTGCTTAAATGTTGATAGTCTGAATGCAAAAACTTTGTCAAGTGATCAACACATAGACTTACTTAGAGAGGAAATGATTTATACAAATATTGACATTCTTACTCTAACTGAAATCAGAAGATAAAGGAAAAGTAGAGCTAGCAACTCCTTCATGGAGAGGTAAATAAAGGGTTTGGTCAAGTTGACTTTATCATGCATTTAAAAGCAACAAGAAACAATTCCATGGGGTATTTGCTCACCTCACACTAGAGTGTTTTTTTTTTTTTATTGTGACTTGGAAAAAGAATTATCATGAAAGCAATTGAAGCTTAGGTGATAATAAGTATTTCAAGGGGTGAAGAGATAAGAGTTTTATGAACAATTTATTTGTAGTTCAGTCATTTTTCAGTCACATCCAACTCTTCATTAGACCTTTTTGGGGTTTTCTTGGCACAGATACTGGAGTGGTTTTCAATATCCTTTTCCAGAACATTTTTACAGATGAGGTAACTGAGGTAAA
The DNA here is from genome assembly GCA_028658325.1 of Potorous gilbertii. Lineage (NCBI taxonomy): Eukaryota > Metazoa > Chordata > Mammalia > Diprotodontia > Potoroidae > Potorous > Potorous gilbertii. Next base: position 104,767,995 of record CM053769.1, read on the forward strand.
TACAGTTAAATGACTTGCCTAGGGTCATATAACTAATAAATGTCTTGGGCTGGATTTGAAATCAGGTCTTCCTGCCTCTATGTTGTAATTCTACCCTTGGTGCCACCTAGCTGCCCCAAGCAACTTAATAACACTTTCTATATTAAAAAAATAAATATAGTTTATAAATATAAATTACATTATGTGTGCTATTTATTTCTTTCAGATTTGTTGTCTTTAATGCAAGGGTAGACATAGATCAAAATGGTAAAATACATGGTGGAAAATGATCCTGAAGTATAAAATTTAAAAGAGGCCAAGTCCTTGAAGACTACATGGAAGTTTTATGACTATATATCATGAATTCTGTGTGAGAGAGAATGGACTCAGAAGTTAAGCTATGTCTCTCTCTTCCTTTTATCCTTCTTTTCTTCTTTTTCCTCCTCTTCCCTGCTCCCTTGCTATCTTTCTCCAACTCTCTCTTTTTCTATCTCTCTGAGTCTCTCTCTGGCTATCTTTCTGTCTCTCTCACACACATACACATACAGATCATGACACAATAGATGAGAAGACTTCTGATATTTCCTGAATCTGTTGCCCATGTATATTCATATTACCAACTTATTGCAAACAAAATTGCAAGATGGGATACATCTCAAAAAGATGCCAGCCTAAAATTTTCAAGTAACTTTTGAAGTTGAAAAAAAAAGTGGATTAAAAGCTTCAAAATTCTGAGAGTCATGATGGCAGAGTAAGCAGTAAATTATTGTCCCTTTTCCATTCTTATCCCAAAACAGCAATAACAGCACTCTAGAACAGATACTAGAACAGCAGAGCCAGTGGAAAAATGAGGTGGAACAGTCTTATGATACAGGAAATTTAGATCAGCAAATAAGATCTGTGTCACTCAGGTAAAAGGAACACAGTCCAGGGCAAAAGATATCCCAGTAAATCATAAGCAAGCTCCATCTCAACAAACCAGTAGGAGATCATGAGTTCTAGAGCAAGGGAGTAGGTGAACAACAATACCAGGACCTTCCAGCCACACACATATTTAGCATAGGAAGGAGAACTGATGGACTTCAATTCAGAGAACCATGTCATGCATCATCACAGCCCCAAGTGGGCAGGCATCACCCAGCAGGGAACCACCCTATGCTTCAGTGTAATTCCATGTGGGCAGCCATCCTCTAGCAGCCTCCCTGTGATTCAGCACAGCCCTGGGGAAATAAAGAAAAAGTCACCTTGCCTCAGCACATGCAAGACACCACTACTAGAACCACAACCCAGCACCAGGTAAACTGCCAGACCCCTACAACCTCCAGTGGCCATCATCTGAGACCCCAGCACAAAAATCTAGTTATCAGGTCCCTTTCTCCCAGCAAAGATACTTGGGATAGTGGCCCCTGTACCCCAGAAGCAGAGTTCAACTTTAAAAGCCAAGAGACAAGCAAACAAGATGAGCAAAAAAAACCTCCACTAACCATAGATTCTTTTTATGGGGACAGGGAAGATCATAACACAAACTCAGAAGAAGAAAACATTGACAATATATATATACATCCAAAAACATGAATGAGGAATATGAACTGGTTTTAAGTTCAAAAGGCCTTCTTGAAAGAGCTCAAAAATGATTTTAAAAGTCAAATAAAAAGAGTAGAGGAAAAATTGGGGGAAAAATAAGAGGTACACAAGAGAGAGTCAGAAGCTTTGAAAAGAAAGGACAAAAATTGAATGTAGAAAACAATTACCTTAAAAATACAATTAGCCAAATATAAAAAAAAATCCACTGAAGAAAGTAACTCCTTAAAAAGTAGAAGTGACCAAATGAATAAAAGGAAGCCCAGAAATCCACTGAAGAGAACAATACCTTAAACAGTAAAATTGGACAAATTAAAAAAGGGGGTAAAAAGCAAAATGAAGAAACAGTTCCTTAAAAATTAGAATTGCAGATGGGCAGAGCCAAGATGGCAGAGTTAGAACACATGCTCACCTAAGCTCTAACACAAATTCCTTTAGATGCTTCCAAAAAGAGAATCTGAATAAATTTTGGAGTAGAAAAATCCACTAGGAGACAGAGTATGGAAGATTTTCAGCCAAGGACTGCTGAGAAGGTCAACAGAAATGATCTGTTATATGGGACTGGGGAGTGCAGAGCACTCAGGCTGCACCAGCACAGACTCTGCATAGCAGAGTGCCAGGGACTAAAGCAGGAGCAGCAGTGTGGATCCTCATACATGTCAGCCCAAGATGGGAGTCCAGTGGAACTGAATGAGAAGGAAGCACAGGATTCCTGGTAACAGCCACTCCTAAGACTATCAACCTACAGATTAAATTTGAACTTTCAGGAGCCAAGACGGTGGAGTGATATGTACTGCTCTCCTTCTCCCCTTGTTGACCTTGAAAAAACAAGAAAATATTTCCCCAGGAAAAATCCTGGAATAGTGGAACCAGCCGAGGGCATAAACAGTCTCTTGGTTTGAGCGTCTAGAAAGATCATTAAGGAAAGATTCTCTTGTTGTAGCTGAAGGGGACCAGTGAAGGACCAGAGCTGTTCCAGACAGCCTCACCTTAGAAAACCAGGAGGAGATCCTCAACCTGAGTGTGTGGAGTCCATAAATGCCAACAGCAGCACCCCAGACATGCCTTATCACATCCAGGGCAATAAAGAAGATACTAGCACAGATGGGATTCACCAACTACTGAGCCTTCCTGTGCTCTATCTCAGAAGAGGAGACCTCTGGCAGCCAGATCACCCCTCCCACACACTTAAAGCAGCAAATTCCATGTTTACTCCAGGGAAACTCAGAAAGACTTCACCTGGCCTCTACCTTGGTACACCAGCCAGCTTAGCATCAGATAAGCTACAGCATTGTACCTTCTCACAGAAAGAACCAGAGGCCACAACACACAAAGTCTCAAGTTCTCAGAAAAAGAACCATGGTACATAGCCTCCTGTGCCCCAGAAGCAGAGAACCACTTTAAAAGTCAGGGGAAAAGGCAATAATTATGAGCAAGAAGCAAACCAGAAAAGACCATAGAATCTTACTATGGGGACAAAAGCCAAAACACAAATACAAAAGAGGTCAGCATTGAGAATGCACTCCCATCTGAAACCTCGAAAGGGAATATGAACTAGTCTCAAGCCCAAACAGCATTCTTGGAAGAGTTGAATACTTAAGGGTACGAAGGGATTGTAACAGGAAATGTGAAAAAGAGGAGGCATAAAATGTAAATTACATCGCAGAAAGAGGCACAAAAACATATTACAGTAAAGAGAAAGAGGGGAGAGAGATGGGCACTGTTTGAGATTTACTTTCATCTGATTTGGTTCAAGAAGGGAACAATGAACTCAGTTAAGTATAAAAATCTATCTTATCCTACAGACAGAAGGAGGGGAAAGGGGAAAAAAGGAGGGAAGGATAAAAGGGAGAGAAGAAGTTCTAAAGGAAAAGGGGAAATAAAGCGATGGGGACTGAATGAAGGGAGAGAAGTCTGAGGGAGGCAGTGATCAAAAATTAACTATTGTGGACAGGAAGGGAGAACTAAAAGCTTAAATGGGGGAAAATAGGATGTAAGGAAAGACACAGATAGTAATCATAACTGTGAATGTGAATGGGAAGAACTCTCCCATAAAACAGAGGAGGATAGCAGAATAGATTAAAAACCATAATTCAACAACATGTTTTTATTTTTGCAGGAAATATATTTGAAACAGGGAGATACACACGAGGTAAAGGTAAAAGATTGGAGCAGAATATATTATGGTTCAGCTCATGTGAAAAAAAAAAGCAGGGGTACCAATTCTCATCTTAGACAAAGCAAAAGCAGTAGATTTAATCAAAAGGGAGAAGGAAGGAAATTACATCCTGCTATAAGTCATCATGGACATTGAAGCAATATTATTATGAAACATACATGCACAAAGTGGTATACCTTCCAGATTCTTAGAAGAGAAGTTAAGGTAGCTACAGGAATAAAAAGAAAGCAAAACTATGCTAGTGGGGGGAATCTCAATCTCCCCCTCTCTGAACTTGATAAATCTAATCTCAAAATAAAAAGAAAGAAGTTAAGGAGGTGAATAGAACTCTGGATAAGGTAGATATGATAGATTTCTGGAGAAAAATGAATGGGAATAGAAAGGAATATATCTTTTTCTCTGTGGTACATGGCACATAGACAAAAATTGACCATGTGCTAGGGCATAAAATCCTCACAGTTCAATGAAGAAAGTCAAAGATAATCAATGCATCCTTCCCAGATTATAATGCAATACAATTATATGTAATAAAAGGCCATGGAACAATAGACTGAAAATTAATTGGAAACTAAATAATCTAATCCTAAAGAATAAGTGGGTTAAACAACAAATCATAGAACCAATCAACAACTTCATTCAATAGAATGACAATAATTAGACAACCTACCAAAACTTGTGGGATGCTGCAAAAACAATTTTAGGGTAAGTTTTACATCATTGAATACCTACATGAATAAAATAGAAAAAGAGATCAGTGAATTGGGCATGTGTGTGAATAAAAAACCTGGAAAAATAACAAATTGAAAATCTCCAAGTAAATACCATGTTGGAAATACTGAAAGTTAAAGGAGAGATTAATAATATTGAAATTAAGAAAACTATTGAACTAATAAATAAAACTAAGATTTGGTCTTATAAAAAACAATAAAATTGAAAAATCTTTGGTCAATTCAATTAAAAAAAATAAATTAACAATATCAAAAATGAAAAAGGTGAACTCACCTTCAATAAGGAAGAAATTAAAGCGATAATTAGAAATTATTTTGCCCAACTGTGTGCCTATAAATTCAGCAGTCTAAATGAGATGAATGAGTATTTAAATATGTGTGTGTGTGTGTGTGTGTGTGTTTGTGTATCCCAGACTAACAGAAGAGGAAGTTGAATACTTAAATAACCCCACCTCAGAAAAAAAAATTGAATCTATAGTTATATGTAAAAGTACACTAAATCACTATTGATTAGAAATAAAAACAACTCTGAGATACCATATCAAATCTATCCGATTGGCTAACATGACAGAACAAGAAGATGATAAATGTTGGAGAAAATGTAGGAGAGTTGGAACACAATTCATTGTTGGTGGAGCTGTGAATTGATCCAACCATTCTAGAGAGCAATTTGGAACTATGCCCAAAGCGTTACAAAAATGTGCATACCCTTTGACTCAGCAGTATTACTTCTAGGACTGCATCCCAAAGAAAACATAAAAATGGGAAAGGCTCCCTTGTATACAAAAGTATTTATAGCAACTCTCTTTGTGGTGGCCAGGCACTGGAAATCTATGGGATGTCCATCAATTGGGGAATGGCTGAACAAGTTGTGGTATATGAATGTAATGTAATACTATTGTACTATAAGAAATGATGAACAGGAAGACTTCAGAAAGGTCTGAAAGGACTGATGCTGAGTGAAAGGAGCAGAACCAGGGGATCATTGTACACGGTAATAGCCATATTGCATGAGGAATATTCCTGGTAAACACAGCCTCTCACAGCAATTCAAGGACCTAAAACCTTTCCTAAGGACTACTGAGGCAAAATGTCATCCATATCCAGTGAAATAGCTATGAAACTGCAACACGGAATGAAGCAGAATATTTTCTCTTGTGTTATGTTTTATTTTGTTTGGGTTTTTCTCATGGTTTTTTCCATTAATTTTAATTCTTTTATGCAGCATGACTAATGTGAAAATGTGTTTAATAAAATATCTGTGTAGAACCCATTTAAGATTTCATGCCATCTCGGAGAGGGTCAAGGGAGATGGGTCAGGGGGAAAGAGGAGGAGAAAATCTAAGGCTTAAGGAAGTGATTGTAGAAAACTGAGAACAAACAAACAAATGAAGGAATGAAGGAATAAAGTTAGAAAATATACCACAAGTCTACCTCCTTTAGAGATGGACAATATATTATACTAAAAAAAATAAAATTGTGCAAATGGAGGTTAGTGACTCTATGAGACATCTAAAAATCAATTAAACAAAATGAAAAGAATGAAACAATAGAATAAAATACAAACTATCTCTTAGGAAAAAAAATAACTAATCTGAAAAATAAATCCAGGAGAGATAATTTAAGAATTATTGGTCTATCTGAAAACCATAAGAAAAAAATAATCTGGATAACATCTTTCCAGAAATTATCAAAGAAAGCTGTTCTAAAGTCCTAGATCCCAGGACAATGGTCATTGAAAAAATCTACCAATCACCTTCTGAAAGATACCCAGAGATGAAAAGCCCAAGGAATATTGTGGCCAAATTATCAGGTCAAGGAGAAAATACTGCAAGCATCCAGAAAGAAAGAATTTCAATACCACGAAACCACAGTTGGGATTATTCGAAACATAGCAGCTTTTACATTAAAAGATCACAGAGCCTGGGATATGAAGGCAAAGGAAGGAAAAGCAGCTTGGATCACAACCATGAATCACTTATCCAGCGAAATAGAAGAAGAAGAAGAAGAAGAAGAAGAAGAAGAAGAAGAAGAAGAAGAAGAAAGAAGAAGAAGGAGGAAGAGGAGGAGGAGGAGGAGGAGGAGAAGGAGATGGAGAAGGAGGAGGAGAGGGAGGAGGAAGAGGAGAAGGAGATGGAGAAGGAAAAAGAGAAGGATGGTAGTAATGGTGATATACGGATCATTTGCACAAATAAAGCCAATGTAACCAAGATCAGAAGAAAAACAGAAAACTGGGAAACAATTTTCACAGTTAGTGTATCTGATAAAGGAATCATCACTGAAATGTTTATAGAATTGAGTCAAATCTATAAGAATACAAATCATTTCCCAATTGTTAAATGGTTAAAGGATATGAATGGGTAGTTTTCAGATGAATAAATTAAAGCTAACCCTAGGCATATGAAAAAATACTCTAAATCACTATTGATCAGAGCAATGAGTATCAAAACTACTCTGAGGTATCACTTCACACATATCAGATTAACTAACATGGGAAAACAGGAAAATGACAAATATTGGAGAAGACATGGGGAAATTGGAACACTAATGATCCACCATTGTTGGTGGAGCTATGAACTGATCCAATCATTTCAGAGAGCAGTTTGGAACTATGCTCGAAAGGCTATAAAACTGCATACTCTTTGATCCAGCAATTCCATTATTTCATCTGTATCTCAAAGTAATCATGAGAAAGGGAAAAGGACCTTTGTGTAGAAAAGTATTTTTAGCAACTCTTTTAGTGTTGGTAAAAATTGGAAATGGAAGGGATACCCATCAATTGGGGAATGACAGAACAAGTTGTGGTAAAAAAAAATGTAATACAATATTATCGTACTATAAAAAAGTATGGGCAGACAAACTTCAGAAAAACCTGGAAAGATTTATATGAAATGATACCGAATGAAGTGAGAAGAACCAAGAGAACATTGTACACAGAAAGAGTAACATTGTGCAAAGAGAAACTTTGATACACTTAGCTCTTCTCAGCAATGCAAGGATCTAAGACAATTCTAAAAGACTCATGATGGAAAATACTATCCACTTCTAGAGAAAGAACTATGTAGTCTGAATGTAGATCAAAGTATACTATTTTCCCTCTCATTTTTTTTATTTCTCCATTCATGTTGATCTATGTCTTGCCACTGGGCTCAGATAGTTCCAGAGGAGACAGTGAGTCACCAGACTTTGCACAGCTCTCCCTCACTTAAATCCAACTCACAAATCAGGGTATCATCTTCCTGATATCGTGGAACTCTTTGAGAACAAAGGACAAACAACAGACAATCTCTTCCCAAAGTCAACTAGTTTTCATTGTACTTGGGACCTCATTGTGTCCCTAACAATTCAAAACTCCCTCTAGTTTTAGTGTCTTCCTGTGTAATGCTAGATTTGAAACTCTTCAGGGGAAAAGTCATTCAATTCTACTAGCCCTCACACTGCCCTGCAGAGTATGGGAATCTAAGACATAGTAGTTTTCACAATGAGGATCCTATTCAGAGAATCTCCATTTAATTTTAATTCCTCCACATTCAGCTGCAAGAAATTATAAATGCTTAACACAAGTATTTAAACTTACAGGCAATTGGGAGATGCTGAAACTTCTTCAACTAGAAAATAACACAAGCAGATTCATGTTTTATGATGATCAGTTTGGCTGCTTCTTGGAGGATAGTAGCAGGGGGAGGATGGATGGGTGGATGGAGACAAATTAAATTAATGCAATAGTTTATGTGAGTTATAATAGTCTTCCATATAACTAGCCATAATTAGTCTGAGTCCCCAGGATTTCTTACTTCATCATCTTACATTCCATTTGTGGTCAGTAGATAGTGTAACACAAAGCTATTGACTTTCAAGTCAGGGCAATGCAAATTTCTAAAATTTCATATCATGTTTCAATATCTTTATTCACATGAAATTCCAGTTACTCAACTTCGGTTTTCATTTTGCCTTTTCTCAGTGTCAGCGCATGTTTATGAAATCTCACATGATCTATAGATTATTTGGCTGAGTGCTGGCATGGAGGAATGGAAAGAACAACTTGAAATAAAAACAAGAAATTCCCTAATAGTTCAATGGTCAAAAATGTAAATAGGTAGTTTTCAAAGGAAAAATATGCAAACTGTTAATGCTCATTTGAGTAGAAAAATACAAAACAAAAATAGCAAAAGATAAATGCAAATTGAAGTTCTATTGTAGCTATGCTAGATGAGCAAAAACTATGAAAAGAAATGGCCATTGTTGAAATGGCTACGGGTGCTGGGAACTGGTGCAGCCATTCTGGAAAGGAATTTGGAGCTATGTCCCTGAAGTCCTTAATCTGTGCGTATTTTCTGTCCCAATAATATGATACTGCTATTATCCCAAAGGGATTGAAGACAGAAGGAAAGATGTGTATGTCAATAGAAAGATCTATAGCTAGATATAGATCCGGTGCAAATGAAAGCAACTTAAAAAACAATCAATAAACATTTATTAAGTATTTACTATGTAGCATATATGCTAAGTTGGTCAATCAATATTTATGAAGTACCTACCATGTGCTAATCTTTGAGGAGGGGCAAGGAAAAAGACAGCCTTGACCAAAAAGAGCTCATAGTTCAATGGAGGAGAAAACAAGAAAATAATTATGTACAAACAAGGTATAGATGGGGTTTTATAGGAAATACAACAGAGAGAAGGCACTGCATTAAATTAAAGTGACCTGGGAAAGGGTTCCCATAGACAGTGGGATTTTAATTAGTTCAAGGTCCATTTTGGATCATGTGGAACTTGAAAGAAGTTGGGGAAACTAGTAAATAGCGATGAAGAAGCAAAGTAGATACATCACAGAAGGATTTCTTTTTCAAGTATAAACTGCATTAACCGATATCTGGTGTCCAACTCAGTGGTTCTGTGACTACAGAATCCTTAAATTCCTTTCTAGGACCTTAATTATATGCCATGCAATGACTCATGCCTTGTTTTTCCCCCAGTACCACATGTTTAAACAAAGGAATAGGGTGAGAAGTGGGAAACATGACATGATGTGATGGCTTAGAAATAAGAAACAGTAATAACATTCTCCCATTAGTAACAATCAATTATGAAGCTATTTCTGAGTGTTTGACATTGAAATTGTCATTTGTCAAATGTCATGGACAGAATGTCAACATCTTGCTGCTATTGTAATTGTGTTGTTTTTGTTGCTGTTTGTACCGTCATTGAGTGAGATAGCTTCCCCATCTGAAAAGTAATGAGGTTAGATCAGATGACCATCAATGTCACTCCATTAAAAACAGCAACAATATCTAGGATGGGAGATCTCATCTTGGAAGGAACATCAGAGATCGACCGATGCAACCCCTGAGTTCGTGGATGATGAAAATGAAATCCAGGGAAGAGAAGGGAATTGTCCAAGGTCACCCAGGTAGTAAGTATTACAGGTGGAATTCGTGCTACCATTTGATCTGACTTGAGTCTGCCTCCAACTTATTGGGGGATATAGGGAGAGCAATTTCAATGGTGTATTGGGAGTGGAAGTTCAATTTAAAGAATCAGTAGTAAGAAAGCTGTGAGGAACTATAGGGGGGCATAGAAAACTTTTAAAAAGTAGTTTACTGATTATTTTTGCCTATGATCACTTTCTCATAACTCCCCATCGTATGATTGTTCCTTGTAAAAAGAAAAAAAACACTCAAAAGAAACTAATTCAATGAACTTTTCTGGAACCATTTGAAGCATCCACACTCACAGTCTACCTTTCATTACTGGGAAGAAAAAAGGAATGTGTCATCATTAGAGGCAGCTAGGCGATGCAGTGGACAAAGTGCTGGGGAAGATAAATTCAGATATGGACTCAGATACTAGCTGTGTGAGCTTCGATAAGTCACTTAACCTATGTCTGCCTCAATTTCCACAAATGCAAAAGAGGGATAAAAAAATCACGTGGATGCCAGGGTTGTCATGATGATCAAATGAGATAATGTTTGTAAAGAGTTCAGCACAGTGCCTGGCAGATTGCCGGTATTCAATAAATGTTTATTCCCTCTGTTCTTCCATGCAGGTGGAAATTAGAATGAAGGGGAGGTACAACTGGATAGAGCACTGGGACTGACATCAGGAAGACTCTACTTTGAAAGTTCAAATCTGGCCTCAGATACTCACTAGCTATGTAACCCTTGGCAAGTCACTTAACCCGGTTTGCCTCAGTTTCCTTATCTGGAGAAGCAAATGGCAAACCACTCCAGTGTCTTTGCCAAGAGAACCTAAAATGGGGTCATGGAGAGTAGGACACGACTGAAAAATGAATTAACAACATAGGCATCAGTCTTAGCAAGAGATACTGACACCTCTTTTAAAGAACAGAGGGAAGAAAGAGTAGATAATCACTTTGAGAAGGCTCAAGATGAGAAATCTGGCTTTAGATCAATACAATCCTCTCATTGAAGTCTGATCCAAGGTCAAGTGATATAAGTTGTTATTTGTTTTGTTTTGTTTTGTTTTGTTGTGGGGGGTGGGGCTGAGGAAAAGATTTAGAAGGGGCATAATAGAAAATGAGATAAGAAGTTGAAAAATATAGTTTAGGTTTGTCAAGAGGCAAAAATAGCCAGCCAGCTTTGGCTGTGTCCCATGAAATTGTTGGAGGTGAAACTGATGACACTTTGTTTTTTCTCCAGTGTTCAACTGTCTAGGAACAGAAGGAGCAGATGACTTGGGGAATAGCAGGTAATGAGGCATTTACATGCAGTCAGTTGAATAGGCATCTATTAAGCACTTACTCTGTGCCAGGGCTTGGGGATACAAAAGCACAAAAGGAAGCAGTTCAGGCCCTCAAACTATTTGTATTCTACTGAGGGAAAATGCCATGTTCACAATCAATCAATAGGCATTTTTCAATCACTGACTCTATGCCAGCTACAGGAGAAATGAAGACAAAAATAAAACAACTCCTGCATTTGAGCAATTTCTGTATTATTTGAAGATATAAATACAATGTATACTCAAAGTAAATTCAAAATAATTTCAAGGGACAACATACTCCCTATTTGGAGGGCATGAGTCTGGAAAGACCTCATGTACTTGGGATTACTTGGGTAGAATGACAGAACTAGATATCCCAAGCAAAGGACATGGTGAGCGAATACATTCCATTCATAGATCTTGGCAAAGACTCAGATATACAGGTGAGACTGTCATGTACAGGGAACAGCGAAGATGCCAGTGAGGCTGAAATATGTAATGTGTAAGAGGGAGAAATATGAAACAAGCAGAGAAGAGTCTTTGGAGAAGGATTGTGAAGGGTTTCAAATGCCAAATGGAGAAGATTGAATTTTATCCTGGAGATAGTGGGAGTCCCTGAATCTTCTTGAGCAGGGGCATAATGTCATCAGATTTGTGCTATAAGAAGTATTTGACCACATAATCATCGCCACGATATAATGGCCGCACCCTGTTGGGGTTTTTTTTTAGTAGAAAGCTGATTTATAGCCTTTCTTCACATAATTGTTGTAGTATATAGATCTATTCATCATGCCACTTAAAAGGTAAACAGAGCAGGAATGTATTTACCAGTGTCATGTGGATGTACAGTTATCTCTCGTGCATTGAGGGCCTGGAGTCTATAATTCTCAGTGAACACACACTGTCAGTATATTTCCAAAGCCAAAACCAAGTGTGTCATTTATTTAGAGCACTGCAGTATAAATGGTATTGTCACTTGACCCAATGAAGAGCCATAGGCATAAAGGGAGTGGGCTGACAAAGCAGCCACAAGAAAAACACAGGATGTGATAAGGCGTATCTTCAAAATTTTATCCCATATTCACAAATATTTCCTGCCTCCTAATCTTACATAAAAGCAGTTTAATAATAAATGATTTTTAAATAATATTGCACAATTTTGTTTTTTAAGGTTTCACGTAATGGTCACACCCCACTTTTTCACACACAAAAAAATGGCATAAAATCTGTGATGGTTGTGTGGTAAAATACACTATCCACTTAACAGTTGTGGAAAGAATGGATTGGAGAAGAGAGAAACTGGAGGTAGGGAGATCAACTAGGCTATTGTAACATACCAGGTGATAAGGACCATGTGATAAGGACCTGAATTAGGAAGTGAGGAGATTTTGAAGGCGAAGAGGTTGAGAAACTCAATATTTTAGGGAGAAACTAGTCCTTATCTAAACAACTAAGGAAACTACTAAAGATTTTTGATCAGGAAGAAATCTATATAAAGTATATAAATGAAAAAGACTATTCTGGATGTCATGTAGAGGAGAAGACTCAAATAGGTTACCTTCAACAAACCTGAGTAAAGCCAGAACTAGATTACAATGTAATTAAGAAAGATTTCATATTTAATAAGAAATATTTGATATTTTGATAACTAAAATAAAATAGAATAGTGATAACATTTTTGGGGGGCAGAGTATTTAACTTTGCAATCTCAGTAGGGTAGGGGCAGGGGTCCTCAATGCAAGGAACCTGTACTGGGCTTAGGTTGGAATGGGGTCCCTCAGGGCTATGAGAGCAACAGCATCCATTCCCCAAGAGGCAACATTACATTTTTTTAAAAATAAGTTTTTATTGGTGTCTTCTGTTTCATACATCATCCCTGTTATCCCCAGTATCCCTATGCCCTCCCCCTCCAATAGCAGCATCCCATATGATAAATAGTACTTTTTTGAGAGAAAAAAGCAGTAAAACTGATTAATACATTAAAAGTCTGACCACATGTGCAAAGTGTAACTGTGGTCCTCCCACCTCCACAAAGGATGTCTTACACCTCTTCATTTGAGTCTCACTTGATGTTTATAATTTTGTTACATTTCCTTCAGAATTTTCATGTGTCTTTCTTTCCATTTTCATCGTTACAATTACCGTGTATATTTTTTATTGGCTCTGCTTACTTGCCTCTGTATCAGTTTATCTAGTTTTTCCAGACTTCTCTGTATTCACCACTCACATAATTTCTTATACTCCAGTAAGGTCTCATTCCATTCATGTATACCAACTTATTTAGCCAATCCCCCCCATTGATTGTCATTGATTTCATTTCCAATTCTTAGCCATTACAAAAATTGTTGCTATACATATATGGGTGCAAAGAAAATGTTACATTTTAAAACAAAGTCAGCACACATCCACAGAGATCCTTATGTACAGATTCACGGGCCCAATTTCTATTTGAGTTTGACATGCCATGCAGAGTGTGACTCAGAGACCAGACAATTGGGTTAGAATTTCCAGTACTATAGAGCGCATTAGCTCTTTCCTCATACTGAAATCCAGAGGAGTGTATGTTCTTTCAAATAAGAAGATTCCTGGAACTAAATGGAAGCAATTTCAAATATTCCCAGGGCCCAGCTGTGCTCAGAAAAATGTTTTATTTTACAGGGTTCTGCATGAGCGATTCAGTTTCATGGTGTTTACTTTACTGTCCTGCTCTATCCATCCGTAAGCTTTCTGAAAAGAGTGTGTGAAAACAATTCTGCAGTGATGTGGGGCAACATATCATGCCTGATCCCCAAGCAGCTGGATACACATGAGTGAGATCAGAATGTCAGAGGCCACGAAGAAACCGGAGAGTAATCTGTCCTTCGTCTTAGGGTGTCAAATAAAAGAAAACATTCTAAAATGGTAGAAATCTGAGAGTTGAGGAAAAGAATAAACTAAAAGCTAACAACTAAGCAGGAGATCCAGACAAATGTGCAAAACTCCATAGGAAATCACTGAGCAAAACTCCTCCTCATAGGATATAAGTTTCTTAAGGACAAAGACATTTATACTTGTTATCTTTATTGTGTTTGATATATTTTAATCCCCAGCTTCTAGTTCAGTGCCTGGCACATCATATTTAATATATGATTGTCGACAAGGCAACTCTATCTTTCCAGACTTCCAAGCTTGTAAATATAATTTTTATCAAAGGTTCCTTCCCCTGCCTCATCAAATATATCCAGTCATATAACCTTATTCTTTCTAATTTTATAACCCTCACATCCTTCTCTCCACTCACATAGCTCACCATAGTTCAAACCCTCATCGCTTCTCACCTACATTATTAACTGCCTCCTCTCTGGTCTCCCTGCTTCAGTCCCTCCCCAACCCTCTTCATTCTACCCCGAGTAGCAAAGTAACTTTCCTTAAGGGTTTGATCTGACCTTGTGACTCTCCTACTTAATCAAGAACCAGGGGCTCTTTATTGCCTCTAAGACAAAACAGAAACTCCATTGTTGAGATTTTAATGCCTTTCACAACTTGGCTCAAATTATCTTTCTAGGCTCCCTGATGTAGTCTGTCTCCCATACTCAAGACTCAACCCAACTGGCCTCTCCTTTCTCACACAAGACAGTCTATCGCTCATCATTTTGCCTCTGTACTGAGCATACCACATATTCAGAATACATCCCCATGACCTCATAGAGATACTAACTGTATGACTAGACAAATCATAAAACTTAAAGCTGTCTCAGTTTTCCCAAATAGCACTGATGAAATAATATTTGTAAAGTACTTACCACATGTTCGGACACGTAGAAAGTGCTTAATAAATCTTTCCTTTCCTCTTTCCTGCCTACCTTCTTTCATCTGTTCCTTTAAGAAGCAGTTGAAGCATCATCTTCTCCATGAAATATTTCCTAAATCCTCAGCTGTTAGTGTTCTCCCTCTCTAACTATTTTGTTTATATTTATATTTGTTCACTTTATATTTATGCTATATAACTTTATATATGTATACCATATATATACTGATATGTGCTTATGTGAACGTATATTTTTTCTTCCTGATTACAGTATAAACTCATCATGAATAAGGATTGCTTTTTCTTTTTTACTTGTGTCCCTAGCACCTAGAATAATTCTTGGCATACAGTGGTTATTTAATAAATATGTGTTGATTGTTTAATTAACTGATTAAAATGCATCCTTGTCTTATACTTCCTGGGGGTCATATGGTATGGTGGAGTATAATGCTTCAATTTCTCAATTAATCCAGTGTCTCACTTCACATAGATGACTTTTTTCAGCCCTTGAGGGTTAAATCAATCAAGCATTGATTTCCCTCTTACATCCAGATATAGATGTTCCTGGAGTGAACTGTGTGTGATAGAAAAAGATACGTATTTGGAGGTAGAGGGTCTGATGCAAACCCAAGTTCTCTGACTCATGTTTTAATGACCACTGGCAAATTCCTTAATCTCCCTAGGCCTCACTTCTTTCATCTGAAAAGTGAGTAGGTTAGGTCAGAAGAAAAGTATCTTCTATCTCTAGATCTATAATCCTCTGATTGGAAATCTTCTCTGAGCATTCATCTTATCAGGAAGTTGGAACAAATTTTCTCTTGAAAACTGTCTCTGGGTTGCGTTGGAGCCAGCTCAAACTGGTTTGAGAGAGAGGGTGGTGGAAACTTCATCGTAAGCATTTACATTTGAGAGTTCAAGGAAAGCTACAAACCAGATACAGATTTAGTGTTCTGTGGATGGTTAAGACGTAAGAAATTGATGAAGACAACGATAATGTTGCAAATAAATCTTTAGAAATGGGTAGACACACACTTTTCTTTCATTTTACCAGCATGCCCCTACTCTATTTGCTGGGATTCTAAGAAATGAAGTAGATTCATGAAGTCTTTCGAAAAGATCATAGCATACTTGAATAGAATTCTTTCTTTTTCCATCAGAATTAAAAAAAATTAAGGTTAAATGGGAACTTAAGAGTAAACTAGTCTAGTAATCTAGCAACCTTGCATACATGAGAAAACTGAGTCCCATGGAAGGTATGAAATCACAAGACCCTAGAGTTGGAAAGAACCTTACAAGTCCCAATTCAAACTTGACCATATATCTCCTCTTGAGCAACCCTGAAAAGTGATTAACCAAACTGGACAGTAAGAGGGGACTCAGTACTCACTAATGCGCACTATTTCACTTTGTTATTGCTATTATGGTTAGGGATATATACTTTATGTGAAATCCTAACAAGGTTCTTTAGCACTTCCAAGCATTGCTCCAAGGAAAAGCAGTACAAGAGGTGCCCCCCCCAACACACACACACACACACACACACACACACACACAAATCTTTTTGTTTCTTAGTTTCGCAGAATAATCCCTCTCAAGTGGATAGAAAGCAAGCTCCTTCCCATTACCAGACAGAACATCTCCATTTGCCACAACAAATTCTTATAAGGAGAAAAAATATCTGAATCATTCATCACCTTAGTTGCCCTCTTCTGATTACTTTCCAGTTTGTGAATGACCCTCCTAAAAGTCAGTATCTAGAATTTAACACAATCCTCCGTATGAGACCTGACCAAGGAAGGATAGAAAGGAGTGATCACCTATGTCATCCTAGACACAAAACATGCCGTTGGATAGAGTCTCAGATAAAATATTCAGCAGTGAGGTAGTGTGGTGGATAGAGTACCATGATAGGAGTCAGGAGGACCCGAGTTCAAATCTGGCCTCAAGCACTTACTAGCTATGTGACCCAGGCAAGTCACTTAACCCTGTTTGCCTCAGTTCCCCTTCTATAAAATGGACTGAAGAAGGAAATGGAAAATCACTCCATTATTTCTGCTAAGGAAATCCCAAATGCAATCGTGAAGAGTTGGACACAACTGAAATAGCTAAACCAAACACAATAAAATATAGGACGTTAGCTTTTGGTTTTTTGACTGCTTTATTATGTTGATGATTTATGTTGAGCTTGCTATTGTCTATTAATGTCTACTAAAATCCATAGATCTTTTTCAGATGAACTTTTGTCTAATGATGCCTCAACCATCTTGTACATGTGAAATTAAGCTTTTTTAAATTCAAATATGACTATACATTTATCTTAATTAAATTTCATCTCTCTACATTTCTCCCAGTGGTCTATTCAGTCAAGAATTGTTTAGATCCAGCACTAGCTGTCTCAGTCTTATCTATGTCTTTTTCCAAGTCATTGATAAGAATATCATTTTTCTCTTCTTGCCCAGGTGGTCTATGGCAGTTGTGTTAAACTTAAAGATGAGATGAATGAAGATGAGACAGAGTTTCTGGGTGATTAATCAATTAACTAATTAGACTAGCTGATAATCAATAAATGCATGGTCAGTGGTTACTCTTGGTAACCAAAAAAAAATTCTTGGAGGTTATTAAATGCTTAAATACCTTTGGAAAGAGGAGTGCCCATGAAAGGTGAAAATCAACCCTGATTAGTGAACAATAATGAGAGGGTAGACTTTCAAATGAAGGGGTAGGTTGAATGCCTTCCACTCCTCCTACTGAGAACTGACTTGATCATGAAAATCAGTAACCTCCATGAATCTGGTCAAAGGAATCCATCTCTACCCAGAATACTCTGGTTCTTTTTGTTGGTGTTCATGAACTGGGTTACTCTAAACTGCAATGGACAGGTGCAAGGATATGGGCTGAATGCCTTTGGGCTGGAAGCCACCTAGATTAGATTCTGTTTATACTCTAAAGAAAAGAGAGGTCTCCTAGTTAGACCTAAGATCACAGAGTATGTTCTCAGAGGATTAGGTTAATCTCATCTTTCACCTTTGTCCTACATAGACTGATTTATAGGGGCTGGTCCCTGAATGAAGAAATAGAGAGAAAAAAAGTCTTAATAGTTGGCTATTAATAAGTTTAAATAGAAACAGATCACTATGAGCTGTGTTGACTTACAAAACCACAAATTAATATTGTCTGTACAGTATTATATTTATATTCATTTTGTTAAACATTTACCAATTACATTTCAATCTGTTTGGGGCTACACTCAGGAGTTTTGCTGAGGACTTTTCTTAATTGGAGGCTTAAGAATCCATGGCTCCATCTCCAGTGGGGCAAACACTAGTGATGACTATGAATATCAAGGCTACTGGAATCTTTTGGCATGATATTTTGCCAATGAGCTTCGTAGGACCTGGGGAAGGTCAGAGATGTTCCAAAATAATGCCGTCAAGTTAGAAGTGAAGATATGCTTGTGCTGAGCTCCCTTCTTAAATGGGACAATATCATTTCTGTTTTATCCTCTATTGAACTTCACTCAAACCTCTACCATCATATTCTCCCTTCCAAATCTCATTCTCAGATTTTCTCAGAAGAGTACAATTTCTTAAGAGATAATGTTTCACTTTGAATAAAGCATATTCTTCCTAACTCACATTCAGGTTGGGGTTCCATGTTTTCATTTCTCAATGATACCTCCTAGGATGGGACTCAGTTTGAATGAAGCTCTCTAACTGGCCTCAATTGTCATCCATATTATGTGCATTTGTGTACAGATATTTGAGACCAAGGATTTTATTGGTTGCTCTTTTCTTGGATTTCCTATAAATCTTCAAGTGTCTGTTATGATTCTTCTTGCACTGCAGCTATTCACTATGGTATCTAATCTGTAGACATATGAGCGAAGTTACCTAGGAATTATTACTTAAATCTACCTTTGTCAACATCAGTGGTACGACAGAAACTAGAATTCTCCTCTGCCAATACTTAATGAATGTATGCTGACACCTACCCTTATGCCTATCAACGTGCACATCATATCTACTTCAATCCATTTCTCTTACTCCAGTATAGCAAAAAGGCTTTCAGGAGGCAGGAAAGACATTTGAAAAGGTGAGGCTGAATGAGGAAATCGATTTTACTTGACTGTGCTTATTTGTCATAAGGATTCATTTTTCTTTCTTTTTTCTTTCCTTCCTTCCTTCCTTCCTTCCTTCCTTCCTTTCTTCCTTTCCTTCTTTCTTTCCTTCTTTCTTTCTTTCCCGTCAAAATTCAGTCTAGTTAAGAGGTAGATAATACATCTTTTTCCTTTGAATCTCTTGAAAGCTACATTTCTCCAAACTAAGCTGAATTCCACATTTTAAATCTAATTTTTTTATCAGAAATTCTTAGGGGAAATATTCCCTAACCACCACCCCTTTACTCTCCTAATAAAATTTCCCATCATTTGAAAATTAGTTCCTTGAAAATTAAAATGCGAATCTAAGCGCAATCCACTCCCTTTGTTTCCTCTACATTTTGAGTAATGACATTGTCATTAGAATAAATTAAGAAGTTGTTTTCTGTTCTGCTCTTTGCAGAAAACTTTCAACAAATGTCTAGATAACGAGGCATCCCTTTGTAATGATCATTGGTAGAGGACTCTGAAGCCGCTGAATCCATCCCTGTGAGAAAAATGAGTTCTACGGGATCCGGGGTTGGCCCTAAAGCAGGATTGAAACTTGTCTTCCTGACTCCAGGGCTGCTCTTCTGCCCTTTACACCACAATGCCTCACTTCTTCTATAAGAAGTCTTTCTCAGTAACACACAGGCGCACACACACACACACACACACACACACACACACACACGCATGTTCTTAATGCTAATGCCATCCCTCTGTAGTTATCTCTAATTTATTATATGTATACTTTATTTATATATATATATTACATGATATTATATATATTATATGATATTATATATATCATTATATGATATTATATATATATATGTATAGATCAACTTGCAGGTTGTCTCTCACTCCCCTCCTATTACACTATGAGTTCCTTGAAAGTAGGCTTTTTTTCTTTCTTTCTTTTCCTAGTGTGAAGTACAGTGTCTGACACATTTCAGAGTCTTAATAAAATGCTTCGTGATTTATCATTATTAAATTTTAATTTATTTGATTTGGTTCAAGATTAGAGCCTGTTGTGATCTTAGTGAAGATATTATATAGTACTATAAAATTTACAAAACGCTTATTAGGCAGATAAATGTTTGTTGAGTGAATGATGAATGAAGAAAAGAGTAGCCAAGGAATCTCTGATGACAAAAATTCAGATTTTGAGCAGTTCAATTAAAGGTATTTTTCAATACTTTAAAATGAATACTTCTTGCAGATCAAAACATACTATTTCTATTTTCTTTCTCATGGTTTTTCCCTTTTATTCTGATTTTTCTTTCACAACATGACTAATGTGGAAATATGTTTAATATAATTATACATGTATATCAGATTGCTTGCCATCTTGGGTAGGAGGGAGGGAAAGGAGGGAGAAAAGAATTGGAACTCAAAATCTTATGAAAGTGAATGTTGAAAATTAATAAAATAAAGTAAACAAAATATATATGAATGAGTTTGGATATGTAACAAAGCTCTATTAGTAAGAATAATATTTATATGGTGCTTTGAGGTTTGCAAAATAAAAAAAATATTTCTAGCACAAATACCTATCATTAAGACAAACATGAAAATGTATATATGTATAATATAACCTTCAAAGATTCCATGTATCCCAAACCAACACCTCTTGAATTAAAAAAAAACTAAGTTCTTCTGCCAGAGAGCTTCTATTGCAGTTGTGGCACTGTATTTCCATCATTCATATTAAATATTCAGTTCCTATGACCCAGTCTGCTCTCAGATGATACAGGGAGCAAGAATAATGCATAGCTACACGTTTGTGGTTTCATGCTTGTTTTGGAACTATCACGTATGATTTCCATGAGGAACTCAATCACCTTGTGTATACAATTCTTGCCCCAAAGATATAGAATTTCAGAATGCCAGCTCTGGAAGTGGACTCATTGGTTGTCTATTCCAAAGTGTTCCTGACCAAGATGCTTTTTCCGACATCTACCAGAGAAGCAGTCATCCAAATTTCCCTTGTAGAGCTTGGGTGAAGCTGGAACTTCTGTCTCCCAAGACAGTCTGTTATGATTGTTTGAGAAGTTTTGCTCTCATTTGTACCAAATCTTCCTCTCTGCCTTCCACCCAGTGTTCCTATTTTTGCCATTGCCGCCACCACCATCATCTTCATTGTGAGTGAACATTGAGTGCCAGCTATATTCTAGGCAATGCTTACAGTCTTTGCTCTCAAAAGTGCATAATCTAACAAGAAAGTCAATCAACAAGTATTTACTAAGTGCCTATGATAGTTATCACTTCCATATATGAGGGGTTAAGGGGACAACACAATCTGGAAAATCCCCATAAAATTTTGGCCCTCCTTTCATTTCAGAGAAAGTCTGAATTATTATGGTATTAAAAGATATATAGATATTATGAAATACTATACATATATTTTATGGATTTTTAAGTTTCTACACTTTTTCTGTGTCATCTGGTGGCTTCATACATCGTCTGAGGCTTCCACAAAACTCCCTCAAAATGTAATTTTTCATGCCAACCCACAGTATATCAAAAAATGTGATGAGGAATGTCATGATGTTGAAGGGATACTGTATATGTCAAGCACTGTGCTAAGCCTAACAAAACAAGGAAAATCATAGACCTTACCCTTGAAGAGCTCACATCTAATGGATTACTTGCAATAGTCTCAAATAATTAGGAATAAAGAAGATTTATACGATATAAATTTAAAGCAAACTGGGGGACTGTAGTGGGGAGAGAGACAGGTAAAATATATGATCCTGAACAGTTCAAATGCACAGGCAAGAGGGAAACACGAAGTCTCTTAAGGACAATGAAATGGTCACATCTGGATACCAAGAAAGAAGGGTTTACAAAGTGATTCAGTTTACAAAGTGTTTTACCCTCAATAATTCTCCAAGTGTTACTGTAAGTCTTACTTTCTTTCCCTTTCAAAGAGAAAAAAAAACCTGCAAAAAACTAAAATTATAGTTGATTTGTTGTAATTGTGGGGGGGCTTATTTCTATGATGATAGCTTCTGTAACTTGAGGGAATATGTCCCTTGAAATTGGATGTCTTCCCATTTATGTTTTATAATGGTAGGCTATGGGCTTTATAACTGTAAATAATAACAGTGGAAACAAAATTAAGGACTTTTTATGTGCCTGCAGAGTTGGAATGGAAAGCAATAGTTATGTCATTTCTTAAGCTATTTTTTAAATTAAAGACTATTCTATTAAACAGCTAAATTATGCCTTCAGTGCAAACTTATAAAACCACTTGATGATTCAAACTCAAATATCTTGACCATGATTCTGACCTCAAATGAGGGGCTGGGGCTAACAATTCTCTTCTGTTTATATGAGTCCAATGTCTCAGAGCCCAAATGTCTTCTCTCTGAAAGACCTTTTCCCTGCCCCCACACCAAACCTCATACTATTTCATCCTGCAGCCTTAGGGCAGCCCTCCTTCTAGGACTTCTTGACAAATAGGGTCTGGCTATCATTCTTAACCCAGTCAGTGAAAAACATTCACCTCCAGAGAGGAATATGCACATTTCAATAACCTTTGTGCTTAGGAGCCCCAGATACTTCCTACCTACTTCTCCTTGGTAGAATGGAAACTCCTTGGCACAGGGACTATGTGTCCCCTGTGCATACAGAGGACTGTATACATACATATACATGCAGTTCTTGCCACAGAGTAGGTGACTTCATAAATCCTTGCTGAATTAAATTGCTTTTTAGTGAAAATAGAAATTGTCCAAGGAACTATAAATGGAGACACAGCATCATCATGAAGAGCGATTCTCAGTGAGCGAAAGATGGAAGGAACAGAAGAGGAAGAGGTCTCAAGGAAAGGGAAGTCTCTTCATTATAGAGAAGTCTGGTACAATGGAAGAGGAAGGAAAATCTGCAGCTGGGCTTTTTGAGAAGGAAAAGGATTAAGTGGATGGGAATGAGAGCATGGGCAGCAGATTCTTGAGAGTAAGAGGGAATTGGAGTGTACTAACCCTTGGGGAATGAGTCCAGGGACAGGAATTTGGTTGGTGGGGGAAAGAACGTGAGTCAAATTTTCAGATGACTTACCTGGGAGTATTCAGTGGTGGTTTGGCCTCAGAGTTTCCATCAACCATTCAATCACCAAGTATATAAGTGCCTATTAGGTGCCAAGTACTGGAGACACAAATATAACAAATGAAAGCATTCCTTCATGCAAGTACACGGCATTCTAAGGATTTCTATTCCATTGTGAACTGTGAGGCAGGCAGAGACAGAGGAGAAAAGTGAGGCTCTGGAAGGAAAAGTGACTTTCCGAGATTCAAATAGCTAGTAACTACTAAAAGTAAAGCTATCTAGGGACTGCAATAACCCTGAGAATTGTGTTACGATTAGTAACAATTGGAACTCTTGGACTTTTTGTGGTAATAAATAACCAAAGACAAAGTAGGAACCTATTGATTGGAGAATGCTTAAATATATTTGTGGTATATCCATGTATTGGAACATTATATCATAAGTAGTAATTTACAAAGAATACAGAAAATCATGAGAAGACTTCCATGAATTGAAGCAATGTGAAGCAATCTGAATCAGCAAAACAGTATAGACAATGACGGCAAGATAAGTCAAGTTACAAAGCTTTTAATAAGAGTTTATTGTGTTCCAGGCACTATAAAAAGGTAAGATCAAAAACAAAGTGAATGCTGGATCATGATTATAATAAGGTTTGTCCCCAAATAAGCAATGCGTACATAGACTAAGTTTGTGCGTTGCTGAGGTGGAGGGATTTGGGTGTGAAACACATCATATTTTGCTAGACTCAGTTCATTTGTTAATTGATTTTGTTGAACTGTCATTTTTTTCCTCCTTTTCCCCCCTTTATTACAAATGATGGTTTTGGGAGAAGGATATTAGGAAATGAAGATAATTGAAAAAATTTATCAGTACTGATCTTTAAAACATAGATATGAATAGTAGATTACTACAGAGTCTGGGTACATAAATTAAAAGGGAACCCAGTGATCTCTGACATTAACAACTGGCTCTACAAGCACGTGCATTCTCCCACAGTTATTGTGAGAATCCAGTAGGACACTGTATGCCAAGTGCTTCTCTATCCTTAAGGTAATCTATTATAATTGTGAGCTTTTACCCCCTGTGGTTCTGACCTAATTTTCCATTCAGTTTTCAAGAGGAAAAGGACTTCAGAGGTTCTTCCATAACTCCTTAGACTATTAGAGGAACTAGCAATTGTCTGGCGGAATTTCACAAATGAGGAAATGAGGGCCCAGAGAGTGGCTGGTTTCAATGTCAGTACTGCCTTTTATTGCAGAACAATAGACCAAGCCAGTTCATTTTCACCCTCAGGAGGAAGTGTTAGGGGACCTTAGAAGTAACCCAACCACCACGTTGCCCAAGCTTCGGTCATGCTCCCATCTAACCACTTTGAAATCCTGATCTGAATCCCATGGGGAAGGTTCTTTCCATGTGTCTGAGTCAAGCTCAGAGGTACAGGTTCATTCTGCAAAGTGTGCTGTGAGGGTGAGATGTGAGGCAGCTCCCAGGAGGGAAAGACATTTGGCAGGGTGAAGGAATGGAAAAGCCAAACTGAGCCTATTTCCTTGTATCTGAAAAGACAAAGGAACAGCAAAGTACGAGAGGTGGGAAATGAATGACCACAGAGTCCAATCAAAATGCAGGACACAAAAGACATCAAGTATCAAATGTCAGCCTGAAGGAAAACTTTGAGCTGCATGATTGGAGACTGAGTGCAGAGGGATTTGGAAAGTTTCCAAAGGGCTTGGATTTCTCCCTGGAGCTGGGTGTCTCCAAATTATCTACAAGATAGAGTCCAAATTCCTTAGGGTGCATAGAGAGGCAGAGTGATCAGAGTGCCGAACCTGGAATTGGAATGATAGATTTAGAATCCAACAGTACTTTAGAGGTTATCTGGTGCACTGATCTCATTTTACAGAAAAGGAAACTGAGGCTCAGAGAAAAATGACTTGTCTAAAGTCAGTAAAAAATATGGCTTTGGGTAAGTTACCTTACCTCTATGGCCTCCAATTCCATCTGGAAAATGAAAGGGTTGCACCAAAAAGCCTCTGAAGTTTTGTTTTTTGTTTTGTTTTGTTTTTTTCTGTGTCCAATTCTGTGAGATTGGATCATCTCTGAGTCTGTTTTCTGATCCATAAAATGAAAAGAATGATATCTACAGCAATTACTTCTCAAAGCTATGAGGCTCTGGAAACATGATCCATCTGAAGTGCTTTACAAATCATAGGGCTCAATAGAAATGCCACCTAATACTAATCTGGCATAGAGGTAGTTTAGTGTAAAAAAGAAAGATCTAGTGTGAGTTAGAAAGTTGGCATCCTGCCCCTGTGGGAAACAAGGAAATTCTGTTTTTTACAGTTCTAGGTGATAGGGATTGCAACCTAGCATGGACAGGTTAGAGGTCAGAAACTAATGTGCAGGCTCAAGGAGCTGTGTAAGGAAAAGCCTATCAGAGAGGAGAACATGGATTCACATGGCCAGGGAATTGTATCCAGGGAGATCCAAAGTTTGGAAAACAGTATAAGAAGCCTCATCTTTCTGAACACATTCTGTTCTGTAACCTTACTGGGGAGGCTACCCGTCCATTGGGGGGATTGGACGTAAAGATTAATAGAAAGCTTTCCTGACTTCACAAAAGGCATTGTTCTTTGCTTAAGGTGAGCATGCTTCTCACTGTTAGGGGCTTGTTAGACAGGCTCACTTCTAACAACCCTGACACGCATTGGCTGGGAGACCCACTGGAAACTACTACTCCTCTCAGAGACCCTAGACAAATATTTAAGAATGATTCAGGGGCTCACCTGCATTTGACGGAGGAGTCTCTCCATCAGATGTTCCCTGGCCTGTACTAATGCCAATGGGCAGCTAGGTGGCCCTTAGTGCTGAGTCTAGAGTCAGGAAAACTTATCTTCCTAAGTTCAAATGTGGCCTCACACACTTCCTATCTGTGTCCTTTTGGGCAAGTCATTCAACACTGCTTGCCTCAGTTTCCTCATCTGTAAAATAAACTGGAAAGGAAATGGCACTCCAGTGTCTTTGCCAAGAAATCACCCTCCCTAAAAAAAGAGTTGGACATGACTGAACAACAACAAGTACCTGTGACATTACAGGCCCAGTCTGGAGATAAATAAGTAAAACTAGAAAGACTTTAGAAGCACTCCATAATCTGGTCTCCACCCACTGCTCCACCTAGGAAGTAGTTTCCTCACTGAAACCCTGAATGTGCTATGAATTCCTGCCTCAAGTTGGGTATTGTGGGAAAAACTCTGGATTTAGTGTCTGAGAACCTGGGTTCAAATCCAGCCTCTTCCACTCACTACCTGTGTGACCCAGAGCAACTCACTTCATCACTGTGGGCCTCAATTTCCCCATTTGTAAAATGAAGGGACTGGTCAAGATGTTCCTTAAGATGACTTCTAATGGTAGATATAGGGTCTGATCCCATGAGCCTTGCCTACTTACTGCCCTCACCTGGAATGTTCTCTTTCATCCTCTCTACCTTTTCCAAAACTGCTCTTTAAGTCCCCACTTAGGTCCTACTTCTATCAGGAAGGCTTAGATCCCACCAGTGTACTCAGTAGCAACCCCATTCACTGATGTTATTCATGGAATCTGTTGGGAACAAAGAACATTCTCCCTAAAGGCTCTCAACCCACAGCTGGCGGGAATTCCATCTGACTCAGTGGTGGTAGCAGTCACAGATGAAGTCCATGTATTATCTCAGTTCTGGGTCCCCAAGGTCCATGCCCCGTTGGCTGATCTGGGTACCTGGAAAGACGGGTGGCCCTGTTCATGCCTATGGGCTGGCTACTGAATGGGATACTTTGCGTCCCTGGGAGGCATCACTCTAAAAAGCCTGACCCCACTGAGGGAGGGGGGAGGGCTGACAAGAGAAGAGTGAAATGGACAGGATTGGACAGGGAGATCCCCAATGAG
The DNA here is from genome assembly GCA_028658325.1 of Potorous gilbertii. Taxonomy (NCBI): domain Eukaryota; kingdom Metazoa; phylum Chordata; class Mammalia; order Diprotodontia; family Potoroidae; genus Potorous; species Potorous gilbertii. The sequence continues at coordinate 104,795,081 of CM053769.1, forward strand.
ATGGAGAGACTAGCTTTAATGTTATACAGATTGCAAAGTGCATGTTTGTGTAAGGAAATTGATACCTAGAGAGGCAAAATTGCCTTACCAAAGTCACATTGACTAAGTGTCAAAGAGGGGATTTGAACCCTAGTTCTTGGAGTTCAGATCCCTGGCCTCTTTTCACTCTTCCCAGTTGTCTTCCTAGTTTCCTGCTTTCAAGAGTAGATAGCAGCTAAGTATTGACATTATATTAGATGATTTCCTAAATGATGGGACTAGGAAAATAAAATGAAACAAACCTTGCCCTCAAGGAGCATCTATTGGGAGATGCAACATGCTCTCTGATAAGTAAATGAAACAGTGATGGGAGGGAGACTGGAGCCATATTGTGAAGTATTCTGAATGCCACAGAGAATGAATCTCTGTTTTCTGTCTGAAGAAAGAGGGAGCTACAGAGGCTTCTAGAGCAGGGGAGTGTCATGGCGAACACACAATGTACCGTTTAGGTCTTCACACCATTTCTTGCATTGTGCTGTTGTAGAATTGTTTCAGTCATGTCCAATTCTCTGTGATGCCATTTGAGGTTTGCTTGGCAAAGATTACTCAAGTGATTTACCATGTCCTTCTGCAGCTCATTTTACAGATGAGGAAACTGAGGCAAAGAGGCCTAAGTGACAGGCCCATGGTCACACAGCTAGAAAGTATCTGAGGCTAGATTTGAACTCAAGCCTTCCTGACTCCACGGCCAAATTGCTAAATTTAAAATATCTCTTCTGCTGGCAAAGACAGCCCAGTTCCTCCAAATGGTCCATATAGCTCCTAGTAGAGCAATAGGCTGCCTAGGACAGCATAGCTTCATATAAAAGTAGAAGGGTTTACTTCACCTGAGGGCTGCAGAGGAGGCTTTGAAGAGTGAACATAGTATTGTAGTTAGAATCAAGAAGATCTTGCCTCCCTTGAATTCCACCTTCTGCACTTATTAGCTGTGTGAACATGGACAAGTAATTTCATCCCTCTAGGACTCAGTTTCTTAATCTGTAAAATGGGGACAAAATAGTCACTGCTTTGAAGGACTGTGATCAGGAATAGTAATATAAGTGAAGCACTTTGCCCATCTTAACATATCATTGAACTTACAGTAAAACTTTGGTCAATCACCTCATCTCTCTAGGACTCAGTTTCCCTTAAATGGGAAGAATCGTGGTACATGCCAGGATTATTTTGAGAAACAAGAGGGATAATGTATGTCCTAATGTGCTTCACAAACCTCACAACACTATGTAAATACTCGCACTTGTTATCATCCACAAAATCCCAGCAGTCCTACCCCTACAAAAGACTTTAGAGATCAATGAGAGAAAGGCCATGCCAGCCCTTGGTGAACTTCTGAGACCTTACTATTATGAGAGTCTCAGGTTGTTGTTCAAGACTGACAAAGGACTTCTGTTTTATCATGGAGGGGGATTTCACCTCTTCCAAGAACACTCAGGATATGAGCTGTGACTAGCCGCATGGCCCTCCCATCAGTACATCAAACAAGGCAATAAGCTAAAGAAAACAGCCCCAGTCCTTGGGGCTGTGGCAAGTGAAGGCAATATCCTGCGAGCACTGATGATGCCACACTTTGGATGGCACCTTCAAGCCAATAAGGATGGCTTCCTCCAGCTGGCGGGTGGGTCAGAAAGACAGGAAGAAAGGGGGCCAGATGGAAGAACTCACCACCAGCAGGCCCCTCACTCCATTCCCACCCTCTCTTCCTGTTCTGGATACTTCCAACAGAAACCAAGTAAAACCAGTGTCTGTCCCTTCATCCCCAGAGTGACACAGATGGTGTCAGCCACCCTTTATGTGGTCTGGCCCACAGGCATGGAGGGAGAATTAAAAAAACAACAGCCCAATCTCAGCTTTTGCCACATCCTTGGACATGGTGGGAAGTCCACCCACCCCCCAGGTGCCCCTCACCCTCAAGCCTCCTTAGTCAATTTCACACAGGTGGCAACTTCAGAAATGAAGTCTTTTGAAAACCCAGCCAAGCAATCTCAGAGCTAGATCCGGGACCTCTGAGCCAAAGTCAAGTCAAGAAACTTAGCTCTATTAATGCTCTGAGCCAGCTTCTTCTACTCACCCCGCTTGTGACCGCCGTGGGTGACTCACCGGACCTCTATCAACGCTGGGCAAATACAAGAACACTGATTACTGAAAATTTCTTCATACAGTTGTGAAGATAGGATGACTGATCTTTTGTATTCCTTTACCTCTTGGGTCTGCTAAACATTCAAATTCTGCTTCAGATAGCACCACCTGGATGGACTGGCCATGTTGTTCAAATACAAAATGTATGCTTGCCAAAGAGATTATTTTATGGAGAACTCACACAGAGCAAACGTTCACATGGTAGTCAGAAAAAATGATACAAGGACACTCTCAAGGCATCTCTTAGGAACTTTGAATTGATTGTGTGACATGGGAGACACTGACACAAGACCACTCAGTTTAGAGTGTCCTCATCAGAGAAGGTACTGTGATCCATGAGCAAAGCTGAATTGAAACAGCTCAAAAAAAATGCAGGATGCACAGGTTTAGAGTATCCACCCCAAATATTTACAAGAACTATTTGTGCCCAACCTGTGGTAGAACATTCTGAACTCCTATTGGTCTGATCAGCCATGGCCAGACACATTGAAACTTGAATCTAGCACAGTGATGTCATTTTGGTTCCCTTTGAGAACTGAGGACAAAAACCAATCAACCTCTTGAGTCAGAGCCATTTTGCTCCTTCTGAGTTTCTTCCCATCTAGAACCTAAATTACCATGAAATTCCACTGGCCCACCCTGAACTCAATCTCAATCACCATCCTAAACTTCCTAGCCTTGTCCCTACACAGTCCAGTATGGCACCTTCTCTCAAGATACAACTGGGAGATACTTAAGATTGTAAATTCCTTGAGTGCGGGGAGTGGCATTATTGGCACTATTATATCCCCAGTCCTTAGCACAACATCCTGCGCATAGACAATATATCTAAACATTAATACACAACTAATGGATTAGGTTTATTGGATTATCCAAACCTGTACTAATACTTCATATTTATATAGTGCTATAGAGAAACCGTGGAAACATGGGCATACATGGCATCAGTAAAACCTGTGTTCATATCCCCTATCTGATCCTGATATCATGTGTACTCTTAGAAAAGCCCCAGGAAGCTCCCTGAGGCTCACGTCCTTTCAGGAAAGTGAGGAGGATTGCACTAGATGGCCTCTAAGGTTTCTTCCAGCTCTAATTCTGCAATCATTTGCTCCTATGTGCCTGAGACAACTTCCTAGGATATATTG
>CM053769.1:104798500-104844092 GCA_028658325.1 Potorous gilbertii
TTTACAAAAACTCTCTGGCAAAGGGTGGTACAAGGGCAAATATTACTCACATTTTACAGCAGAAGAAAAGGACCCTTAAAGAGGTGAAGGGATGTGACAGAGGTCACACTTTTAGTGTGAAAGCTTCATTCAATCTGATGGCTCTGGTATGTCCTTACTCCATGCTAGCTCTCAAGCCACCACGAAACTAGGAGATTCTGGAACCAACAGAGCAATGGGATGGGGTGGCCTTAGAATTTGGAGACAGGAAGTGATGTGACCAATAGAGGGACAAGTGGAAGGTTTGATTTTCACTTTCTGTGGTGATTAAGGTTGAGGGGGTGACAGTAAAAAGCCAGAAGCAGGAAAAAAAAGTAAGAGTGATTTGAAATAACACCACTTACCTGGCCTTAAGGATTGATCACCATGTTGTCTAAATTCCATGAAATCTGCCATCATTTCTGAGTCTATTAACAAATTCTTGTGAAGGTGATCTATATCCCAAGGAGGAGGTCAGAAGCAGGTTGCTAACAACAGTCACTAGTATTTATATGGCATTTTAAGTTTTACAAAGCATTTAACTTGCACAATAACCCTTCAAGATAGGTGCTATCATTTACAGATAAGGAAATGAGTCTGGAAAAGATGAAGTGATTTTCCCAGGCTCACACAGCTGATATCTAAGGCTGAATTTGAACTCAGGTTCCCGATTCTCAGACCAACATTTCATATATTGCACCATCTAAAAGCCTACTAGAATTAAATAGATCCATTTTTTTAAAGTAAGATAGAGTTTTGAATTTAGAGCCAGGAAGAACTGGATGGGAATGCTCCCATGCATACTTACTGGCCATGTCACCCTGGAAAGACTTAATTTTTCTGGCCCTCAGTTTCTTCTACTTTAAAATGAAGGGGTTAGCCTCAGTGACTTCTGTAGTTCCCCTCAACTCTTAATCTATGATCGTCCGGCCCCCAAGGCCTTTAGGAAAATGACAGCTCACCCAAGGTGGAATGGGGTACCTCGGGAGGAGAGTTCTATCTCTTTGAGGGGTTTCAGGTAAAAGTTAGCTGATAAACTTCTTGGAGAGGATATTCTTCTTCAGGCATGAGTTGACCTAACTGCCTCTGACTCTTCTACCAATGGGGATACTTGGGTGTTCTCTATTTCCAAAAATCTCCTTCTTGGATTATATCATAGCATAATCCCTCCAGGACTCTATTTTGCATTTTTCATAGTCTCTCTCTTACCATGGATTTTCCATGCTTGCCCTTTTTCTAGGAGGTTGTGAGTTTCTGGAGAACAGGCAGTGGTTTCCTTACATTTGCTATACTTATAGCCTAGCACAGGCCTTTGAACACAGCAGATTTTTAATTCAATATTTACGGCATATACTGTTAGACTTGATTGACATGTTGGCTAGTTTTATTGTTTCTCTACTATTAATGATAATGGTGATGCCATAATTGAAGATGGTGATGATGATGATGATGATAGCAGCTAAGTAGTTTAGCACCTGGAGTGTTGGATCTGAGATCCAGAAGATCTAAGTTCAAATCCTGCCTTAGATATACTAAGGGTCATCAAGAGTCATACATGACTAATAAATGACTAAACAACAAACAGCAAAAGCTATGCCTGTATACAAGTCACTTAACCTTTTGCTCTCTGTTTTCTCTTCATAAAATTGGAATAATTAAAGCTAGGCAAGTCAAAAATAGTGAATAAGTGTTTATTATGTCTTTAGCACTATGTGAAGCACTGGGGATATAAAAGTAAGCAAAAAGAAAACCAGTTTCTGCCCTTACGAGGTAAACACCTGGAATGTCAGCTGTCTAAACACAGAAAATGACACACAGAATGGAGCTGAATGCAAAAGAGGAAGAGATGAAGGTACCTCCATGGGGGTATGGTACTGAAGGATTGCTGATCTGGGCTCCCCTAAAAAGTGGAGGCCCCAGAAGAAAGTTACCAATATGAAAAGAGAAAAGATGGTTACCTTAGCAGAGGGATGTTCCAGGGTGAGAAGACTGCAGAGAGTGATGGATGGATGTCCCAGGTTGAAGAGACCCCAAGAGCTAAGAGAAGGTTCAGCATGAGACTGTGGCAGAGACATGGTACTGAAGTCTAGAAAGACTAGGTAATGTAAGAACAACAAAAAAGCAATGTATATTTTAACTGTATGTTAAATTGAGTTGGCCTATGACCTTGCCTACAAACTTGGGTTATCTCTGTAATTAAATATCTATGATTCAGAGCTCCTCAGATGACCAACCAATCTTCCTGTTTGATAGATTCCAGACACTTTCTCTGAGTATCTTGACACAAACATTTGCAGAAACTGTTCCATTTACATTCAATTTACTGATTTTCTGCCCTGCTACTGCACCCTCTCCAAACTTGGACCACCAAAGAACATGCCTGGGAGAATCTAGGTCCCTTAGCTCTATGCTTTCTTGGGCCTTGCTTCTCCATCATTTTCTCATCCTTGTCTTCCCCCTGCCCCAACTCTCTGCATGTGTGTGCATATGTGTGTGTATGTGTGTGTGTGTGCGTGTGTGTGTATCACTTCTGGAAAGGATGTGTCATTGGATTGCCCTATTATTCTTCCTTGTGATTTCCCAAATAGTAAGTCCCTTTCCTGAAAACTTCCAACAATCTCTCCATATGTTATCTTTCCTTATTAGATTGTAACTATTAGATTGAGTACAGGATTCACTTTTTTTTTCCGTGCATTTCCTTCATAGCTAGAACAATGTCTGATTGTAGGCACTTAGTAAAATGGTTTTTCATTCAATCAATCAATTAAATAATTCTTTGGAAGGGGTAAACTCATTACAGTCCTATCCCTGGTATCCATACACATCATCCATATCTCACTTAAACATATCAAACAGAGACAGAATTTGTCTAACAAGTCACCAATTTGAGCAGGGTCATAGCCATAGCTAATATATTTTTTTTAATCAGGGAAATCAATTGAGGGGGTGAAGAATCACAAGGACCCTGGAAAACCATGAGAATGCTGCCAGAAATATCATAGATCAAGGAAAGGAAAAACCTATTGGGAAGTTTGATATACAAAGTGTTTCCTATGAGAACTTCCTGTTTCAATTAATTATTGCTTTATTATTATATTAGACTATTATTTCTACATGACAGAAGATGTGCAAGAATAGTCAGCACCATCTCTCTAAATGTTGCCATCCTAGGACAAAGTTCTTATCACCCCACCCTGGTTCTGTATCTGTTTTCAGGCATCTCTGGGGGCTGAGGAGAGACAGCACTGGGAAATAAAGGATTCTTTTCTCTGATTTTATTAATGTTTCATTTTTGTCTTTGTATTCCCAGCAATTCACACAGGATCTGACACACAGTAGGTGCTTCATAAAAATGCTCAATCGATTAAGCTAGAATAATAAGCTAACTTTATAAAATCAATCAGAAAAATCAAAGAGGGATGGTGGCTTTATTTTGCATCAGCAACTCGACTTCCAAGATAAAACCAAACTGTTGGAACGTTCCACAGAAACTTCAAAAAGAAAATTTGAAACTTTATTTTGTTTTATTTTACTATTTTTTGGGCAGGTTTACAAAGCTGGGAAGAACTTTCGTGAAGGATCATGTTTCTCTCATTCTTGGCCTTGGGTCCTAGAGGAAGTGCCCAGATGTTCTGCTAAACGGCTATGTTCTCCCAGTGGTTCCAACCTTGTTACAGAGAGGGAGTGATTTCCTAGAACACCCTTGGTCATGAGTAAATGTTTCTTTTGATTAACTCTTTTTTATTATTAGTACTAATAGCCATGTAATGAAATTACCCAGATCTCAGGAGTGAGCCTTACCTCATAAGATATCTGGCCAAGGTCCCAGAGCTGAACTGTGGGTCTAAATATAGAATGTTTCACACGCATACACCACACACACGCATAGAATATAAGAAACATATGATAGCAATAATGGTTGGAACTGATTTTTATCCTGGATAGTTATACAATTAGGCAGATTACACAATTCCTCACTTACGTAGCCCCCTTCCTGACTTCCCTCCTTCTTTAGTCTTCTCTATTTGTACTTACATCCTACCAAGTTCCTGTCTCCTCCATCTGTCCAATCCACCCCAATCTCCCAAATGGCCACCTCTTTATCATCCCACAGAAATTATCATAACAATAACTAACATTTATATAGTATTTCAAGGTTTCCAAAATACTTTACAAATATCTCATTTGATCCAACAACTCAGTGTGGTAGATGCTATTATCATTCACATTTTATAGATGGGGCCAGTGAGATAGAAAAAAATTAAGTGATTTGCCCAGGGTCATAGAGCTAGTAAAGGTTGAGGTTAGTTTTGAACTTGGCCAGGTTTAGGGCTTCATCCATTGGGCCACTTGGCATGTAGTAGGTACTTAAATAAAAGTTTGTTGATTTCTTAGTCAATTTCAAATCTCCTTGTGTTAAAGGACCTCAGGGGTCATCCCATCTTCCAAAACTTAAGCAAAAGTGGTCAACTAAACTTATCTTGAAGACTTCCAAAAAGGAGGAAATCATAAATCTTGGCCTGCCTACCACTCAAAGCAGCCACCCAGTTAATGAAAGCGTAAATTGTTAGAATACAGCCTTATAACCAGATAAAAAGAGGTATCCCTTTTCAACTCTTCTCACTCCCTTATTCCAGGTCCTACTCTCTAGGGCCAAGTGACTTCCTCTGATTGCCTTCAAAAACCTGAAGACAATGAAGATGTCCTCTCCCAGCCCACAACTCTCTTTCTAGGCTAACAATGTCTAGTTCCTAGGATAGATCATTTTCCCCCGCAACAAGAAGGTAATAGCTAGAATTTGAATTCAGATCCTTTAACCAATGCTCTTTCAGTTACTGTACCAAGTTACTTTTTGTTGCTGCTCAACTAAAGGATATGGTCAAGCCACTTCATACCCTGGTGATTTCTAGGAGTTGGAAACTGTGATTTGTCAAGGAAATTCTCCATTTCGGTCCAGTCCAACTCTTTGTGACCCCAGTTGGTTTTGTTTTGGCAGAGATAATGGAGTGGTTTGCTATTTCCTTCTCTAGATTATTTTACAAATGAGGAACTGAGGAAAATAGGGTTAAGTGACTTGCCCGGGGTCACAAAGCAACTAAGTATCTGAGACTGAATTTGAACTCATGAAGATGGATCTTTCTGATTCCAAGCCTAGTGCTCTAAACCATGGAGCTACCTAGCACCCAGGTCTCTCAAAGGGAGCCACCTCCTACCCCCACCATGAGGAAGTGAATGTTCAGAAGCTTGGCATACCATCCTGAAGAAACTGCCAACCCCCTGTGTATGATTTCTGTTCATGTGAGTCAGGGCCAGCTAATATTTAATCTCAGAAGAACAAACTGAATTCTAGGCTGTGGCCATCATTCACAAACCCACAGTTATTAGCATTTGGAGTCCTCAGGCAAAACCTCTCCAAAGTCTTATTAATGAACAAATCCAGATTCATAAAACTATCTAGAGGAAGGAATCTTAGTGAACATTGAACCCAAACCCTTCATTTTTTTCCAGGTGTTGAAACTGAGGCTTAGATGTGGGAACTTACTTAAGAATGGACAGCTAGCAGCTTTTCTTGTTCTCAATTTGTTTTTAACAACTTTCCATCTCCATCTTGAAATTAAGAGTAGATGTAGTGTAGTGAACAGAGTAGACTTTGATCAAGAAGATGTGCGTTTGGGTCCCATTTCAAACACATCCTAGCTGAGTGACCCTGGACAAGCCTCTTGACCTCTCAGTGCTATAGGGCAGATGTGTCAAGTATGCTGTGGGACCACCATTTCCAAGTGAGGCCGAGTCAGATTAAGCTGTAATTGGGAAATATTTACTAAAATAAATAAATTAATAAAAATAAATCTATAAACACATGTGGTTTTCTGAGTCAGTACACAGCCCACGCTGGTTTTTATATAAGTGTGGAGGTTCCTGTTTCTACCAGAGATGGACACTACAGCTTGAGATAGCTCTAAAACTCTGAGAGAGCCAGCATAGGGAGAGGACCCTATGCTAGTGGAATCACAGGAAGGACAAAGCAAAATAAGATACGTGACTTTTGTCTGTTATGAGAATCTACCCAAAGGATAGTTGAGGATATCCTTTAAGTCATCCAGGGCTCTTTTTACATATGGGCAAATGCCCAGAAAATAAGGAGTAAGGAAGGACTTTGTTGATCTGGTTGGGATAAATGCCTCACCCTACTGTTTCCTTCACTTGGCAGGTAGTAGTCATCCTTCCTGAAGTAATTTCCCTGTTTCTACACTTTGCCTCATCCTTTAGTGAGTTGCATAATCATCTTTAGAAAGAAAATGACTAACTTCTGATAAATACTGTAATAAAGCTTTAAGCTTTTACGGGAAAGTAACCCACTGGAAATGGATAACTTCAGTGAAGAAATGCTTGTAGTCTGGGTGGGAATTTAATTCAATACTAAAAATATTTATTAAATAGCTACACCATTCTTAATTTCTCCCCCTATTAAAATGAAGATTCTTTGCTCCCCAGATTCTGTCTTAGGTACCTTTCTCTTACCCTTTTTATCCTCTCAGTATCCTAGTCTTTCTTTCAAATGAGATAATTTTGTAAAGGGCTTAACCCATTATGTCTATCTGCTTTGATTAGGGACACTTGTGCCATGATTTGTGTCAAGCAGCCAAGGCTTGTATTTCCACCCCAGCTGAGGGACTGTTAGCTTTCTTCCAAGTGCAGACTGCTCTGGCTCCTGGGCTGGTGGTGCAGGGGCTGAGAGAATGTCTCTTCACATTCCAGGTTGCTGAGGATAAGGAAGAGTTCCTGAAGGAAACCAAAGGGAGTCTCCAGTGGGGAATAAAGGAGACGCTCAATGATCACCAGTAAAAAAAAAAAAATGAACAGAATGTTAAATGGAGGGAAAGAGAAAGGCAAAATAGGCAAAATGGAATATATGGAATAAAAACAAAAGTTTGAAGTTCTTCCTAACTTGGAGAGAGCAGAGAAGGAGAGGGGAGTATGCAGAGAAATAAAGTGAAATATGGAATAAGAGGCAGAGGAAGAAGGGCAGGGCAGCCTCAGTTAGTGACTTTTAGCTAAGGGATACTGAGGCAGCTGTCTGTTGCCCTGATGACAATAACCAAGGATCTAGTGTTGTCTTAGATGAATCTAAGACACAACAAAGAACACACTTGACAAGAAGACAAACCTTCTTGAGGATGTGCCCTCATCGCACATGCCTGTCAAGCTCCATTCAGGCCCTGCTCCAGGGTCATCTCTAGTGCCTAATGTCATGGCAGACTGCTCCATTGGGACCTTGCTCAACACTAGGACCACCATCCAAGGATAAGACTTCTCCCACCTTCTGCCTCCCACTCCCAGCCTCTTTGCCAAGTCTAGCAAGGTACTCATGCCTCCTGACTGAGCTGCATCCCTGTGCCTGCTTCAGCCTTCTGTGAGTTGGGCCTTCTAGGGCCTCACAGGACATATCACTAAATGTCATGAGGTTTTAACTCAGGGAAAGTATAGAACATTGGAATTACATGCCTCCCTCAAAGGATTCCCTTCCAACTGCTTATACTCATGTTGGATCACTTCTCATTGGTTAGCATTCTCCTGTCTCCATCCTCTACCTATCCTATTGATTCTGAGTCTCTGAAACTCCGGCTGAAGATACACAAACTACGTTCTCTTTATAACCATGCATCTCAGTCCTACTCCTCCAGTGCCTAATTCAAGATCTTCTCAGTCCATGTGCTCTCTGGAATGCCTATTATACAATCAACACGCCTTTCATCTAATATTTCTTCCTTCCACACTCATTTCATTTTGTGGTTCTCAATGAGACTTGGCTTCCTTCCGGGTGACGCCCTTCCCATTCCCACCATTCCCACCACTGACCACATATTCTCTCCTATACCGGTGGTCATGGGATGGGACTCGGGATGCTCTGTGCTTTCTGTTGCCACTTCCAGATTCTCTTTCTACCATCTTCACTAAACAAGCTCCCCTCTTGGGTTAGGGCAAGCTACCCACATTTATCACTCAATCCAGATCCTGATGGTTGTCATTTGTCCTTATATAGGACATTTTCCTTCCTTTCTCAATAAATTCAGTATCTAATCCATGTGGCCTTGAGGCCACATGTGACTTCATGGTCCTCAAATGAGACCCTTTGACTGAATCCAAACTTCACAGAACAAATCCCCTTAATAAAAGGATTTGTTCTGTAAAACTTGGACTCAGAAGGCCACACTTGAGGACCTAGAAGGCCATATGTGACCTCTAGGCTGCAAATTTCCCACCTTTGCCTATGGCTTATATCTTTTTCTAGTCCCCATCTCTTTACTCACTGTGAAGGTTTCAAAATATCCATGTTCTCACACATGACCTAACTTCCTTTATCAACTCAGTTCCCATGACCTACTCTTCCATTTCATCTCAACTACATCTAGGTAAGGTTATAACCTTGATTTTGCCTTCACACACAAGGCTTCCATATTCTTGTTCCCAAACTCTGAAATCTCTTTATTTAACTATTATTTATCATTCCATAATTCCCTATGCCTTGTGATATGTAATCATTCTCTGTGTCCTGAATATAGCTGCTACTTCCTCCACCCTTCCATTTTGCCATGGTCATCAGCTCTCTACCACTATGCTATATCCTCCTTTCTGTTTCTAAACTTCTTGGTAAACCAGCTCAGTTCTACTATATCTTACTATTATTCAGAATCTCTTTTTGTCCTTATTCAATTTCTTATCTCACCTTGTCCAACCCCAGCTCTAGACTACTGTGACCATTTATGTTCTTCATTCTTATTCAAATGCTGCTGAAGGAAGCTAAATACGTGTGTGTGTGTGTGTGTGTGTGTGTGTGTGTGTGTGTGTGTGTATCATGAAATCATGCTGATTGAGTCCACTAAAAATTTATGTCAAATAACTCTCTACTGGGGCAACACTGCAGCAAATAAAATACTCCTTTCCTTCTTAAACACTCACTAAATTCTATGTCATCTGTGACCTCTCTCAACATCTTCATGTTCAATCAGTTGTCAATTTCTGTCAAATTTAGCTTTTCAAATCTCTCATATGTACTTCTTTTTCTCCTCTGGTACTACCCAAGGCCAGGCTTTCCCCTCACACTTACACTGTTGCAGCAGTCTTCTGACTGGTTTTCTTTGCCTTCAGTCTCATCCCCTTCTAGTTCATCATTCTCTACTCAGTTATCAAATTGATCTTTCTTAAGCACAGGTCCTACCATGTCACACAACCATTTAGGGAACTCCAGTGGCTTCCTATTCTCCCCAAGATCAAATATCAATCTCCTCTCTCTAGTTTTCTGTAATGATAGGAGAGTTAAAGATCTTCCCTACCCATTAATGGGCCTGTCCATTAGAGGAAATTTGATTATGGGAGATTTATTTTGTAGGAAGGCCCACTTCTTTTGTTAATTTCTAATTCTCAAGGGACATGATGCCCTCTGGCTCTGAAAAATGTTTATATGCTCTGAGGTGAGGTTTTACTTTGATGCTTACTCATTGGAAGTGTTTGGCCAGATGAGACTCTGGGCAGATGCTAAGGAGACCCCATCTTTGAAAACTCAGATGTTGGTGCTTTTCTCTCTGGTAACTATGTATGTGTATAATGGTTAGGCAATTAGATCTGTCTGTTGATCCGTGATGTATGCGTTGCTTATGGTCACACAGTTGGAAGCCCTGATCATTGATTTCTATTTCTCTACGTTTTTTCTGAAGTTCAAGGAGCTGACTTTTTCCCCTGAACTAAATGAATGATAAATGTGCTTGATCAACGTGACTGTTGACCCCTCAAAAGTTACTTTCCTTTTAGAAAAGCAGATCTAAGAACCTGAACTGCGGGCCCTCCTGTGTATGCCAGGGTCCTTGTCGTTAGATCTTCTTAAACCTTACTGACTCCCATGTACCCTGTGATTCAGGGGCACTAGACTGCTAAGCATGTTCACTGGCTCTTCCCCATCGATGGTTCTCTCTCTCTCTCTCTCTCTCTCTCTCTCTCTCTCTCTCTTTGTCTTTGTCATTCTATCTCTATCTCTTTGTCTGTCTGTCTCTCTTTCTCCCCACATTTCTACTTCTTGACTTCCCTGGCTTCCTTAAAGTCTCAGTCAAAGTCCTATGTTCTATAAAAAGCCTTTACCTGTGCTACCTTAATTTTTTACTTCCTTCTAAGATTTTCCCCAATTTATCATGTTTTTATCTTGTATTTGCATAATTGTTTATATATCGTCTCCCTAATTAGACTATGAATTCTTTGAAAGCAAGGACTGTTTTCTTCTTCCTTCACAGGCCCACAGTTTATAGCACCTGGCATACAGTAGATGCTTAATAAATGCTTATTCACTGACTTTCTGGTCTTAACTTTCCTGCTTCCCCTCAATCATCCCACAGCAGCACTTTCCCCACCCACTCTGCTGAACACTTTGTCTTTACAGGAAAAAAAATGAGAATATTTCCCAAGCATTTCCTTCTTCTTCCCTTTCCTCATATCAAACCATGTAAATATTTTCCCCCAAAACCACATTCTTCATTACAGAAGAGGTGGCAATTCTCTTTGCTAAGGTCACCCATCAACATGCATTCATAACTCCATTTCTTCCCATATAGTCCAGCTGGTTACGCCCTCTTATCATCCATACTCTCTATCTACAATCTTTCATTATCTACAGACTCTTTCACTACTGCTCACAAACATGTCTATCTCTCCTCTATCCTAATAAACAAATAACCAAACAAAAGCTAATTTGATCCAGTCCTCCCATCCCTTCTCCCAGTTATCATCTCATGTCTCCTTTCCATCGCTAAACTTGAGAAAGCCAGCTCATTTTGTCTTTGCTTTTCCCTCCTCTCCCTTGATTCTAAAATCTTTGCAATCTTTCTTCATCATTTTACCAAATCTGCTCTCTGCAAAGTTACTGGAGATCACTTGATTGCCAAATCTAATACTCTTTGCTCAGGCCTCATTCTTCTTGACTTTATGGCTCTTTATGGCTCACCATATCCTACATATTTTCTTCTCTCTGGTTTTTATAACTTTATTGTTTCCTACTCCTTCTCCCTGTCTGATCATTCCTTCTCAGACTTTTGCGGGGATCTTCATTCACATTTTGCCCACTAATTGTGAGTCTCCACCAAGGGTCTGTCTTGGATCACCCTTTTCTTCTTCTAGTCTGCACTGCCTCTCTTGGTGATTTCATTAGCTTCTATGGGTCTGGTTATTATCTCAATGCAAAGGACTCCCAGATCTATATATCCAGCCCTAGTCTCTCTTCTGAGCTATCATCATGAATCACCAACTGCTTTTAGACTTCTTGAACTTAGACATCCTATGCCCCTCTCAAGTTTAACATGTCCAAAATGATGATCGTTATTTACTACCCAAACCTTCCCCCTTTCAAAATTCTCTACTATTGTTGAGGTCACCATTATCCTTCCAGTTGCTCAGGATCATAAATTCAGTCACCCTGGACTCCTCATTCTTACCACAATATGTTGCTAGATCTGCCCCTTTCCACCTTCATATTTCTCAGATATGTCTTTTTCATTTCACTCATATAGTCACAACCCTAATTTAAGCCTTTCTCATTTCTCTCCTGGACTACGACTTTTTATTTTTTCTTTATTATTATTAATTATTATTTCTTTTTATTTTTTCAGTTGATTTATTTTTAGTTTTTAACATTCACTTCCATAAGGTTTTGAGTTCAAAATTTTCTTCCCATCTCTCCCCTCCACCAAGACAGCACGCATTCTGATTATCACTTCCCTCAATCTGCCCTCCCTTCTATCACATCCCTCCCTTCTCTTCTCCCCTACCCCTCTATTATCTTGTAAGGAAAGATAGATTTCTATACCCCATTGCCCATATTCTTATTTCCCAGTTGCATGTAAAAACAATTTTTAACATTCATTTTTAAAACTTTGAGTTCCAACTTCTCTCCCTTCCTCCCTCCTCAGTCATCCACACTGAGCAGGCATTCAATTCGATGTAGGTTGTACATGTGTAGTCATTGTATTAGCCTTCTCTCTGGTTCTTCTGCCTCAAGTTTCCCCTGCCCATCAGATTCCAATACACTCTCCACTCAGGTGGCAATATCAAAGTGTAGTTCTTAAGGCTAATGCAGGAATTTGTTTTAACTGCGTATTAGATTTTGTATTTCTTGATTTGTATATTCTTTCCAGAGGGTAAAGGCAGGACAGAGGAAGGGAGAAAATCTTGAAATGAAGATAAAATAAGATTGAATTTTTTTAAATACACACACACACATAAACACACACACCTTTCCATGGAATTACCAGTATCTAATATAAAGGTCTTTGTCATGTAAAGCTCTTTATAACCATGAGGTAGGACCTTTTCCAGTCTTATACTTCACACCCTTCCACATATATTCTGGCTTCCTAAGCTAAGGCTGGAAAATCACTTGTGGAATATTTTATAATGGAGATTCCTTTTATATGTGGTCCCTTCCAATTCACAAAATATGTAATTATGTGATTATGCAGTTCTATGAAATGTATTATACATTGAATTGAAATATTATTACAACATATAGAGATATAAAAATGTGAATGTCCTGCACAATCAATGAATCTCGTCTATTACACGTAATTAACTGATTTCAAAATACACAGTTCTTTTCCCAATGGCCAGTAGATGGCAAACTTTGCAGCCTCCTGTTCTATCTAAGAACCAAGGCCCTATTTCCTCCCTCCAAAATGTGTGTGTGTGTATGTGTGTGTGTGTATGGGAGATCTTGCTTCCATGATATAGGAAAAGGCAGAGGATGAGAAATGGTTTTCTCAGGCATGTTTTACAGTAGTATCATTAAAAGAAAGCCACACACTATAGTTAACAATCTGCAAAAATGGCCTCAGAATAAAGAAATTGTTCCCTTGCCAAGGCTCCAAGTGCCAACCCCAAGGCCATTCCACCTTCGCACCAAATGTGCTTGCCATATGTATATTTACTGATAACTGAGGCATTGGCATATATTATTCTTTGAGGCTCTTTTAAAGTCTGCCTTCTCCCCTTGGCCCTTGGGACCTGCTAAAAATTTCACTTAGAAAGGCTTCCAGCAGTTCAAGCATGTCTGTGGAGACCTCAATGCCATGTACAGAGAAAGATGTATGAGTTCTCTGGACTTCTCAACAAAATTGGAGGGTTTGGGCTGACTAATTTTTAAGTGTCCATTAACCTCTGCACACCTTTCACCCAACTCCTTGACTCTACTGGGGTCCATTGCTGGAATTTCATGGCATTTGTAAGGGATGAGGAAGGACAAGGACTGGACCTGGGATTTTAATGGCAATAATAATGCCTAACAATCACTAGCATTTAGTTGGTTGATTGCTTGTGGAACTGCCTCTCAAAGAGGAGCAAAACGATCTCACTATATTCGAGTTGTTACGGTCTGTCCAGGGTTTGAAAAGTCATTTACATGTTAACTCATCCGTGAGAGGATCAGATGAGTTAACATACAAATCTTAACACTACACAGAAATGCTAGTTGTATGATCAGGATGAGCACTTATATATAGTTTTTATAGATTAACTTTAATGAACTCATAACTAGCATTTCTATATGGCTTTAAGGTTTGCAAAGTGCCTGATGTGTTAATTCATCTGATCCTCTCACACAACTATATGTAGTGGATGGTATTGTTATCTCCATTTTACAGTTGAGGAAACCGAGGTTAAGTGACTTGTCCATGTTCACGCAGATAGCAAGTGTCTGAGAAAGGATTCAGACTCAGGTATTCCTGAGATCAGACCCAGCTCTCTATCTGCTGCACTACTATAGACATCTCCCTTTACCGGTCTAGAAGGAGTCTTGTTTGGCTGAGAGTCACACAGCTAATATGTGTCAGAGGTGGACTTTGAACCCCAACTTTCCTGGCTCAGAAGTCAGATCTCTAGCCACTATATCATTCTGACTCTGAGATCAGCAGGCCTTTTTATTTGTAGAGAAAAAAAAAATCAAAGGTTAGGATGCAAGATCTATGGCAGGAGGAGACCTCAGAGACTATTTCCTTTTTACAGATAAAATGCTAAGTCCTAGAAATGGTGACTACAAAAGGAACTTAGATGTCATATACCTAGGACTCAGCATAGTACCTGGAACATTTTGTTCAGTCATGTCCAAATGTTCGTGATCTCACATATCATGCTGTCCATGGAGTGGTTTGCCATTTCCTTCTCCAGTGAACTAACGCAAACAAAGGTTAAGTGACTTGTCCAGGGTCACACAGCTAGATTTGAACTCAAGATTTGAACTCAATTATTCCTTACTCCAGTCTTAGTGCTCCAGCCACTGAGCCATCTAGCAGCTCCAATGTTCCTGGCACACTGTAGGTGTTTAATAAATATTGATGGATTGATTGATTTAGTCATTTCACATGTATATATGTATATAAGTGTGTGCTTATACATATACATATATGCATGCATACATGTGCACATGTATGTGTGTATGTAATTAAAGTTAGAAGCATTATTTTAGCCTTTGAAATCTGGTCCTATTTCTGTTTCAACCTTCCCCCATTAATTTGATGACCTATATAACAGGAAAGGTCAGCTAAGTGGTGTCAGAGGGTCTGGCCTGAAGTCAGGAAGACATCTTCCTGAGTTCAAATTTGGCCTCAGACACTTACTAGCTGAATGATCCTGGGCAAGTCACTTTACTCTGTATGCTTCAGTTTTTTCATCTGTAGAGTGAGCTGGAGAAGAAAAGGGCAGACCCCTCCAGTATCTTTGACAAGAAAATGTCAGATGAGGTCATGAAGAGTCAGACATGACTGAAACTACTGAACAACATAAAGTATCAATGTAAAAAAGGTTGCATCATAAATATAGACGTGTAAGGAACTTGGAGATCAACTAGTTTAATCCTTTTGTCAAAAGAGGCTAAAGAGGATAAGTGACTTGTCTAGGGTCACACATCCAGTTTGTATTATAGATACAATATGAATCTAAGTCTTCCCATTTTTATATATTATACATATTGCCTCCTGACATGCCCCCCTGATGTGTCCATTGGTACCCAGTTGAGAGGTTAGAGGCAGCCCCTGACTAAATCTCAGTGACTGAGGTCTATTAAAAGAACTGCTAGATTCCCCTCTTCCTCCTCCCCCTCCCCCTTGTGTCTCTAACCCCTCATGGTTAGGGCTTCAAAGATGGGGTCAGTTGATTTAGTGAGCTAACACTACCAGAAGAATACTCCATTTCCCACCCCCATGCTTCTGGATAAGCTGGTCTCCATATCTGGAACACCCTCCTCAGGTTGGCCTGTTAGAATTCCTTGTTTCCTTCAAACACCGAAAAGTTGCTCCCTCCAAGAGGCTTTGTTAGCATTACCCCTTTAAATTTGAATTGGTTTATTTCAAATTTATCTTGTTTTATTACAATGTATCTTGTTTTATTATAATGTGTACGAAGAACCACAGGCAGCTAGGTGGCACAGTAGATAAAGTATTCTCCCTGGAGTCAGGAAGACTTCTCTTCATCACTTAAAATCTGACCTGAGACACTTACTAGCTGTGTTACCCTAGACAAGTCACTTTACCCTTTTACTCTGTTTGCCTCAGTGCTTCATCTGTAAAAAGAGTTGAAGAAGGAAATGGCAAACTTCTGTAGTATCTTTGCTAAGAAAATCCTCAATGGGGTCATGAAGAGTTGGACACAACTAAAAAACAACTATACTTATGATATAGAACCATAGGATCATAGATTGAATGCTAGAAGAGACCATCTAGTCCAACACTGTTAATAGAAAATAAGGTCTGATGACACAGATCAAATTTTGTCCTTGTATCACTAGAACCTAGCATAGTGCCCAGCACCTAGTAGATACTTAATGAATGTTTGATAACTGACTGATTAAAGGTTTACTGGATAATCATTCGTCTTATATATAAATGTGGAAAAAAATGATGTAGAAAAATATGACTGAATTCCTGAAGATTTTACAGATGGAAAAAAGTTGCCTGATGTCAGAAAAAAGTCATTTAGTCAGATTCTACTAGCAACTTAGGCAATGCTATGAAATTCCACCTGTCAGATCCCAAAGATTACAGTCCTCAAAGATCAAGTTTACTGAGCTACAAAAATGTACTTTTGAATCCTCCTTTGCTCACTCCCTGGATTTGCCTGGATCCTTGAGTTCTCTGAGATAATAGTCCTGGTGCTGAGATAACAGCCCTTACTTTCTTCTGAAAACATGTGAATAAGGCTAATGGCTAGTCTATAAAACATTTCCTCCTGAGATCTGGAAGAACCTGAATTCAAATCCTGTCTCTGACATATTCTTGTTGTGTGACCCTGGGCAAGATATTTTGGCCTTAGTCCTTTCAAGGAACTCTCTCAGGCTTTCAATAACAGAGCAGGTATAGCTTTGGGTTGGTAGAGGGAATTTCCTCACTGGGAGTTCCTTGTTTCAATGAAATCACAGACACAATCTCTATCCTAAAACTCAAGTATAAAACAATTCAAAGGAATCTTTTCAAAATAAACTTTTAAAAAAATATAGAATTGAGTCCTCTAAAATGCCCTTTGAAAGTGGGGACAACAGTAAGTCAATCTAGACTGCTAACATCAAATAGTTGTTGTGAGGGTGAAAACATCTAAAAAATTAGAAACCACTGAGAGGTGAGACAGGTTTAGTGAAGAACCTATGGCACTCATCAGGAAACCTGGATGTGGTTTTAGGTTCGATCACCTCCTAGGCTTATATATTTGAAGTTGAAAGGGCCCTTAAAGTTTATCCAACAGAACCTCCTATTTTATAGATGAGGAAAAAGATACTCAGAGTAGAAAATTATCTAAAGTTATGGACATAGTAAGTGAAAGACCTGCTATTCCTACACTGATTCAGGATTTGACTCCAAATCCAGAATTCTTTTGACTGTATAACATCACTTAAGTAAATCATGTCACTTGTCTGGGACTCAGTTTTTCCTTCCGTAAATTGGAAATATTGAGAGATTTGCACTGCCTACCCAGAAAGATTGTCATAAGGAAAACCCAGTGAAACCTTAAATGACTATGACTTGTTCTTCTCATTAGGGCTTGCCCAAAGTCATACATGAACTTAATTGGTGGGGCTGGAATTGAAATTTAGGTCTCCTAACTCCTCATAAGATCATACATCCTCCCTAAGAAAGTCAGCTCTAAGAAGTCCCTTCCTTCTTACCCAAGCCCAGGTCATGTGTTCTAAGACTTTAGATTGGCCTGGAAGGGCAAGAGCAGACATGTGGTATGGAATAGTGGGAAACAGCGTGAGTCTTGGCCACAGGAGATCTGAAACTTCAAGCTGCTTCTAGCTTTGGTTTTTGTTCACTGTGTGACCAGGATAGATGGGTTACAACCTCTGGAAGGCTTCAGTTTTCTTCCCTGTCAACAGATGAGATGGATATTTGAGTCTCTCCCCACAGGTTCATTTAGTGAAAACTCTTTGTAAACACTAGGTGCACCATGAAACTTCTCCATGTCTGCGTTTCCTAATCTGCCAAAGGAAGAGGTTGGATCAGATGACTTTTGGCATCCCTTATAATTCTATAATACAAACTTAAAAGTGACAGAAATGAGCAAGTTGCTAAGGCTTTCTTGTAGAGATGAGATGTAGCTGAATGAATGAAGGCAATTTACACGCCAAAAACCTTCCCTGTTCAGAGGAAACCATGTCTGCACCAAAAACACATAAGCAAAGATTTGTGATTTTTCACAGACCCCAAATATCTTGGAGTTGGGAGGGACCTGTTAGTGAGAGACTAAGTAATTCAGATCAATTCCTGAAAAACAATTTTCTTGTTAACTTACCATTCCAACTCGGACCATTGCCAGGTGTCTTGACTTTGTCTTGCCATAGGATTTCTGATGACCCTGAAGAGAGAGTGAGGCCTTACTTAAATTCATCACCCCATAACCTCACTGGCCCTCTTTGAGAAGGGAAGATGAGAAGAAGAAGGAGAAGGAGAAGGAGGAAAAGAAGGAGGAGGAGGAGGAGGAGAGCGACAGCAAGCCACTGAATATTCATATACTTCAAAGTTTCTTTTCATGTCTCTTTAAGGCAGAAGTTCTTAGTCCGTGTATGTGTGTGTGTGTGTGTGTGTGTGTGTGTGTGTGTGTGTGTGTGTCAGTGTCTGTATGCATGAGCTGAACTCTTATAGCACATTGTTGAAGCCTTTATATGCTTTCTCAGAATGACCCTTTTTTAAAAATGGAAGGCAATGATAAATTTCAGTGAGAGGTTAGTGAAAATAAAGATTTCTTTTCCTTCATACAAATTCATGGATCCCTTTCCTGGATGCCAAGGTAATTCAAGGTCTGTTTCAACGAAACAGACTCCCCTTCTCACCCTAGTGACCACTGACTGTGGCATTACTGGGTGAAGTCATTTCTATGTTAAAGCTGTCATGCTGGATCAGAGAAATGGCTCACCTTAGGGTGTGGCAAGAATGTGAAGACCTGGGAATTTCACCAAGGACAAAGTGAATTTCCTCCTCATTCCCCACCCACCCTGGTTGGATATCAGAAATGTACCTCAACCAAGAAATAGAAACTTAGAAAAAGGCCCCTGAGTTTCCAGTCAGAAACTGAAAGCAGCAAGGGGATGTTGGCTTGTGGGAAGGAGCTCATGAGTGTCACAAGGCTGAGAAAAAGGACCTGGGCTTCCCCCAAAGGTAGAATTAGCCTCATAACAAGATAGTTAATATTTCACACACAGAAAGATGGGAAGAGAAAAAATGAGGCAGAAAGAATGATCCCCACATCCTCGATTTAGTGCTGGAAGGCACTTCAAACATGAACCAATTCTACCTCCTCATTTTCCAGAGGCAAAACCTGAAGCTCAACTTGTCTAATAAGGGAGAAAAACAACAGAAGCATAAGTGGAGTCTGGTATCTCTGATTCCAAATTCATCACCAATGCAATCCGATTTCATTTAAAAAAAAAAAATATGGAGTGGTACAGCAAAAAGGATATGTCTTTAGACTGAGAGGGCTTTGGTTCAAATCTCTCCTTTGGCTTGGCATTTAAGACTTGTGTGACCTTGGGCAAATCACTTCTCTGAGTCTCAGTTTCTCCATTTGTAAAATGAAGAAGTTGGAGTAGCTGACCTCTAAGCTCCCTCTAGCTCTAGTCTATGATTCAAACCTATGAGCTTTCTACTCATGCATAGTTGCCTAGCAAAGTGCCTGGCATGGAACCGGTACTATTTCCTTGTATAAATGGAAAAGTCATAGGCATATTTTGATCAGTGATGGCAAAGTGAAGTACTCCTTCCCTGCAAAGTTCCTTCCTACTGCCAAAATCACAGGCTCACAGATTCACACCTGGAGAGAATGTAAAAATTATGTAATCTAACTTCTTTTACTTTTAACTTTTTAATTTAAATTTTTATTTTACTTTTCAATTAACATTTTCTCCTTCCAATAAGTCAGTCAGTAAACATTTATTCAGCTCTTACTACATGTCAGGCATTATGCTAAGTGCTGGGGTTACAAAGAAAGCCAAAGGATATCATGGTGGGGAACCTGGCCTCGAGGCCACATGTGGCCTTCTAGGTTCTCAAGTGCAGCCTTTGACTGAATTCAAACTTCTCAGGAAAAAAAAATTCCCTTAATAAAAGGATTTGTTCTGTAAAACTTGGACTCAGTCAAAAGGCCATACCCCAGGACCTAGAAGGTCACATGTGGCCTCGAGCCTGCAGGTTGCCCTTGAGATAGTCCTTACCTCAAGGATCTTACAATCTAATAGTGAGAAAACACAGAAAAAAAGAAACTTATAAAAGGGGAAGCTGCTTGGCCTAGGGAGGAACGAGAGAGAAGGGTCACAAAGAAGTCCAGCCAGGTAGGAAATGAAGAGATGTCTGGCCTAGGAATCTTCTTCAAGTGGAGGATCTGGGGGGAGCTCACCACTCTCCACCCTCCACCCTCTCTAAACAGACAGAAGTTAATGGAGCCTTGATGAAGTCCAAACAAGTATAGCCTGAAAACCAATATATTCAGAATCACTCTCCCTTATTTTGTAGATGAAGGAGCCTAGACAAGAGTAGTTAAGCAAATTGTCCCAAGAACAAAGAATTTGAACCTAAGGCATTTGACCCTATACAACCTTGAAATTCATGCAAGTTAATTAGTGAGTCAAGTAGAACCTATGAGTTTTGGCTCTCAGCCTTTGCTGAGCCAAAATACTTTCCAAAGAAATCTTGTTCTGTTAAACCTTCACTCCCTGCCCCCAAAACACAAACACACACGCACGCACACACACACACACACACACACACACACACACACATCCTTTGAATGTCAGAATACCGTTGTATCCTAGAGTACCACACAAGGTAGGAAGAAGTGATAACATAGGAAAACAAACATGGTAGGCTATGGTTTCTTGTGTACGTCTTCTCATTTTACCATCAGATCTCTTCTGTTGTTCATCTTTATGTCTCCCCTCACCTTTCCTCCAAACTGGGCTGCTAACACTCACTGGACACTCAGCAATCAGAGGGACTTGTCAAGATTGGGTAAAGAATTGTGATTAATTGGTCTCCTTCTAAAGGGGAGTAAAAAGGATATTGATCTTGGAATTACTGAGATAAAATGGTTTTATTTGTATATGAATCAATATTTGTACAAGCTGTTTGAGTCTATCTATCTGGGACTTGCCATTTTCAGACTCTTGTCTAGACTTGTTATCTCATGTCCTGTTATTTAAGAAGGGACAAGAAGAGGCAAATTTGGTCAGAATTTAAGAGAGCGGATAAGAGGAGAAAACAGGGCTGAAATAGTTGTGTGAGATCCTGAGCCTGACAAATGTGGTTTTAACAATAACTAACAGACTGATGGAGCAACTAGGTGGTGTAGTGGATAGAGTGCCAAACCTAGAGTCAGGATAGACCTGAGTTCTAATCTAACCTCAGGAGCTTAACAGCTGTGTGGCTCTGAGGGAGCCCTTAAGGCTGTTTGACTGTTTTCTCATCCACAAAATGACCTCGAAAAGGAAATATCAAACCATTCCAAGTACTTTTGCCAAAAAACCTTAAATGGGGCCATGAAGAGTCAGAAATAACTGAATAGTAACCTAAGAGTGACATGGCTGACTCTTTAATTTTGATCCTAAAGCAACAGTTTAACTCTGTTCCTCACTGGGTGAAGCAACTTCACTGGGTTCAAATTCTTACTCTGACATTTTCTACCTGAGTAATGCTGGGAATTTAATTTAACCTCTGTAGACCTCAGTTTCTTGTGCTATACAATGAAGAGAGTGGATTTCATGTCTCTAAAGTCCCTTCTAGCTCTCAATCTAGGACCACATGGCAGTCAGACTGGCTTTGTCTTTGTAGCCCAAGTATCTAGCACAGTATGTAGCATATAGAAGGTACTCAATAAATACTGGTTAAAGTTCAAAATCATAATTGAAAGGTGTTCACACTGATCAGGAAGTTCTTGCTAATTTTTTAACCATCTAGAGTACCAATGATCTTAGATTCCAAATTGCAGAGAAGCGATTCCACTTCTTGATGTTGTCAGAAAGATGTATTATGTGGTGGGGCAGGGAAGGGGTTGAAAAAAGGTAGAATAAGATGGCAGAATAGTTCATGTACTTCATTCGATACACACTATGTTAGGCAAACCAGAAGACAGCCTCCCAAGTCAAGGTAAAGCAACAGGTATTTATTTGGTTGGATCTGCAAAGGTGGGATTTATGAAAACATATCGATAAGAATTGCACAGGATGGATAGACAGGGATGATTTGCCATCTCTGTTGCTGGAGGAAGTGCCCATATTGATGATATCACAGAACCAATAAAGTAACAACATACTGAGGGATGGCATCAGCCAACCATGCTCCATACTTTTTGGATACTTAATTGTTCCATGGAGGTGACCCTCATTTCTTAGTCGATACATCAGCCAATCACAAATTTTAGCAAATACACACATGTTATATGGGACAAGGGGGCCATATCCAGTTGTCCTGATATATATATTGCCACTGGATCCAGATGGCTCTGAGAAGAAAGTGAAATGGGTCACTTTCCACATCCCTCTCTCACTTAAAACCATTTCACTTTCAAGTCATGGCATCATCCTCCTGATGCCATGATCCTCTTTGAGAACAAAAGACAAATAGCAAGAACAACAGTGTAACAAGCACCATGCTAGGTTCTGAGTACTCAAGGACATAAGTGAAATAGCCCCTGCCTTCAAGGTGTTTTAATTCCAACATGGAAACCTTATGTGTGTATATGTACAAAATATATGCACCTCTATGGATGTTTTTTGTCCTTCATTCTCAAAGAAGACCAATGATATCCTGGCTGATGTTCTGACTTGCAAGTAAATTGGATTTAAGGGAGGCTTCACTGCCTCTTTCCAAGTAATCAAAGCCTAGTGGTAGGACACAAGTAAAGTTGAACAGAGATGATTCAGAATGTAGTAGATGACCTTGACATCTTGGATGTTTGACCAAGATCTAGGAACTCCAGAACACTTGCTTCATCTGCCTTCCTGTCATTGGAACAAACTTTTCTCATCCACCCATTTGGTCAGAGGATGACTTCACAAGCTTGGGATAGACAGAGCACTAACTCACCAATGGGTCTGAGCTTTGTAGATTACACTCCTACTACTAAAGTAAACTTAGAGGGATGGGCATTTGGAGCTCGGGATAGGGGAGACCTCCTGAAGAAGGCACAATTTGGAGGGAACCTAGGGAGTAGAGCACAAACTGTAACATGTCCTACCAACCTAGAAAGGTTTCATGGATAATCCTGATGATGAATCATGTATCTGTGATCCAAGGACATAGTGCATGGGGAGCATTTAATAAATTCTGATTGATTGACTAGCCTGGCTGGTCTCAGGGCAGTTCCTTATCAGTTTGACCATAGGATAATGCACTTGTCTCTGAACTTTATAGAGGATGTCTCTTTCCTTCCTACCCTATCCAACTCACAGTGATGGTGGCATCCAACAAACTCAGCTTTGACCTTATTTGACTTTGCTTTCCCATCTTGTATTAAATAATGGCTGGACTGTACTCAATGCCAGTTGGGCTGAATTTGCAATGTTAGCCTCACTTTTGTTGACTTTGATTTGAACTTTGTTTTTATTGAGAAAAAGTGAATTCATTTAAGCTGGAGAAGTCCTTGAAAATATCCAATAATTTTGGCCATCTTCATTTCCTCTGGGGACAGGGAGCTCTATCATTTGGAAAACTCCAGGGTAATGAATTTTTTTTAAGGAACCACCCACAGAGCCCATCTACAAAGGCACAGAGAGGTTGTCTTTGGCAGAAGGGAAGAATCACACCTTTCAAACCAGAGATCCTTGCAATATTGGAGAAAGAATTGGATCTGCACCTTATTAAACAGCTCTTCTCAAAATAATTCTAAGCTCCTAGTGTCATATGCTTGATTTGGACTCAGAGGATATGTGTTCAAATCTTAGTTATGCTTCTCCCTGGTTGTGTAACCAAGGATAGATTGGCTTCCACTTTCTGTGCCTCGGTTTTTTAATCTGAAAAATTAAGGAGTTGATTGATTTAGATGATCTCCAATTTCACTCTTAGCTCTAGATACTGTCCTCTGGCTATCTTAATTGACTTCCAGATCCAAGGTATGATGCTTCATGATTGAATCCCTCTTCTTTATATCTATGGTATCATTTCCTAGCCTCTTTGATACTCACAGTTTCCATTTGTCTGATGAGCAACCTGGGCCAGATGACTTTTATGCTTTCCTCTAGTGATGATGTAGCAAGAAGTTAGAACATTCTTTCAGATCCCAAGTTTGCCTCTATACTACTGCTTCACCTTGGGTCATTCACTTTCCATTTCTGGACCTGTTTTCTCATTTATCTGGTGATGAGGAATTGATTTAGCTGATCACTAAGGTCTTTCTACTAGCTCTAATTCTATGATCAATCAATAAGCAAGTATTTATTAGTCAATTCCTAAATGCCACATGTTGGGACAGCTAGATGATACAGTAATTAGAGTGCCAAGTTTGGAGTCAAAAAGACTCATCTTTCTGAGTTCAAATCTGACCTCGTATACCAGGTGTGATCCTGGGCAAGTCATTTACCCCTGTTTGCCTCAGTTTCCTCATCTGCAAAATGAACTGGAGGAGGAAATGCCAAACCCATCCATTGCCTTGCCAAGAAAACCCCAAATGGAGTCATGAAGACTTGGACATGACTGAAATGACCAAATCACAACAAATGCCATGTATTATGCTAAGGGCTTGAGATGGAAATGTAATCCATCTCTTGACTGCTCTGGCTGTCCCCCATGCCTAGAACACTTCACTCCATATGTCTGCTTCCTGACTTTCCTGGCTTCCTTCTAGTGTCAGCAAAAAAGACTCACCTTCTTGAAGAATATTTTCCAAGAGCTCTTTAATCCTAATGCCTTCCCTCTATGACTACACCTAATGTATAGTATTATTTGGATATGGTTTTTATTTGTGTGTTCTATTAGACCATAAGCTATTTCAGAGGAGAGGCTATTTTTTGCCTTTCTTTGTATCCACCGCACTTAGCACATCTGTCGGCATATAGCACTAAATCAATGCTAGCTGACTCACTGACTGGCAAAAACTATCTATATACCAAGTATATAAATAGATACGTATAAAATAGATAATAATCATTTGTGGGTAGTGGGGGCACTGAGGCTCAGGAAAGACTATTTGTAGGATGTGGCCCATGAACCAAGTCTGTTAGGGCTATGAGGAGGCATAGGTGAGGAGGGACAGCATTCTAGGTAGAGACGGCATGAAGTATTGGAGCATGGGAGTCCATACATTTCATCTGAACAAACCCTAGGTTGCAGGTAATATATTAGCCTTCTACATGTTGTGCCCCATCACTCCAGACACTCACATCTCTTTCTTTATGCTTAAGGCTACTTGAAATGCTCCCCTTACCCTCTTCTCATTTCCTTCTCAGTTTTCACAGTCCAACTCACCTTTCCATTCATTCCTCTGTCAAGTCTTCATTGACCACAGTAGTTCCTGTCATCCTCATGGTCTCTATTTTGAACTTAGCATTTATCTATGAGACCTCTGGTTGTGGCATAGTGCCTGGTATATAGTAGGTGCTTAATAAATGCATGTTGACTGACTAGACCTTGCCTTTCCAATTCATCATTTTGCCATTAACACACCAGATTGTCTTTACTACACTGACCCCAAACAGCGGAACTAGGGGCAAAGAATGGAAGGAAATATAGGGAAACAAATTTCAGTGGCATGCCAAGAATGACATCCCAACCAAAAGAGTACACAAAAGTCTTCTGGAAAATAGTGAGTTCTCCATCTCTGAATGTTTCTAAGCAGAGTGGATGAATACTGAGGGAAGTTGAGCAGATGGTTGAGCTATAAAGTGGACTTGATGTCCCTCCTAACTCTGAGACCCTGGTGGTTCATATGTTCATTCACCATTCAAGTTCTTTGAGGACAGGAAACCAAGTATAAACTGCATGTCTCTTTATCCCCCAAACTTAGATCCGGATAAGTACAGAAAGACTAATAACGGTGACGATGATGATCCCATGATATTTGAGAACTTTAGAGCGATAATTCCTCTTTCTACTCAGGCCCTGTGTTTTACCAGGTTCTTTTACCCCACGGATCTCTATCCTGATCCATAAATAAATGCCTAGTGAGTAGGGTATGTACTATCAATGCTATAGAATTCATTGGAGGAAAAGATACCTGCCAGATGGCATGGTCAGGGCAGACTTTCTGAAGAAGATGGCACTTAAACTAGGCATTGAAAAAAAGGAAGACTGAAAACATTTCAAATGCGAGCTGTAATGAATACA
Source organism: Potorous gilbertii (assembly GCA_028658325.1). Taxonomy (NCBI): domain Eukaryota; kingdom Metazoa; phylum Chordata; class Mammalia; order Diprotodontia; family Potoroidae; genus Potorous; species Potorous gilbertii. Next base: position 104,824,345 of record CM053769.1, read on the forward strand.
GGATCATAGGATCCTCAATTTGGGGCAGGAAAGAAATCAGAAGTCCTCTAGTACAAACACTTTATTTTGTAGATGAGGAAACCAAGGTCACGAGAGAGATGACTTGCCCAATGTCTTTCCAAAGATTTATAGGGAACATGTTTCCCCTGACTCTAAACCCAATCCTATATACGCTGCCTGACCTTCAGACACTTTCTCTACTTGTTTGGCCTCTAGGAAAAGGAGAGTAACCTATAACATCTGGGCTGTCACTTGTCCATAGTTCTACAAGTTGGTTTTTTTCTTTTTGGGGGCGGGGTTTCTTTTTTGTTCTGAAATAAGCCTCAGAAAATGTGTCATTTCTCTTTCTTGAATATCAGGTCCAAACCTTGGATAAATAATTAATAAAGTGTTATTATTCCAGGGAAACACTTGAAAGCTTTGATTTGTTGGAGGGAAGGTAAAAATTGTGGAAATTCCTAGACATGATGGTACGTACTAGAAATACATGCATTGAAGGTTAAGATTGGTGAATACTTGAGGTCCCAAGTTCTAAGTTGCATTGGGCTAAGTGGATGTGCATACTAAGCCAATAAAATGAGCTTCCAGGGATTGAGGACTTGCCACTGTAGCTTGGGAGGGGCTGAAGTGGCCAAAGTTAGGAAAAAATAATGGAGAAAGTCAAAATGCCTATGATGATCAGAGTGGAAGCAGGTGATGAGTAGAGGCTATGCTTTTAAGATAGAAAGGATAGGATAGGATAGGAAGACCCAGGCTCAAAAAAAAAAAAAAAAGGTTTTCCCTGGCATGACCACTAATCATGGGAGACCCCCAAGACTCTGTCCTGGGCTCTTCCCTCTCTCTCTCTGTACTCTTTCACTCAGTAGCCTCATCAATTCACATTCTTTACTTTTTTTAAGGAGATGACTTTAAGATCTATTTATCCAGCCCCATTCTCTCCCCTGAGCTCCGGAACCATATGACTCTATATTTATGCACATTTCTAACTAGATTACTTAATTATTGGTAATTTAAACTTAACATATTCAAAGTAGGGCTCATTTTCTTTCCTTCCAATATAGGTCACTTTTAATTTTCCAATTACTGTTGAAGATATCACCATCCTTCAAGGATAAGACAATTTTGATAGCTTAGAAACCTAGGCTGAATCTAATAGAATTGGAGTGAATGCAAAGTATACACACACACACACACACACACACACACATGCACATGCACCTCACATGTATAAAATGAAGGAAGTATAGATAGGAAGTAGCTGCTCTGAAAACGATGTGGGAGTTTTAGTGAAATGCAAACTCCATTTGAGCGAGTAGTGTGTCAAATGTGCCCTTGGCCTGTATTAAGGTATTAAGCAATGCACAGCTCCTAGGAGCTGGGAAATAAGAGTTTCACTGTACCCAGACTTCATCAGACAGCATCTAGAACATTGTGTTCAGTAATGGGCACCATGTTTTAAGGGCACTGAGAAGCTGGAGATAATGGCAGTCTTGTAAAAGAGAGAGTAACTTTTCTGCCTGTCCCAGAGAACAGAACTAGAAGCATTGGGAGGAAGTTGGCAAAAAGGAAAATTTCTGTTTGAAGTCAGTAAAATTTTCATAATAATGAAAGCTCTCCCAGTGTGGGATGGACTCTCTCCAGATGAGCCCTCTCTTATCGGAGAGACTATGAAGCTGGAAGTGGATGGTCACTTGTCAGGTTTGCTTCGGTGGGATTCTTGCTGTAGCCATGCTGAACTCAATGGCCAGTGAAATCCCTCCCAATTCTCAGTTTCTGAGTGAGTGTTTGAATATGGTGAGAAACTCGAGAAAGGGCCCCTTCCTTAGACATCTCTGACTCATAAAGAGGTTCTCTTTATTTTAAGATAAAATATGTATGCCCATAACTCTTGTCAATTAAGATTGGTTCAGTCTTTCAGAATGCTAAGGGCATAAGAAAAAAAAAGAAACAACCCTCAAATGTATTCATTCAAAATAGTTCTTAAGTACTTGACAACAAGATATCATAACAAGTCTTGGGTACAGAGCAGGGGAAAAGTGAAAGAAATTTCTTTAGAAATTATAAACCTTTAAACCTTCGGATATTTGAAAGCCACTAACATAGCCCACTGAATTTTCTCACCCCAGCTTTTCCAGTCTTGCCTCTTATAACATGTTACAAAAAGACAAAAATCCAAACAAGTTGACTCCAGCAGCCCTCTTTAATGTGTTTGCTGCCATCTAGTGACCACCCATTCCTGAGTCAAGTCAAATATACCTTCAAAGACTTCCAATACTCCGTAGTGACCTTAAAAGAAACTACAGCTGAAGGAACTTTCGAGTTCGCCCAGGTATACTCCACCAGACAGACAAGAAAACTGAGGCCTGAGATGGTTAATGGACTTGTTCAAGGTCACGTAGCCAGTTTGTGTCAAAGAAGGATGATGACGATAATCATAGCATTTCTATACATAGGGCTTTGAGGTTACAAAGCACTGTACAGACATGATTCAGTTAATTTTCATAAGCCTTTGCTCTGGACACTTGTCCTTTAAAGGTTATCATATAGAAAAATGCTTAGATTTGTGTCTCTTTGCCCAAAAGTAATGTGTCCAATGTAAGTGGGCTGAAATTATAGCGTGACCATTTCAGCTAAATACAACCACCACAAAAACCTCCTGAAAAATTCGAGCTGTCCGAAAGGCAAATGGGTTAACTTTAATATTCTCTATCACCAAAAGGCTTCAAGTGCATTATGGGTAACTAGCATCCATAGCGTATCAAGCCACTGTAAACATTTGTTCAGGGCCAACTATGTGCCAGGAACTGTGCTATGTACTAGGAATAGAAAGGCTCTAGAAAATTCCCTCCCTCAAGGAGCTCATAATCTAAAAGGGGAGAGAACCTGCGAAGACACTCTTCTCAAACGAGCTATAGACGGGATCTACTGGAGAGAAGGAGAGGAAAGACATTAGAATTAAAAACTATCAAGAAAGCCTTCTGGTAGAAGCTAGGACTTGGAGGAAGCCAGGGAGGCTGAGGTGAAGATGAGGAGGGAGAGCATTCCTGAAACGGAAAAGGTCCTGGGAAAATGTCCAAAGCCAGGAGCTGGAGGATATTGTGTGAGGAATTGTAAGAAGGTTGGTGTCGCTGGTTCATAGAGTATGGGGCAGGTGTAAAGTGTAAGAGAACTGGAAAGGTGTAGGGGAAGAAGGAAAGGTTATGAAGGGCTTGGAATGCCATCCAGTATGAGTTGCCATAAATGCGATTGGATATATGAGACTAGAGGTCAACTGAGATTAGGACTGGTTAAGCAGATCTAAAAATCAAGAGATTCATATTTTCGCTTGAGGGCCTTTGAAGTACCTTCCATCTCTGAGATACTAGTTGATAGGGAGTCAGTAAGGTTCTTGAGAAGGAGAATGGGCTTGATCAGTGCTATGTGTTAGAAAGCCTGAGTTGGGGGTAAAATTGAGAGTGAGTGGTCTCACAAAAGACCAGGAAGAAGTCTAGAACAAGGAAGGACATGTGGGGGTCCAGGAGGTCTCTCACTCTCAGTATTTTCAGAGATGCCTTTCTGAAAATTCATCCTAGATGTCTAGAAGACCTCTTAAATTCACTTGTCTTAGAAGGGGTACTGGGAGTGGAGGGAGAGGGTGGTAATACAACCCATCAGATAGGACAAGGCTTTTATTAACTACTCACCATGTGCTAGGCTCTGTGATAATCACTGGAAAGTTTCACATTCTTCTTATTCCCAATAAATACACATCTTGAGTTGATTGGCCTGAGTTACAGAACCAGGGACCCATTTTCATTCTGATTGTATTTCCAATGAGACCAAATTTCATTTAGTTACTGCTAAAGTGAGGGCATCAGCAAATATGGCATCTAATTCTTTCTCTGACACTAAATCCCAGTCTCTATTTCCTCCTCATCAAAATGAGAAGTTTACACAAAGTAGTTAGGCAAAGTGTCCTTGAGATTGGTTTGTTGCAAGCTAAACTCAGGCTAAATTTCAGGAGCAGTTGAATATGACAGGTCTTCTTTGGTGACCTTGGACAAGTTACTTTCCAGGTTTGAGAGCTCAAATCACTCTGTAAAACCATGGTGTTGGACAAGCCAATCTTTCCAATCCTTCCCAGTTCTAACAAGTTGTCATGATTTTTGAGGATTTTCCTTTAAGCCCTCTTTTAGACCCCTCACTCAAAATACCTGTCAATTTGGCCCAAATCAACTCTTAACCTAGGATCCATTAACTTAAGCTTTTGAATATGTTGATAACTGTCTTCTGGTATGATTTTTTTCTTTGTGATCCTACATATTCTATTTTTTTAAAAAAAAATTTAACATTCTAAAAGAGTTCAAGTGTTTTACCATGTAGCCAATAGGCCATTACAACAAAAAAAATGAACTTCTCCTTTAAGGGTGGTTATTCCACCATCTCCTCACCTCCCCCTTCCCAGATTTCCCAGATGGGAAAATTCACTCTACCTTCAGCACCTTCTATACAACTCCTAAGCTCAAAGAGTTTCCACCAGAACCGTGCCAGGAAACTGAATCACTTTCATTTCAACTGTCTTAGGAAGATTCTGAAGATCACCTGGCAGGATAAGGTACCAGATATTGCGGTCCTTTCTCTACCTAAACAGTCAAGCATTCAAACTCTACTTCAGAGGGTGCAACTGCAGTGGCTTGGCCATGTTATTTGAATGCAAAATGTACCCTTGCCAAAAAGACTTTTGTAGAGAACTCACCAAGAAGGTGCTATGCTCTGTGAATAGCAGAATTCCAGTAGCTCAAAAGAAACATGACATGCTCCAGTTGAGAGACATCTCTAAATGTTCGTGTGGACTATTTGTTCTGGACTTACGATAGAGCATTCTGAGCTGGTATTGATCTGATTAGCCACAGGCAGATACACTGTACCTTTACTCCAACATAGTGATGTGATTGTGGTCCTCTTTGAGAATGAAAGACAACAACCTAGTGACTTGTCCAGGGTTACAGAATATGTGACAGAGATAGAATTCAGACAGGTCTCCCTGGCTTCAAGTTTGGCTACCCACTGCCATATACTGCCTCTAGTTGACAATAATTAGATGACATACATCAAACTCAATATTTTGAAATTATAACAATCAGACTTGGGTCCAAAGAAGAGACATGAGAAGGTATTCACCACCACCGCTGCCTCATAGTCTCCATGTTCACAGAAGCAAACATCTAGGAATGGGGAATGCTACGTAGAATGTTGGAGTTTTCGTCTCTTTGTTCATTTTATTTAACTATCCCTTCCCTTCTTTAGATGGAATGGTTCTTTGTAAGGAGTACATAGAATAGACTTTAAAAAATAAAAAATACAGGTGATATAAAAACAAACATATATTGTATGTGAGGAGGATTTTGTTATCCTTTTTAAAGTTCAGTTTCTCGGGATCCATGGCCATGGCAATGTCTAGTTTTCAGATATTTGATAATAACTTCTACTATAGTCTCAAGGATCCTAGATAATAATTCCTAGAATCCTAAGTGATAAACAGTCCTACTGAGGCTGCACGGTGACATAAGAGGTGACATAATGTAATATTTACTATGCTCGTGCACGGTGACGACATTGCTAAACTTGACTTGTGAGCTTAATGTTGTCAAGGCTTTCTTTGTCTGTTGCCCAATAAAGCAGGTGGGCACTGGTCAGTGAAGGGGGAAATCACGGGTAGTGCATAGAGGAATGCATGTACTTGCCTCAACTGGCCCCTATTGTGGCTTGAGGGAGTTTAGGGGAGTGCACAGGCTGTGCCTGCCTCGACTGATCCCATTGAAAAGTAGGGGTAATTGCCTCTCCTTCTTGTCAGCTCCTACAAGAAGGGTGATTAGAGAATGCTGTACGAGTTAGTGCTTATGTTATCAGCAACTCTTCTGGGAAGACTAGACTAGAATAAAGCTGATTATTAACCCCTCTGAATGTGTCTGTTTTCTGACCAGATCAAGAGTGAACCTGTTAGAGGCTGGAGTTCAAAAACTCTAGCGCGTCGTCTGTACCATCAGTGAAACATATATTTATGTACATAAATGTGCATATACATACATATATGCACTGTGTATACATTTACATATGTACACACATGTGCATATACATGCATACACACTATATTATATGTGCATGCAAACATGCATGCACACATAGTCCTGACATGGCACTTGGGGACAGGAATCCTAGCAGCAGTCTTGAACATAATTTACTTTTCTCTCTTCTGGTATAAATAATCTTAGTAGAAATTAAGGTTTAACTCCCCTGGGCCTTGATTTCCTCACCTGGAAAAGTGGAGGCAAATGGTTTATTCACTCTTTAATATTCTTTCCAGCTTGAAATCTCATTCCCCTCTAGTTTCTTATTAACTCTGATGGATTTGCTCACATCTAAACCAGTGTGTTAAAGGCAAACCAATATGACCTTGGGGAATCTCCCTTGCTTTCCACTGCAATGCCACTTCAGCCTCCACCTTTACAAGGTCACTCTGAAACCTCTGAGTTGTCATAAGAATAATTCTAGTTCTCCAGTTCACATAAAGACAGACTGTGTCAATGCATTACTCATTTTTACTGGACTTCTTTCATTTTACGGTTGTTATAAAAAGTCATTTCTTGTGTGGGGCAAGAGGGAGGGACATAGTTGGAAGGAAAGATAAATGTTAGTGTTTTCTTTAAAGACAGCAATAAGACATATTAAATAATAATAATACCATTTGACAAATACATGGCAGTCATACTGACTCCTTCAGCAAAGTTCTTCTTTGATAATTCACTGTAACCAAGACATAGCTTCTATTACCCCAAAGACGATTAGCACAGCTAACATCCTGAATAATCTGAACATATCCGTAGGTATGCAAGTCCAGGGCCAGTCAAAGAGACTGAGTGTCTTCACTTTGAAAGTCGGTCTAGCCAAAGTCAGAGAGGCTGATCTCCAGAGTGGACTACAGGATGATGGGGAGATACAGAAATTTTTTTTCTTGTAGATTTTTTTTATTTTAAACTTAAATACAAAATTAGAAAAGATAAAATGCCATGTACAAAAAATACCATAAGATAGGAATCAATATAATACAATAAATTTCCATTTCAAGAAAACATATATAATAAATACTACACATTTTTTCGAAGTTGTTCAGTGTTTTTTTGCTTCTTTATAAGATTTTTTATTCTCTTCTGTGCAGTTTTTACTTTATTTTCTCCTTTTCCTCACCCTGAAGAAGGCCGCAATTATGCGTGGATGCACACACCACACACACACACACCCACACACACCCACATATATATAGATATCTACAACATATACATCATACACATACACACCCATATATATAATATATACATACATATATATACATATATATGATCATGTAACACCTATTCCCACTTGTGATCTGTTTTTCTCGAGGTAGATAGCATCTTTCTTCATAAATCCAGGTCTTTCCATGTTTTTCTAAATCAATTAGCTCATTATTTCCTATATGACAGCAATATTGAGACCTAATAACATCCTGCCTGAGAGATTATCTATGAAATCCCCCCCACCACCAATATTCTGCGTTGCTCCTATTCTAGGCTACATAGGCTATATTTATGCAAGAAAAATTTAATTTAAAATAACTGAATTTATCCTTTTTATACTTCAACAAACTTTCCCTTATAATATAGTTTGAGGTTTGATACTACTTAATCCAATTCTTTTACATTGTTTTCCCCTGATTTCTTTGAAGTTCCTGACCTTTTGACCTTCCAAATCAACTTTGTCATTAATTTTTTTCTAACTCAATACATAATTTTAGTAATTTAATTGGGATGACATTTGATGAATAGATGAATCAGGTAAAATTGTCATTTTTACATTGACTTTTATCTACCCTGGACACAGAAATTTACAAAGACTGAAAAAGGGGGCTCAGAATTCTCATTGGTAAAAGGCTTACCTAAACTTACTTCAGAATTACTGAATGATCCAAATTACTGAAGTATTTATATTTGTAGGATAGTGTTGAAGATACTGTATAAGCAGAAAAAAAAGAGATGGTTTGGTTATGGAGAAAACCAATGGGCACAACCCATGAGTTTTCACTTAAAATTAAGTGTACTAGGAGCAATCAGAGGAATCTCAGCTGATTTTGGTTCTACCTAGAAAATTTATTATATGAGGAAGCTAGGTAATACAGTGTATAAACACTGGGCTTGAAATCAGGAATATTCATGAGGTCAAATCTGACCTAATATACTTACTAGCTGTGTGACCCTAGGCAAAACCCTGATTGCCTCAGTTTCCTCATCTTGAAAATGAACTAGAGAAGGAATGGCAAACCATTTGCCAAGAAATCCCCAAAATGGGGTCCTTGAGAGTTGGACATGATTGAAACAACTAAGCAATATCAACAAAGTGCAAATCATGGAGTATGCCTAAAGATTTTGGCTCTTTCAAACATGCAGCATATATATGTACATTCTTCACATTCTTGTACTAGCAAAAAAAAATGGTTTCATTCTATAGAGCTTTTGATGAAAGAAAAGCATCATGGTTTTTAAGCATATTATCAGTTTTGTTATATGGTAATACTATATCCTATAAAAAACTAATGAACAATATCACATAAAGAACAATGATGAAATGAGAGGTAGATATGAGCAGCTATAAAATATAATCACCAAGTCTCTCTGAAGAAGAATGAGAGATGAGGATATCATCATGGAAGCATACACCAGGAAGAAAAGGTGGGAGATTCACATGATTAGATCAAGATATAACAGAGATAGGCAGAATGTTTTGCTGGTACCTTGAGATGTTGGGAAATAAATCAAGTGTTAGAAGGACTCCTTGTGGTGAATTTTTGGGAGATCATAGACAAGCATGGCATCCAAGAGACAGATAAGGATGGGTCACAGTCTGTCTCACTTCAGATCATTGGAAGGAACTGCCAAACTCATGGTATAACAGACCCACTGTAGTGTTGCAGTTGAGCAATGCAAGGTACAAGAGCAAGAGATTCCTGAATCACAGAAAGCTTCAGTTGTGCTGAAGGAGCCAGTTGGTTGCACACACTTGGACAGGGTCTCTGAAGTTTCCTGGAGAGTTTCAACAACACACCTGAGCACGTTTGAAAGTACTTCCAGTATAAGTACAAAAAAAGAGTCACACATCCCCAGTCCTTTGCTGCTCGGTGATATTGGCAGAAACTTTGCTTGAGAACCTCCCACAGCAGACCTTTGGAGTCAGCCAACTTATAACCTATTTGGAGATGACATTGGTAAATTTTCTTAGCACTTTCTGTTTGTTGTTTTTTGGTTTTGTTTTAACCAAAAATCATGAAAATGAATTTAATTTCATAAATAAGTATTTCCTAGCTCTCATAGGGTCAGAGTAGCAATGTATTTATTTGGAGTCAGCAGTGGACAGTTGCGAAAACAAATCTTCTCCCCTATGTTGCTAACAGAAAGACACCAGAGCTGATCTAAGCCATCCAGAGAAGACTATTCGTGAAGGACTCTGAACAAAACATTGAACTTCCCTTTTGTAAAATGAGGAAGTTGGAAATGATCTCTAAGCAGAACTTAGCCCCTTCAATACTGGATGTTAATCTTATTTATCAGAGAATTTGGGAAACTTTGAAATCAGAAGGTCTGGGTTCAAATACCAGCTCCACTCTTTCCTCTCTCTGTGACTTAGGCAGCCACTTCATATCTCTTGACTTCCTTGATTCCTTATATAATAAACTCATTGATATGATATGATATGATGAATATATGATATAATATTATGTAATATGATGTAACCTAATATAATGTGATGTAATATGATATAATGTGATATGATATATGAGATGATATGAGATGAGATGATGTGAGATGATATGATATGAGATGATATGACATGATATAATAAATCAAAGATATGATAAACCCACAGATGTTGAGTTGGAAAGGTGCTAAGAGGCCATATGACCCAGCCTTGACACTTTATAGATGAGGAAACTGAGACCTGGAAAGGAGAAGCATTCTGCCCAGTCACACAGCCAGTAAGCATCAGAGGGGGGATGCTGATCAGGTCCTCTGACTCCAAAGGGAGATACTTTTTCTGCTCCACCACACCACCTCCCCCAGACAGGACTTCTCTAATCTGAAAGTCTCAGAATTATATCTGCAGCAGAAAATGACATGAGGGATAGACTAAGGAACCAGCATGGATTAATGAATGGATCATCGAACTGAGGTTTTAAAACCCTGGGTGCAAATCCTGTCTCACATATTTCCTTGATGTCAACCTATTCAAGTCATTTAAGTTCTGTGTGCCTCCACTTCCAATTCTGTACCTATGTGGATGACATGAGATAATGTATATAAAGTATACATTAGTATACGTATATATTAGACAAATGTCTCATTTGCAACTTGGTCAATTGTTCCTTGTATTTGAGTTCCCTCCATGGATCTTAGTAAGTGAATTAGCTTTGAAACTCTCTAGTATACTTACCATACAATAACAGCTACTTATTTGTGTGGTATTATCCTCCAGTGAGGCCAGGCATCATGGCTTATCATAATAGCTGAAATTCACACAGAATAGTAACTGCACCAAGGACTTGACATGTGTTACCTCACTTTAACATAAGATTGTTTGCCTTAAAATATGAAATTTTCTTTGATCAATTGCATATGGATCATATCAACATATGATCAATCAATATGTTGAAAATATGAGAAAACAAAATGGGAAAGAAGCATTATTCCTATGCCTATTTTACAGATTAGAGTAACTTGCCCGGGGTCATGTGGCTGTTTGGTGTCTGAGGTAGGATCAGAATCCAAGTCTTCACAACTCCAAGAACTACTTTCACTCCTTGAAGTTTCCAACCCTTTCCATGATATTTTACATTATCCATCCACCACCACCCCAAGCAGATATACTGGCTATGATGTGCACAAAGCAGCACTTCGGGTGGGAAATTTTCATATTTACCAAGACTGGAGCTTCGCCTACTTGGGAGGTGCTCATTTTTTGTTTCCGTAAACAGCAATAAGAAAGTCCCAGAAAAGAGGCAGCGATGCTCACACAAAGGCAGAAGATAAGGGGGTTCTTATGATCAACTGCAAGACAAAATCATCAGGAGGTGAGGCTACATGGGTTAGGGCACTTACTATAGTTTCTGACAAGCAGTAGGAGTTTAATAATGCCCATTGACTGACTGACTATGTGGCACAGGATCATAGCAGGAAATGTTACCTCTAGAGCTCAAAAGGACACAAGAAGTCCCCTGGTCTGACACTCCCCCCCATTTTACAGGAGAGAAAATTGAGGTCTAGAGAAAGAGATATGGGATCATAGATTATCTAATACAATCTCTTCGTTTTACAGATGAGGACACTGTTCTCAGACAGATGTAGAGGATCACAGATCTAGATCTGCAAGGGTCCACAGATTTAGCCATCTAATCTCTCTTGCTTCTTTAACAGATGGTTAAACTGACACCCAGAGAGTTGTTAAGTATCTTGTCCAAAATCACAAAAGTTGTAGACGTGAGATTTGAACTCAGGTGCTCTAAATCCAAATTCACTAAATGTTCCACTATACCACAATGTAGGAGTTAGATTCTAATTGGTGTCAATATAATTAATAGAAATAAAAATATTTAGAATATTTAATATAGTTAATAGAAAAGGTGAGGGAAGATAGCAAGACCAAAAGCTAGATGAGATCGCCTACTCCCTAAGTCTTGCACCCTCCCCTTATCTATACAGTAGAACCTGGGGCCCAGGGACCTAAAGTGACCTTGTTCAGTCACAGAATTAGTAGGCAGCAAAGTCATGATTAAAAATCTAGGTTTCTGACTTCAAATCCAGGTCTTTTCCATTTCACTAGACTGTGTGCTATGGCTTTTGGGAGAAAAGAGGTAAGAAGTACTGTGAAATGGAGTGAAAAGACCTGGGATTTTAATCCTAGCTGTCTCTTACTACCTATGACAATTTGAGCAAGTCGTAACATCCCTGGACTTCAATTCTTCGTCTGTGAAATGACACGGCTGAACCAGAGGATCTCTGAGGTACCTTTCTCTGAGGCACCTTTCAGCTCTGTAGCTATGATCCTATGTACCTTCTTAAGCCTCAGTTTCCCCCCCTGAAAAGTTAGGAAGCTGGACTCAATGGCTTCTGAGGCCTCTTGTTCTCTCATTCCATCATCTCTGACTTGGAGTCCTGGTCTACCCACCATGTAACCTAGTGTACTCATGTGCACTTCACCTCTCTGGGGCTCAGTATCCTTATCTGCAAAATGAAGACAATTATTCCTAGAGAATTATGATGAGAGAACTCCGTACCCATTACTACCTTATAAAATGGAATGAGACAGTCAATTATAAAATTGTTTCAAAGAAATTTTGCTGAGGGATCCTACTTTAATTCTTTTCCAATAAAAACATGTTTCTCTCTGTTGGTGAACAGAGCCTGAGAGAGTCCTACAGATATCATAGGGTTAATAAAACTAAGTCAAATTAGGTGTTTGTTTCAGGTCATGATGAAAATAGAATGAATAGGTTAAATAAAGAGAAGTCATGGTTAAATAAAGAGAAGTCATGACATGTGGTTCGGTTGATATTGAGGCTAAGTGGAAGGTCAGAGTGTTAAAAAAAGCAAAAAAATTCAGTTGGAAGGCACCTCATTATCCACTGAGTTACTGTGGTTTAACTCATATTGAAAAAAAAATTCCTTCTACAAGTACCGTAATCTTGGTAATACAGCATTTGCAGTGAAGACCTTGATTAATATCTTGGTACAGGCTATTCCAGTCCTGGTTAGCTCCAATTTTTGAATTTTCCACTTTCCATCCAGCATTCAGTCCTGTCTTTTCAATTCATTATTCTTGACCCCTCTGGGACTAGGTGCAACACAATCTAATCTTCCCTTCCCTCAATGTGAGAGCTCTTAAAGAATTTGAGAAAATGTTTCATTCTCTCCTTTCTCACGGCCCCTCATCAATATTCATAAAGCATGGTCCCAAGATCTAAGCAAGTGAGTGTGGAACAATAGAAAGAGCCAAAGGATCTGAATTCAGATTCTCCGTCTGGGCTTCATTTTCCTCATCAGTAAAGTTAGAAAGGTGGAATACTTGCACTTATTAATGCCCATAAACCTGGCACTCAGAAGTGATCAATCATAGTACTTCTGGTGTGGTCTGACCAGATCAGAGTGCAGTGGAACTATCACTGCACACACACTCCCATCCTTAACCATGGAGGTCTCCATTCCTTTAATGAAAACCAAGAATAGTTTTAGCTTGGGTGAGGTTGTTAGAGTTGGCACCACCTTACACCTTACACTGAACTTGCTGTCTGTTTAAATCCCCAGGTCAAACCAATAGTGACAACAGAGTTCAAGGAGTGAAGCAGAAAGAGGTTTTCAATACAGTTTAAGCTACCTTCTTAACAAGTACATGTTGACTCCTGGAAGGTGAAGACTGATTCATTTATATCATTGTGTGCCCAGTGCCTAGCATGGGGACTGATGAAAATTAGATTCTTAATACTGTTTCCTGTGATAAAATATAAGCTCTTTGAAGGTAGGGAATGAATTTATTTTTGTCATTATCTTTCCTTAGTATCTGGGACAAGGAAGGTATGTAATGAATATTTCTTGATGGTTTATGAGGATCATTGTATGGTCTGGGATGTCAATATCGTGTGATGGAAAGATATTATCACTGGGATGGTATCCAAAGGTTTGTATTCAAATCCTGACACAGTTACTTATTACCTCTAGGACCTTGCCCAGCTCCCTCCTTTTTTTCCTTCAGTTACCTCATCTCTAAAATGAGGGTGTTGGAATAGGCGATTTCTGATACTCTTTCTAACTTAAAATCCATTTTTTCTTCCCTATATAACAAACCTCTCCCTTTACCCCCTCTTCCACTGCAGGTATTTCTATGTCCTCCTCCCTCTCCACCAGTAACCCCCACCTACCAGTAGGTTCATGGAATGGATACTTCAGTTCAATCTCTGTGTTGAGGACTGGGTGCTGAATTATACATATTATTGGTGATTCCTGTGAGAGCTGGGTAGGGACGTAGGTGATGTTGCTGATGACAGTCACAGTCTGGTTAGGGTACCAAATATATGACAGTTCTGGCGTCACCACCAAGCCCTCTGGCAGGTCCCAGGTGATCTCAGGGGCTGGTTTTCCTGTCACACGGCAGCTCAAGGCCAGTACTTTCCCCTCTTCACTGGTCAGGAGCTGGGCATCCACCTCTGGTTTTGATATAGCTGTTGGTACAATAGGAAAGCCCCTAATTAAAAGTCCTGGAAAACCAAGGTGAGGGGACAGAAGTTCCAGTCTCACCCTACCCCACTCTACTAGCACTGTGACTCAAGCATCGTAGTGAAACCTTGAATTCATGCCACGTAAGGATCAGCTGAAAAATGCAGAATGTTCAGCCTAGAGAAAAGGTTTGGTGTGGGAGGAAGTATGATAATCAGGTTCAACTATTTGAAGGGTGATCACGTGTAAGAATTAGACTTTTCCTGTTGGGCCCCCGAAGATGGGTGGGGGTTGGGGGAAAGGCAGTTAGTTGCTAAAGAACACATCTGGGTTTGAAATCAGAAAACAGAGACAGAAAACTCCCTAATAATCAGAGATGTCTAAAATAAGAGGAGCTTCCTTGGGAGGTGGGGGGAAGGGGTTCCCTCTTACTGAAGACCTCTGAGCAAAGACTGGATAATCACTTGTTGGCCTTGTTCCTGGGGACTTTAATTCATATGTAGGTTAGAATAAAAGGTCTCTGTGCCCGTCTTACTGCCCTCTCTCTCCAGGACCTTCTATCATGTACACCCAGAAGCAAACACAGGCCAAGCTTCCATAGATTTTTTGGCAATGTCAACTGAGTATGCCCTATGAGAAAGAAAGGGGCCACTGCATCTAAAATTATATTCTTCTATGGTTATAAAAGAGATGTTTATTTATCAGTGAGAAATGGAGAACCCCATTTCCTAATAATCCCACATAGATTTTTTTGGTGTTTCCTTAAAATGACAGCCAATTTGCCAAGTGTGGTTCAGTGAACAGAATGTTAAAGCTGAAGTCAGGAAGATCTTGATTTGAGTCCTTCCCCTGGCACTTACTAGCTGTGGGACCATGGAAAGCTTCTTCACTCCCTAAGCCTAAAGTTCCATCATCTGACAAAGGGTGGAGGGGGTGAAGCTTCAGAACTTGACTTCTTTCTGCCTTCCCAGTCTTCTTACACTTTCCTCCCCTCACCACACTCTACCATCTAGTAATCCACTAACCCTGGCCTTCTTGCAGTTCCACAGACTCAACAAGTCATCTCCCACCTCTGAGCCTTAGTGTTGGCTGTTTTCTATGTCTAGCTTTTCTTAGCTTCTTCTTACCTTCCCTGACTCCATCCACATTCAGGAAATCTTCTCTGGTCCTGCCTCTGCTAGACCTTCCCTCTCTCAAATTACCTTCCACCACTCCATAAACATCTGTATTTTTCCCTTGTAATTTCTATTTTAACTCTGCCATTAGAATGTGAGTTCCTTCATGGCAGAGGCTATTTTTTGACTTTCTTTTGTATCTACAGTATTCAGCTCATAGAAAGCACTTAAAAATGCTTGTTTCTTGATTGCTAGATGAGAAAGTCTCTGAGGTCCCTTATGCCTTCTTGAATGCCCCTAGTCTGTGACACATCCCTTCTGGTGAGCTTCCGGGCCACTGGATGGCTGCCCCAGCAACAGGATACTAGTGAAAATCAGCTTCATCTTTATTCTTTGTGAAGTTTTCATGTACAAGATGCTTTCTTACTGTAAGTAGGCTAGAAGTTCTGTGATGGTTAGGAGTGAAAGCTATCCTTCCTCACCTTTACCTTGGAGCCAAACACAATATAACTATTCTCATAGGCACCAAGTTCTCTAAGGAAAAATTGGAAGAGACTGGTTTAGATGCGTTTTCTGTCATACCAAAGGCAAGATGGAAAGAATAACCTCCAAAGGGTTCTTCCTCTTCTAGGACATTTTGTCTTAATGACCTTAGAAGAAATTGTCTAGGACTCCCCCTCCTTCCAACAAGCTGGAAGACAATGAATCCAAGCTATCTCCTAAGTTTAACCAATGATAGCTCCAAAGGGATGACCAGGACTGAGCTATGTGTTCCCTTTGAGAATCCATTAGCCTGTATATTAGAATAAGGACACAGGAAGATTTCATTTATGAAATTAATTATATATATAATATAATATAATATAACATATATATATAATATAATATATATATATTAATGAGAATTAATTAATAACTCCTTGAAAGTAGATATTATTCAAATATTTCTATTTATTTGTATACCCAGCCTAAAACCACACCAGGTACATACTAGGTATTCAATAGATATTAATTCCTTGATTGTCCACAGACTCCCATTCTTAGTAAGGGCCTTGGAGACCATTGGAACAAGAATCCTCTCTACAACTCTGCTTGGTGATGCTGAACTTGGGGGAATTTAGCTACTTCCCACAGCAGCCTGCTCCACTGTGGGACTATTCTAATTGGTAAATCCTTAGTTACATCTAGACAAGCATATCCCTTTGTAACATGCACCACTAATCCCCAGTTCTGCCCTTTGGGTCCTAGTAGTTCAAATCCCTTTTTCCAAGGACAACCAAGCAAATACTTGAAGAAAATAATTGGGCTTGACCTCCTCATCCTCTTTTTCTCCTCCAGGATGAACATCCCCTTTGTGCATAAAACCCTTAACTCCTGATAGCCTTAGGAACTCCCCATGTCTCCTAGATGACACTTGGGATTTCCCTTTCTGGCCTAAACCAGAAGGAATCATTGCTTACCAACTCCTACCCCCATTCACCCCTCACTTCTTTGGGAGGGAGGAGGAATCTACTGATTATTTGGGTGGGAATTGGGAAAGGAAAAAAGCAAAAGCAAATCCTCAAACTTCCCCTTCCCTCTTTGACCCCACACTATGACTAGTTGATACAGCCCAGGCCTCATCTCATATTAGTAACAGTTAACATTCCAATCAGACTTAAAATGTACTTTCCCTCCAACAACCATATCAGGCAGATAATATTGGTAATGTTATCCCCATTTTACAGAGAATCTTGAGGTTCTGAAAAATAATTCACCCAGGATCACATAGTTATTTAAGTATCTGAATTGAATTTCTGACAAAAGGCTCCTAAGCTCAAGTTTAGCTGTATTTTGCATATATTTTTATATGACTACATGTTGCCTCTCCCACAGAATGGGAGGTCCCTGTGGGTATCAGCACGTGGAACAGCTCCTCAAAAATTTATGATTTTATCCGCTCAAGTAGGGCCATAGATTTCATGAATTAGAAGTGACCTAGAATCTCAGGTCTTGCCATCCTGACCCACCCACTCTTTCTCTTTTGTAGGAGGTCTAATGAATAGAATGCTGGACCTGGTTTCAGAAAGACCTGAGTTCAAGTTCTTTCTCAGATAATCACTAACTGGGTGACCTAGGGCAAGTCAATGAATTTCGTCGAAGCTCATTTTCCTTATCTGTAAAATGAGTGTGATAATAAAAATATTTCCCAGAGTTGCTATGTGGAGATAATATCATTGTAAAGGGTTTATCATAGTACCTTGCATACAGTAAGTGCTATATGATTGTTGATTACAGAAATTAATGTTCAGAGCTGTATAGTGACCTATCCATGGTCATCCAGTTAATTGACAGTATAACCCAAACTAGAAGGCAGTTCTTTTCACTCTTACCAAGTGCTCTTTCTATATCATAATGCTTCCTGGTAGTGAATTCCTTTCCCAAGACCTTATCCCTTTTGACCTTCACCTTCCCTCTTCCAGTTCACTTGGTCAGCATCTGCAGCATCTGCAGCATCTGCAGCAATTTAATGACTTCCCGGCACAACATATACTAGGTCAGCTGTTTAAAGTACAAACAATCATTTACTATAATGGGTGGATATCTCAGGGTCCCAATTATAAAGTCAAGGGAAGTGACTAGTCTAAGGTCAAGCAACTGGCTGATGGCAACACCAGAATTAGAACCCAGCTTTGCTGACTCTTAGGCCAAGTGCTTAAAAATATCCTTCCAATGCTTTCAACGTCCTAATTTTTTCTTATCTCTCAAATGGCAGCTTACATATCCTATATGGCAAAAACATGAATGCAGAGCTAAAAAGCATCCTAGTGTTCATAGACAGACCTAGACAGGACCTCAGAAACCATTTGGTTCAACTCTCCTCCCTTTGTATAGACAAGAAAACTAAAGCCAGAAGAAGAGAATGGACTTAGGTGATCTCAAAGGTGGTATTTGAATACTTGTCCCCTGAAGCACTTCTATAGTATGCTCATTATCTAGTCCAAGCCCCACATTTAACAGATGAGGAAACTGAGATCCAGAAGGTTTATGGGACGTTTTTAAGGAGTTCTTAGCCAGATCAGGATTTGAGCCCAGTGTTTTGACTGTCATGATGATAAAATCCCAGCAATGGAATAACAGGAACCTCAGAGGTTACCTAGTTCAACCCTATCTTTTTTTTTTAACAAGGAGGAAAGATGATTTGCCTGAGGTAACAGATAAGGAAACTGAAGCACCATGAGGCTTCAGGATGTGCCCAGGATCTCAGGATCAGAGCTGCCTAAATAATCTATGCAGCCAATAAGTCCAATTTCTCATTTTGTGGATGGGGAAACTGAGGCTCACATAACTTAAGTGATTGCCCCAAGGTAAGACAGACAGTAAGTGTCAGAGGCAAGACTTGAATCCAGGTCTTCCTGACATCAAGTCCAGGACCCTTTTCCCCTAAATTTTTCTTTGAGGAATGTTAAACTTGTAGTAGATCTTGTGCATCTGACCCATCTTATAAATGAGGAAGCTGAGCCTTAGGGAGACTAAATCATTCCATCATGGTTGCAGATAGCAGATATCAAGAGAAAGGACTTTTAAACCAAAGTAAGTCCCTCTGACTGTCTCACTGACATTTCCCTCCCAATCAGAGAAGTACAATGAGGAATTAGGACAGTAAATGAGGACTGGGTGAAGAAAAATGGACCCTTTACTTTCCCACTCAGAAAACTATATCCTTTTCTACTTAGAAGATATTACTAGTGCTAATAATGTCCATTTCTTTAGTATTTTAATTAAATTTGTCCAGCCCTTTATTCCTAACACCCCTATCAGGATTATGGTATGATTACCTTTATCCCCATCTTACAGATGAGAACACTGACCTTGACTTGTCCAAGGTCTCCTACTGAGGAAAAGCTGGAGCCTGGAATTGAGCTATGGTCTCTTGATCACAAGTCTAACACATGACATCTAAACTCCCAGCTCATCCCCTACCAATTGTGATTGGATAAAACTGATTTCCTTTCCCTTTCCTGTATGTTTACTTCTTAGAAGACAATTTTCCCACCCTCTACCTTAGGGACATAACATCTTATCCCTCTACTTCTCTTTTGAACATTGGTCTTGGCTACATTTAAAATGCTGACAGATCCCTGTTTAGAGCCCCTGATCCTGGTATGGTTCCTGGAGAGGACAGTTAGCTTTTGCTGATTCATTGGACTTGATAGCCCATCTTCTCCACTCCCCACCACCATCAGACTCAACTGACTACTAGGCATTACAGTCTGGATGTCCCAGAGTCACCTAAAGCTGCAAGTGTCTAAAACCAAATGCATTGTGTTTACACCTCATGCTGAACTCGCTCATTTTGGTTAAGGGCACAACTATCCTCCTC
>CM053769.1:104844592-104879822 GCA_028658325.1 Potorous gilbertii
CGTGGTAGAACAAAGAAGGCCCAAGATGTTTTTCTTTCTAGGGGCTACATGGCAATCCTGGGCAGTCCTGGTCATAGGTATAGGATTTCCTTATTAGGGCAAATTATTTGCTGATAGGTTCACTAAGGGCTCTGGTGTCAGGAAAGAGATAAAAGCACCACTTCTTGTTACAATAAATGGAATTCTTCACTATCTTGTCTCCTGCCTTGGTCATTACTTACAGCTCACTCCATCAAGGCCTACAGGCACTGCTAGTCAGTTTAGACCTGTGGGTCTGAGAGATCAGGCCCATTCACCCTAACACTGCCTTCCAGCTCTGAAAAGTGTATATATAAATACTCTGAAGTGAGATTTTACTTTGGGACTTACTCATTGGAAGTGTTTATTTGTCCAGATGAGACTCTGGACAGCCGCTAAGGAGCCCCTAGCTTTGAAAATCCAGATGCTGGTGCTTCTGTCTCTGGTAACTATATATGTATGGTCAGACAATTAGATCTTTCTGTTGATCTATGATGTGTGTATTGCTTATGATCAGACACCTGGAAGCCCTGTTGGTTGATCTTTGTTTCTCTATTTGTATTTTTTCTGAAGTTCAATGTGCTGATTTTTTCCCATGAACTAAGTGAATAATATATGTGCTTGATTAAAGTGATTGTTGATACCTCAAAAGTTGCTTTTCTTTTAGAACTGCAGATCTAAGAACATGTTCAGAAGGCCCTCCTGTGTATGGGGGGAACCCTTACCATTACATAGTGTTAGAGGCGAAAATTTTTAACAGGAAAGAGAGAACTAAGGCAAAGGGCCTCATAAGTCCTGACACATAGCATGATCTGCATTATCCAGGAATCTCTCCCCCTACCCTCACAGCACCTGTCAATTCCCACAAGGGCAGAACATTTTATCAATGGCATCAAACTAAAATAGAAGCAGGTCAATAAGCCAGACATAAGAATGCCTACAGGTGGAATTATGACTTAGAAAACCACAGATTGACATTATCTATGTTGTATTGTATTTTAAATTTGTTATATTAAAATTCCTCATAAATCTAAACAACTTTTTACCTGCCCTTTTGACCTATTCCTTTTCTCCCCTAAAGATCCCTCTCTTAATCCCACTAATCCCCTTTGTATTTTATTTCTTTCTAAATTTAGAAAACTTTCACAGATGTATATGCATTGTGCCCCTCTTATAACTATCTCCAACAAAAGGAGGTTTCCAGAACTACCAGCCCTCCTTCTCTATTTAATTCCACTGGATTGGTTCTTCCTCTTGCACCTCATTTGTATAAGATAATTACTCTTTTTAACTGTTGTTGAATGATTTTACTTTTTAAAGTCATCTCATGCTCAGGTCTATCTCAATCTTTCTTAAAACCTACCCAATCACTTATAACAATCTTAGACACATTTTACATTTTTCATACATAAAAGGTAAATGATTTATCCTTATTTAGTCCCTTGTAATTGGTCTTTGGCCTGCACCTTATGTTTCTCTTGGCTCTTGTATGTCAAATCTTCCATTTTAATCAATCTTTTCTTGAGTCCATCTAATTACCCATTTTCCTTCAGCGGCCATCGCTCATACAGTTGAGTCACACGGATTTCCAGTTGTTTCAGAGGAGAAGCTTCTTGAGAAGCAATCTAACCCACATGACTTCACCAGAAAAGATTCCAAGACTGTCTCAATGTATCAGGCAAACAATTGGAATTCATGCCTTCTCACTCCAAGCATGCAAGCCTCTCCTATGTGTTCAGGTCTTGAATTGGGCAGATTATGTATTATCCCTCAAAGTAAGAGAAAAACAACCATAGAAGAGAAGAAACTAGTTAAAAGAAGGAAACTAGTGTAATTGCATCATTCAGATGGTCCCTGGGGGTTTTTGTACAGCATTACTGGAAGCAATATTTTGGCAGTTGAGAAAAACGTATGAGTTTAAAGAAACAAACAATTTTCACTTTCATTTTTACTGCTGGCTCATAGTGACTTTGTCACATTTAGATTTGCAATATATCACTGGGATATTCTTGAAAATACCTTAGAATCACTCGGGTGAAAGAGACGTTAATGTTCATTGAGTCCAATCCAAGCCTGAACAAGAATCTTCTCCAAACATTCCAGGTAAATGATCACTGAGCCTCTCTTTGAAAACTTCCAGCATAGGGGTTTGAATAATGGACTACAACCAGGAAGACCAGGGCTCTCTGACTCTTACTAGCTGTATGACCTTGGTGAAGTCATTTAACCTATATGAGCTTCAGCTTCCTCAACTGCAAAGGAGGAAAATAGCATCTGTAACTCCTACCTGGTAGGGTTGTTAGGAGCTTCAAATGGGATAAGGGATGCCCAGTGAGTCACAGACTGTAAAGAGCTTTGTAAATGTCATTTCTGATCATCTCTTAAAGCAGCAAATTCCACTTTGGGCAACTCTCAGTATGAAGATGATTTTCCTTCCTTGAAGCCTAAAATCTGCTTGACCACAGCTTCCACCTATTGTTCCTAATTCTGACCTCTAGGACAAAGTGGACAAGTTTGATGCTACTTTCACAAGACAGCCTCTCAGACAGAAGACAAAGATTAATTCCCCTCACTTTTTCCTTATACACTAAACATGCTCAGGATTAGCCACTCATCCTCTCGCCATCTGCTATCATTCTCCTTGTCTTGTAGTTATCAACAACTGTCCTACAATGAGACATCCAGCTTAGAACACAATATTCCAAATTAAATGGAATCCTTCATTTATTCGGAACTTACAGAGTTCAAAAGACTTTATATAACTTGTCTCATTAAATCCTTAGTGATCCTTTGAGATGAAATGGGCAGAATAGGTAGTTACCCACATTTTTTTCAATGAAGACACTGAAGTTTGTAGTGGTTATATAACTCTCTGAATCTGACCCCTGGGGAAAAAAACAACCACAGATTCTCAGACTCAGAAAGGACCTCAGACATCAACTCCATGCCTGAATAAAATTCTTACTAAAATATTTCAGACAATGGTCATTTCTCCTCCATTTTAAAATCTCTAAGTGAAGGCAACAAGAGTCATTCAATTACACATTTAGGCAGTTCTAACACTTTCTTTAAGGAAGTAGTTATAAAACAAAGAAACAGCTGTCAAAAGAGGAACTGCAAATGATAAACAGTCATATAAAAAATAAACTCAATATTAGTCTGTACTAAGGGTATTATTCAACATTTGACATAATGACAGATATAAGGAAAGATGGGAATAGTGAGTGTTGGAAGGTGGTGGAAAAAAATAGGTCAACTAACACTCTCACTGTTGGAGAAGCTTTGAATTGTTCCTATCATTTTCAAACAACCTGGAATTAGGTTAAGAGTTAATCATTCTTCATTACTATTATTAATAAATATTTATTAATTTTAATTATATATAAAATAGAGATAAAGTATATATATAATATCTATTACATAAAATATAAAAATATATTATATAAAATAATAAAATATACTATTAGTTAATTTTAATAATTATTATTAATAAAAATAGTAAATTCCATATCCTTTGATGCAGAAGAGATGAATAATAAAAATGGAAGACCATATATACTCTCAAATACTTAGAGAAGCACATTTTATAGGAGCAAAGAACTTGACACATAGTAGGTGCTTATCTATAGAGAATGACTAAAACTAATTGTGATACAGAGGGGTAATAATTTTTGAGCTGGAAGGTAAATTAGAGGTCAATGAGTCAACTTTCTCATTTTACAAATGAGGAAACTGAGGTAGCAGAGGCTAAATTATATGCCCTGAGAAAGGAGTAGAATCCAGATCTTCCTGGGTTCAAGCCAACTTCTCTTTCCATTATATTACAAGTGAAAGCAATGACATATTACTGAAGCAATCGATATAACAAAAGGAGAAAAGACTACTTATATCAACAGAAGCAAAGTTAGTAGAATCAACAAAGCAATACATACCATGACAATTGAAATGGAAAGAACCACTACAGCAAAATACTTTAAATAATGGCCAAGCCAGGTTCCAAAGAAGAGACAGGTTAAGACACCTCCCCCGTCCCTTAATGGAGGTAGGGGACAAAAGGTATTCCATACTGCATATAATGTCAGACATTTTCAATATCCTCGTTAGTTTTGCTGTATTGTTTATTTTTTCTCCCTTTATTTTTGGTTAAAAGAAAGTTTCCTGAAAAGAGAAAGGGGATCCTTCAGAAAATATGTATATAAAAACCAAAAGTTATAAAAAGTTATAAAAGTTATAAAAAACTAAAGTTATCAATAAATTTTTAAAGTCATCTGAGCAATATTCACTTTTTCCTAGCTCTTTCTCATGTCTTGAACATAATGTTCCACTAATTAATTTATTATTTCAAATGGTCCTTGTCTTGTTGCTGTGGGGATTTCTACCACATGGAATTAACTTGTAGGTTCAGTGTGGTATAAAGCAAAAAAAAAACAAAAAACCACTGGTTCTAAAGCCAGAAGAGGACTCGCGTTATAATTCTGATGTTTCCCACCTTTTTGGCCTTGGAAGTAAGTCACATTACTTTCCAGGGCCTTTGTTCATTCATCTGTAAAATGATAGACTTGGATAGATGCATCTGAGTTACACAGTGGATAGTGTGACCTTAGGGAGACCTCAGTTCAAATCTGCCCTCAGACACTTGCCAGCCTAGTAACCTTGGGCAAATCACTTTACCTAATTTGTCTCAGTTTCCTCATTTGTATAGTGATCTGGAGAAGCAAATGGTAAACCATTCCAATAGCTTTTGAAGAGTCATACATGGCTGAAATGACTGAACAAATAAGGTCAAATATTAATCCCTGAGGAATGTCTCCACTGACTGCCCTTCCTTCAATTTCACCTCTAGCATTTCCGAATTCCATTATTCCCTCTATGTCCTCAGGAATTGCCTGAAGCACTGACAGGTTCAAAGATTGGCAAAACATCCTGAACTCAAAGAAACATTGCTGGACATCTGGAATAGACTTTAACAGCTATCTAATTCTAACTCCTCATTTAATCCAAAGGGCTTAGATAGTTTGCCCAGGATGACAGTAAGTCAGTGAGCAAGCCTTAGTAAAGACTTGCTACGTAGGCTAGACACTGTACCAAGGACTGCGAATGCAAAGAAAGACAAAAAACAATCTTTGTTCTCAAAGTGTTTACATTCTAATAAGTGAGGAAACTTATAAATGACTAAGTATATACTTGAATGAATGAATAATATGTATTATATGTTTATGTAGCACTGTACTCTAGAGATACCCCTAAAGATGCCCTTGTGCTACCGTGCTGTGAGCTCCATGAAAATAGGGAACATCTTGTCCTCTAGGACTTTTAGCCCTTAGCACAGTGCCTGGGATATAGTAAGTGATTAATAAATGCTCTGTCTGTTGGTCTGTCTGCCTACCTTCAAAAGAAAAGTAAGACAGCCCTTGCTCTGAAGGACAACACGCAATGAAAGAGAGGGCAACTAGGTGATACAGTGGATAGAGCACCAGTGCAGGAGTCAGGAGGACCTGAGTTCAAATCTTACCTCAGACATTTGACACTCACTAGCTGTGTGGGCTTGGGCAAGTCACTTAACCCCAACTGCCTCATCCTGGGTCATCTCCAGTCATCCTGATGAATGTCTGGTCACTGGATTCAGATGGCCCTGGAGAAAAGTGAGGCTGGTGACCGGCATAGCCCTCCCTCACTCAAAAACAAAGTCAAGTGTAAGTCATGTCATCACTTCTGTGATGACATGGTCTTCTTCGGCAGAAAGGATGAACATGCACACAATGAAAGGGACAATGCATTCCACCTGTGATTGAGAAGGTAAGGCCCCACTATCTTTAAAGTACAATGCCAAGAAGATGAAAATGCTTTCTCGTATCTTTCACAAAATTTCTCTTGATGAACATCCTTTTTTTCACACTGAACCAGTGGCTAGTAGAATGAACTTTGGGGTCAAAAGCCATGTGTTGAGGAAGAAAGGGCTTCAGTTCCTGCAGTAGCAGGTCACATCATTACCTCCTGGGAGAGAAAGATATAGAGACAAAGACAGAAAGACAGAGACAGGGGAAACAGACAGACTGCCAGAGACAGAGAAAGACAGAGGGAGACAGAGAGGGAGAGACAGAGAGGGCCAGAGCCAGAAAGACAAAGACAGGCAGAGAGAGAGAGAGAGAGAGAGAGAGAGAGAGAGAGAGAGAGGCAGACTGACAGAGACAAAGAGAGACAGAGACAGAGAGATAAAGACAGCCAGCAAGCCAGAGATGAGAGAGATAAACAGAAAGTGAGAGAAAGATAGACTTCCAGAAATAAAGACAGAGACAAACACAGACAGAAAAACACAGACAGAAAAACATAGACAGAAGAGATAGGAGAGGCAAAAAGACAGAGAAGGAGAGAAAGGCAGACTGCCAGAGATAAACAGAAACAGAGAGACAAAGACAGACAGGGACAGGCAAGATAGACAGACAGAGAGGGAAAGACAGGCTACCAGAGACAGAGAGACAAAGAGACAGAGACAGAGAGAAAGGTTTCTGTGATAGGAGTGAGAAAGGCAAAGCTTTAAGATGAAAGCAAGTTTGTTCTCTTTCCAGCAAGCATCCCAGAAAGCAAAGCAGGAGTGATCATGAGAAAAGAGTGTGGGGATGTGCTAGATGAGGGGAAACAAGAGCGACCTCATTTTGGACCAAATGATGCTGGACACCATCTAAAAGTTTTATGGCATCCCCTATTGCTCGATCAATGATGGCATAATAAACACTTTAAGTAGATGAAATCCCATGATCAAGTTTCAGTTTAAAGATTTCTAGTTACATGTCACTCTGTACACAGGAAGATGAGTTAAAAATTGGTCAGAACCAAGTGTTCTGGGAAGAAGACAGAATGGACACTTAGAAGAACTGGAGCCCTTCAAGATTTCCCATCCAACAAGTCATAGAAATTCCCTTCCAAAGAAACAAAACTACCCTCCAAATACTTCAACTGAAAAAAATTTCAAAACCTCTCAACTGTATGAGCAAGGCAAAGGATAGCTCGTATAATTACACATTTTGAAATATGGAACCAAAGAAGAAGGGGTCAAAATTCCAGAAGAAAACCATACTGCAACCTTCTTCAAAGGGCCTTAGCAAGCAAGAGATGGAGAGCTGAGAGCAGTATTGAAAGACATCTCTGAGAGCATACTCTTTAAAAGACAGTGATCTTGTCACTTTAGAGAGTGCCCCTGGAGACTTAGCATAGTTTTTAGTTATGAAAGCTTAGAGAAATATAACCTTAAGCTACACTAAGATTTTGGGGGCACCCTTATTTTACTGAGAGGCTGCCTATGATGAACAACAAAGCTGAAGTAAGGACTTTGATGTCTGAGTCTGACCAGCCAGCCTAGAATTCTGATCAAGAGCTGGGAAGCTGTGGTTCTTACACAAAGATTCAGGATGAATTAGAAAGAATGGTTCAGTTCAGTCTTTAAGAGGCGATATGACAATCTGTTACATTAAGGCCTGGTGAAAAAGCTAAACATTATGCCTGAGGTGGTAAGTTTGGGGCTACTTAATTTTGTTCTATTTTCCTATCTTTATTAAAAGATCAAGAAAATAACTTTGTTAAAATTACTGTTTATTTCTCAAACTGACTTGGGATCTCCTAATCAACTCAATGATGTTGTCTGGGGGAGAACTGTCCCTTGGGATTTGATCCTCTCCTTAAAGACAGTGTGGACACGTCCATGGACATGTATAGAACTATTGATGCCTCATTGAAAATGATGAATAACTCTTAGTTGAACTGAATGACTCAGGCCCTTAGAGGACAGCGGTTGTTTTTTTTTCTGTTCAAATAAAAGGAGTTAGGTTGAAACATCAGCCCTTTCTCAGTTTCATCTTGGCCATACAGCTGCTGTTCCTTCTTCTCAGAGAGATTCAGATGGATGTCAATACAGGTCAGAGAGTAGGGTCTAGAGGTCATCAAGAAAATGTATGAAAGGAAAAAGCAAAGGCAAACAGATGGACATCCCAGGTGCTGATATCCACTCACCTTTGTAATTCTGCATTTAATTATAGGTATTTAAAAATATCCTTCTGGAAAGGAATCCATAAGCTCACCAGACCACTAAAGGGGTCTATGAGAGAAATTCTAAGTGTATGTGTATGTGTGTGTGTGTGTGTGTGTGTGTGTGTGTGTGTGTGTAAACATATGCATACTCAAAGAGACATTGTAGATTTTATAGATACATTATATACAGTCTATTATATTTTGTATATTATATTATATATGTACATACATATCTTGAACTAGATAATTTGCAAGAGGAGAGATGAAGCATTTACATAGCACCTACTATGTGCCAGTTATCTTGCCAACTGCTTACAAATATTAATTACCTCATTTGACTCTCACAACAGCTCTAGGTATATGCTGTTATCTCCACTTTACAGGTGAGGAAACTGAACCAAACAGAGATTTAGTGACTTTCCCAAGGTCACAGGTTGGGTTGAATTTAATTCTTCCTGACTCCAGGGTCACTGTTCTATTCACTATTCAACTTTGATGCCTGTAAGTACTTACAAATATTATCTTGTTTTATTCTCACAATAACTCTCAGAGGCAGAGGCTATTATTGCCACCATTTTACAGATGAGGAAACTGAGGTAGAAAGAGATGAAGTGACTTGTCCAGGATCACACTGCTGGTGTGTGTATGCGACTAGATTTGAACTCAGGTCTTCCCGATTCCAAGTCTAGTTGAGTATTCACTCTTCTGCATCAATAAAGTTCCCTTGAATTATTTTAGTAATTTAGACAATGCTGAAAGGTTAGTAGCCCAAACTGAAGTGTAATCAAAACTAAAATTGACACAAGTAAGGTTTCTGAAACCCCATTGTCTTCTGGGAAATGTTAATTTTATTAAACTCTGCTCAGTAGAATTTCCCATGAACTTGGTGCCAATCAATAGCTAGAAACAGAAAATAATGTAATAAAAATATAATATGGGTGTCTGAGTCATATGATTAATGCATTGCTAGTGGCTAAATATAACTGATTATTGGGAAGTGAGAATCAGTAAGTCATCTTGCCCCCCTCTCCGTTTTGCTGTCTCTGACTTGCCTCATCCTGGATCATTTCCAGTCATCCTGATGAATTCACTGGATTCAGATGAATCTGGAGGAGAAGTGAGGCTGGTGATCTTGGACAGCCCTCCCTCACTCAAAACAAAGTCAAGTGCAAGTCATGTCATCATTTCTCTGATGGCATGGTCTTCTTCGGCAACGAAGGATGAACACACACACACACACACACACACACACACACACACACACACACACACAGAACTTCTCCCTCTTAAATGAGACCTGATATCCCAGATTGGCTTTTCTACTCTCTTTGGCTTCCATACTAGCTTTCAGCAAGTGGGCATGAAGGAAATCCCCACTCCACTACCCACAGTAGCAGAAAATGTTGTCCCGAGAAATATACTTGCTTGCTGTTGATGGTCCAAGAGGAGAGTTCATGTTAATTTCAGCTTTTCTGTTTCCTTTTCTGACAGAACTGAGACTAGAGTTTGAAACAACAAAATTTGTTGTTTTTTAAAATGTTTGCTTTTACTTAATGTTTTATTCTAAATTTAACTAACATGAAAAAACAAAAAAAGGAGTATTTCCATTTACAGGGTGAAACACACACATACACACACACACACACAAAAGAATGATATAAGAAGTTGTGAGTCTCTATTCCTTAACGTTTGCTTTAAAAGAAAACGTACAATAAATTCTACACATTTCTTTCACAATCATTTCAATAGTCAGTTCCATCTTCCTTGTCTTCTCCTTTCTATACTTGTTAAATTGTTTCAGTGACTCCTCGTTTGCTGTTTCTTTTGTATCAGAAATCCTGTTTCCTCTTCTATATACCCAATCTCAATTATTTTCGTTTAAGAAGTATAACAAAATATCATAATCAAGTAAAGCAAATTCACATGCATGTCTACTTCCCAACCTTGAACCTATCATCTTTCTCCCAGGACCATCTTTCATAATAGATCCTCCCAAAATCTACTTATTTGCTATTTAAATTGGCAAATCACTTTTGTTGTTATATATTTGAATCTATATATCATGGAAATGAGATCTTTATCAAACAAAATATTAGAAAAGCACCTACACCAACATATACTATGACCAAAGTAAACATGTGCAGGGAGTGCTGCAAAGATTCCTTTCCCCTTCATCCCACTTAGCTGTTTCCCTTTACTCTTAGCTTCATTGGATTTGTTTATGCAAAGTATTTTTAAATATTGTGTTGCAAAAGTTCATTTTATTGTATTATGATCCTCTCTGTTCCTTGTTCAGTCATACACTCTTCCCTTTTCAGTAGGTGGGGGCAATTAAATGGAACAGTGGTTAGAGTGACAGCCCTGGAATCAGAAAGACTCATCTTCCTGAGTTCAAATGCAGCCTCAGACACTTACTAGCTGTGTGACCCTGGGCAAGTCACTTAACCCTGTTTGCCTCCATTTCCTCATCTTTAAAATGAGCTAGAGAAGGAAATGGCAAAGCACTGTAACACCTTTCCCAATGTAAACCCAAATGGGATTACAAAGAGTCACACATGACTGAAACAATGGGACAGCAACAATATCATCAGATGAGAAAAGCAATTCCTTCTTTGCTGCTTTAATATGTTTACGATCTAGCCCTTTATATTTAGGTCATGGAGCTGTTTGGAGTTTCTCTTGGTATGTGGTGTAAAGTGTTGGTCTAAATATATCTAAGATCTGCCAGATTGCTTTCCAGTGATCCCGATGGGGCTGTATTTTATTCGTTTGTTTGTTTTTTGGTCAAATAGTAAGACCTTAGACCAACACCTGGCGTCTTTGGGTTTATCAAATATTATATCACTAGTTTCAGTTACTTCTTTGTGTTATGTAGCTAATCTGTTCCACTGATTCTTTATCTTTTTAGCTAATAGCAGATTGCTTGAATGATTACTGCTTCGTATTATAGTTTGAGATTTGGTACTTCTAGATCCTTCCCCCTCCCACTTTTTTTTCCATTATTTCCTTTGATGCTCTTACCCCTTTGTATCTCCACATCAATCCTGTTATAATGCTTTTTCTATCATGAAATAATCTTTTGATATCGTGATGTATGTGACAATAAGTGATGGGTAAGTAATTGATGTAGTTTGGGAAGTTTTTGTTATTATTTTGACTTGATCTGCTCACGAACAAGTGATGATTCTTCAGTTAATTATTATGATATTAACAAATAATTAATTTGCTTTTATTTTTGTAAACAGTGTTTTGTAATTGTCTTCATGTAGTCCCTGTGTCTATTTTGGTAAGTAGAATCCAAGTATTTTATTCTTTCTGTAATTATTTTAAATGGAATTTCTCTTTCTACCTATTCTTGCTAGTTTTATTGGCAATTTACCAAAACGCTAATAACTTACATGGATTTATTTTCTTTCCTCGGGATTTACTTCTTATTATTCTGATTAAATTTTAATTGATTCTTGAGGATTTTCTAATTATGCTATGATCTGAAGATGCTAATTTTCTTCTCCTTCTCCTATTCTCAATCCCATTATTTCTTTGTCATGTCATAATTGTAAACGTTATACCAAATAATGATGGCAAAAACGGACAAACTTGCCTTATCCCTGACTTTATTAGAAAGAATACTTGAAAATCCACATCAGAAACAGTACTGGTTCTTGATTTTTGTCCTACATACTATTTACCAAGTTAAGGAAAGGTTCTTTCTTTCTTTTCTTCTGTTCATTTATGCTTTTGTTTTTCTGATTTTTTAATATAAATGGATGCTATATCTTGTTCAAAGCTTTTTTTCCTGTATTGATTGATAAAATCTTTTTTTTTTTTTACTATTCTTGGCATAAGTATGCTGGATTACATTCATAGTTTTCCTAATATTGAACCAACTCTGTATTTTTGTATAAATATACCTTTGTCGTGGTGTTTATACTTTCTATTATCTTCCCATAGATTCTTCGCTTATATTTTACTCGTAATTTGAGCATCAATATTTATTAGGCCTGGATGAGTTCAGAAAAACTTTCAAAGACTTATATGAACTGATGCAGAATGAAGCAAGCAGAGCTAAGAGATCATTTTACACATTAACAGCAATAATGTAATGATGATCAACTGTCCTCTAAATCACTATTGATTAGAGAAACGCAAATTAAAGCTATCAGATTGGCTAATATGACAAAAAAAAGAAAAATGATAAATGTTGAGGAGATGTGGGAAAACTGAGACACTAAGGCACAGTTGGTGAAGAGATAAAAAAGAGATAAAGAACCATACTTGTATAAGGAATATTAATAGCAGCTCTTTTCTTAAAGGTGAAGAATTGGAAATCAAGATATCCATCAGTTTTAGAATGACTCAAAGAATTGTGGTATATGATTGTGATGGAATATTATTGTCCTATAAGGAATAACAAGCAGAATGATTTAAGAAAAAAATCTGGAAATATTTGCACTAACTAATGAAAAATGAAGAGAGTAGAACCAGGAGAACATTATACACAGTAACAGCAATATTGTATGATGAAGAGCTGTGAATGACAGCCATTCTTAGCAATACAACGAGCCAAGACAATTCAAAGGACTCGTGATGAAACATACTATCTGCTGATACCTTCTGATAAATACACAATGAAACATACTATTTTTCACCCTCTTACTTCCTTCCAATTTTTTGTTTAGGTATAAAATGACTAATATGGAAATGTTTTGCATGATTTTAGATGTATAGCATTTATCTTATTGCCTGCTGTCTCAGAGCAGGAGAAAGAGAAAGAAAGACAGAATTTGCCACTCAAAACTTAAAAAGAAAATACAAACGTTAAGATTTGTTTTAACATGCAATAGAGGATTAAATATTATTTTTAAAAAGTCTAGGATTCTTTGATCAAAATAATGATTCAAGAAAATTCTGAAGGATTCATGATAAAAAATGCAATGAATTTCCAGAGAGAAAACTGATGAATTCTGAGTGTAAATTGAGATGTTTTATTTTTTTTACTTTCTTTTTCCTGCCTTGTTTTATGTAACATAGCTAATATGGCAATATGTTTTACATGATTTCACATGTATAATTAATATCATTTTGCTTGCCTTCTCAGTGGGTGGGAGGGAGAAAATTTGGAACTCAATTTTTAAAAAGTCCTAAAAACAAAAATATTTTTAAAAATATAATTGGCAAAAAAAATTTAATACAGACATTAGACTATACTTTTCTTTCTCCATTATGAATTTCTATGGCTCCATCAAGACTATATTTATGTCATAAAAAGAATTTGGTAGTAGACTTTTCTTTGTTCTTTTTTTAAAAAAATTGTGTAAAATTGGAATTTTTTCCTTGAATGGAAATCCATCTGGTCCCATTTAAAAAATACTTGAGAGGTCATTTGGAGCTCATTTGATTTCTGTTCTTAAGATTGGATTGTTGAAATTCTCTATTTTTTCCTTTGAACTGGCTTCTACTTCACTGATAATTATTTTTTTCTAAATATTCATATATTTCACTTCATTGTTAGCTTTCCATCTCCTTGTTTTAAACAAAATTACGTAATCATTTGTCTATTTCACTGCTCTAAAAAAACAACTTGAAGTTTATTTATTCAGTATTTTTTACTTTAAATTTTATCAGCTTTTTTGTCAAGATTTCCTTTTTTGTTGTATAATTTTCTATTGCTGTTCTTAGTGATTTTTGAATGATTTATTAATCTTTTCTTCCTCACCTTTGTTTAAAAAAGTGCTTAAAGATATAAATGTTCCCCTAAAAGCTAGTTTGGCTTCATACAGAAAGTTTTGTCTTTTTTTATTGTTTTCATAATTTTTAATTATATTTATTTGATTTGTTATTGGATCTGCTAAATGTTCATCTTTAAGTTATTTAATCTCCAGCTGATTTTTAACCTTTTTTCTAATGGCTCTATATTTAATATGATTTTCCTTGCATTGTTTAATATTATTGCATTTCTGACTTTTTAGTGACCTAACATATGGTCCTTTGCTGTAAAGGTACCTTATACACCTAAAAAAAATACATATAGTTCTATCCATTCCCATTTAATAACCATAAAAGATCTAGCATATCTAACTTTTCCAGAATTATATTCAAGTCCTTAACATCTTCTTTCTTTTTTTTTATAATTTGAATTAAATTTGATTATCTCTGAAAAAGAGACTTGATTATCTCTGAAAATGAGTGAGCTTCTTGCTCCCTCTTTATAAAGAAAAGCATGGTGATTAAGAAACCCTCTCTGTTTGATGTAATCTCTTTCTTTTTCTTTACCTCTCATTACTTTCCCTTACCCAAAACTCAGTCACAGGTTCTTACTCATTTTAAAAATTTCCTCCTAATTTCCCCATTACTTTGTACCATCACTGTCCCAGTCATCCAGCCTCAAAACCTAGTCATCTTCAACACTGATTCTGTTACCAAGTCCTATCACTTCCACCTTCGTAAAATCTTTCATATATCCCTACTTCTCTCTTCAGGCATGGTTATTACCTTGGTATGGGTCCTTATCATCTTTCAATGTTGTTCAGTCATTTTTCAGTTGTGTCTCACTCTTCATGACCCCATTTGGGTTTTGCTTGGTAAAGACACTGGAATGGTTTGCCATTCCCTTCTCCAGTTCATTTCACAGATGAGGAAACTGAAGCAAACAAGGTGAAGTAACTTGCCCAGGGTCACACAGCTAGTAAGGGTCTGAGGGCAGATTTGAACTGAGGAAGATGTCTTCCTGATTCTAAGCCCAGCATTCTTCCACTGTGCCACCTAGCTGCCCAATCCTCATCATTTTATGCCTGGTTATTGCAATAACCTGATGTCTCTGCCTCAGGTCTCTCCCTAAGCTGTCAAAATTGATCTTCATTAAATGCAAGTCTGACTATATCATTTTTGTCCCTCCCCTCTCATTTTCATAAACTGCAGAAAATTCTCTATTAACTCCAGTACCTTATATGAATTTTCTATTGGGTTTGAAATCCCTTTATTTCCTGCCCCTTTCCACCTTTCTGGTCTTATTATACCTTACTGGATTCACCCACCATCACCATGTACTCTGTGACTCAGTGACCTCATTGCTGTGCCTCCAATATTACACTGTCTCCCTATTTCATTCATTTTTATTCCCTATGCCCCATCCCTTCCCTTCTCTACCTCCTGGCTTCCCTTCAAATCTCAAATAAAATCTCACTTCTGACATCAAGTCTTTCCCTATCCTCCCTAACCTTACCTTCTTCTTTTTGAAATTATTTTCAATATATTTTGTGTATATCATGTTTGTGCATAGTTGTAAATCTCTCCAATTAGACTATGATCTGGCTCTTTGAAAGCAGGAACTTTGGTTGTTTCTGTCTGTTGTTGATGATGATGGTGGTGGTGGGTGTATTGAATCTTTTTCCCTGTTCCTAATGATTAGTAAATTGTGTGGAACTTAATAGATGCTTAATAAATGCTTGCTGACTGACCTCTTTGCAATCCACCCTCTGAAGTGTTTTTTCTTATGTTGCATCCCTCCCTGAATTTACCCTCTCATTCCTTCTTCCTTTTTCCTGGTTCCTTTCTGTTTCCTGTTGAGTTGAATACATTTCTATAAGAAATTGTGTGTTTGTGTGTGGGTGTGGATGTGTGTGCACGTGCTCTACGTCCTTTGCCCAGTTCAGATCAGATGAAAGTGAAATTCAAGTGACATTGGACATTCTTCCTCATTTGTAAAAACTTCTACTTGTTTGCTCTAATTATGAGATAGTGAACATCTCCAAATTTCCTTCAGTTTTTTTCCCTAGTGAATCTTTTCTCCCTCTTTTTCCTTTCTTCTTTTAAAGCATTAAAACATAACAAAACATTCCCAGGCTCTCTTTCTCATTTTGTTTCCTTCAAGATTCCCAGCGACACTGGGGTTCTGAAGGGAACACATAGCATAATCTCCCCATTAGAATTAAACCCTTCATCCCTATAAATATAATAATATTTTTTGTATATATTATAATAGGATAAATTATAAGTGTATATTTTATATATAAATTATAATAATATAAATTATAGTTGTCTTTTTGTTTCTCTTGATTCCATGTTCACATTAGAAAGTTTCTATTTAGCTGTGGTCTTTTCATCAGGAATGCTTGAAATCTTCTATTTCATTAAAGATGATTTTTCTCTTCACAAGATTATACTAACTGCTGTTAGATACAATATTTTTTATTGCAAGCCTATATGATTTTTCCCTTTTGCCATTACTCTATGTTATTATTATAAATAACCCTATGTTCTCCTCTCTCCCACCCATTGTCTGTGATTCTGATTTGGAGCTGAAGCAAAAGAGTGGCTGGCTCATTGCTATTCCACCATTCTTGTTCCAGTAACTTATCTGTCTGGTGATCTATTATTTTGGGCTAAAAAATTAGTCATTCTCACTTAGTTGACCCAGTGGATAGAGAGTTGGAACTGGAGTCATGGAGGACTGAATTCAAATGTGATTTCAGATATTCAATAGCTGTGCGACCCCAAGAAAGACACTTTAACCTCTGTTTGCCTCACTTGCCCTATCTGTCAATGGGGATAATTGCAACACCAACTTCTCAAGGTTTTTGTGAGGATAAAATGAGATATTTGTAAAGTGTTTTGCAAATCTTATAAAACTATATAAATGCTAGCTATTATGTAGTCACTCCTCCTCACTTTATTTGTAATAATATCACATAACAATGCATTATATTATTTAAATAATATAAATAATATATTGTGTCTAAAGAAATAATACTTAATATAATAATTAAATAATAATATTTAAATAATATATTAAAATATGAGCTATGTTATATAAAACTAATATAGTGACCTTGGCTTAATCATTGAATGGTTTCTGCCTCAATCAAATTGAGACCTGTTAAAAACTTTAGCTTAAAAATGCCAAGGTCCTCCACTGCATCAGGGCCATCTCTGGTTATCCTGATCTATATCTGACAAGATAGTTCTGGAAGAAAAAGTGGGGCTGATGACTGTGCACAGCCTTGGTGCATTTACATGTCGTAGCATCACCCCCTGAGATCATGGTCCTCTTCAAGAATGAAGGACAAACATCTACTGTAATATGATATGATATATGATACAATATAATATAATATTGCATTATTTTGTCTGCCCCCTGCAACTTCTACTTCTTGCTATACCCACTTGACCTCCAGCCTCAGGTGAGAAAAGGAATTAGAATTTCCTCTGACCATAATCAAGTCCATCTCCTGCTGTTCCTGTCCCCTGAGGGAAGAGGAGGAGGCTAATAAGTGCAGAGTAGGGTTTCCATCTGCTGCTGCACATCTCCTACCTAATCTCCAGCCTCCTCTGGGAAGAGGAGTGGCACCTTCCACTCATCAATGAACATTCTCACCCCTGGTCGCATCCTCACATATCTCAGTGATTCTGAATCCCTGGAGGTCACCACTCAAAGCCCATTCTCCATCAACCTATCTCCTAATTTCTAATTCCTACCCCCAAACTCTCATACCCCAAAGTTCCCACTTACTTCCATCTATCCTTTCCAGAGTGCCCTCTGGAATGCCTATTCCATAGGCAACAAATTTCCCTTCATTCTTATGTTTCCCCTTTCCCTTTCTTCTGTCTTCTAGTAATCACTGAAACCTGATTCCCTCTGGTGGCCCACCCTCCTTAGCCACCCTTTCCAGTATGGGCTGCACTTTTATTCATTTATCTTGGATCACTGGTCAAGCGGGCAACTTTAAATCTTCCTTGCTTTTCCTTGTTACCTCAAAGCTCTCGCTCTACCTCCTTCACTCGGTAACCTCTCCTCCTTAAAGGTTCATGCAATTAATATCACCCAACCTGTTATGCTCAGACCTCCAAGATATTCTCCTTCCTTCCTCATTGAGTTTGGTTCTTGTGTCACTATTTCTTCTCACCTCAACTCCTGCGCTCATACTATTAGATTTCAACATACATACAAAACTCTCCCTCAAACACACTAACTACTCATTCCCTCACCCTATCACTTCCCATGACTTATTCCTCCACCTCACCTCAGCCATGCACAAATGTGGTCACACATTTGATCTTACTATTACCCACAAATATGCTATCTCCATGTACAAGAATTCTGGAATTCTTGAATAATCTATTAAATTTCTCCCTCTCCCCCTCCCTTCTCTTACGAAACCGTATTCTTCATCCATACTTCAACCCGTTCTTCAGTTCTATATTTCTCTCCCAGGCCATCTCCCATGCACTAGACCCTCTCTCTTCTTTTCCTCATTTTAACCCCTTGGTGAACCACTTCAACACTACACTGACATCTTCTACTGAATCTCTGCTTCCTTTATTATATTGCCCATCTGACCTGTCAAACCTTAGCTTTGGATCATTCCCACCAAAATACTACCATTGCTCCTTCACATGTGCTGCTGGACAAAGGTGGAGAGAATCATGGAACTACAAATTTACATTACACGACCTCAGCTGGATCTTCATGGCTTCTAGACAGCCCTACTGCATCTCCTTTATGAACACACTCTCCACAAGGACTCTTTCAAACATTTTCATCCCTACTCAAACTTCTTATGACTCCCCATATCTTCCCCCTGAGGCTGAGGAGGTTACATCCTATTTTACAGGAAGAAAATTGAGACCATTTGCCATGAAATCTCTGTAACAGCAAGCACCCTGACATACCCAGACTGGTACAAGTTTTTAGATCTACTTTTCTAAAAGGAAAGCAATTTTTAAGGAGTAAATAATCACTTTAATCAAACACATATATTATTCACTTAGTTCAAGGAAAAAAGTCAGCATTCTGAACTTCAGAGAAAATACAAACAGAAATTACTTGCAGAAATTACAAACAGAGAGACCAATAGACAGAACTTCCAACTGTCTCACCATAGCAATACATACATGGTTACCAGAGAAAGAAGCACAAACATCTGGGTTTTCAAAGCCTGGGTGGGGGGAGAGGTGCTTCCAACAGTTATCCAGAGTCTCATCTGGCACACCAATCTTTTCCCAAAAGCTAAGTCCCACAGCAAAACAGTATCTAAGAGGATAGATAGATAGGTAGATAGATAGATAGATAGATAGATAGATAGATAGATAGATAGATAGATTGATTGATAGATATCCAGAGGGCATGACCCTCTCCTGACCCAGAGTCTGTCTTCATACAAAACAAGCCTCCCCTAATCAAGCCTCCCTCAATAGCCCCTCTAAGGCCTATTAACGTGTGGGGAAGATTTTTAACTCTCATTAGATTCCCTCTTCTACCCTCTTCCTCATATTCTATAACTCAAATATCTTCTGTCACTGTCTTCTCCTTCATCCCTGTCTCAGATGAGGAGATGGCCTTACTCCTTTCCAAGGCTAAACCCTCTACTTGTTTAAGGAATGTCATTCTTACCTTTCTTCTCAAACATATAATCCCTGTTGTCATCTCCATTCTTCACTTATCTTCTTTTTTTAATCATTTTTATTTCATTAAATATTTCTTAATTACCTATAAAAATTTTAGTCATTTTTTTTAAATTTTGAGTTCCAAATTCTCTCCCTTCTTCCTGTCCCTCCCTCTACCTTGAGAAGGCAAGCAATTTTTATTTTGATTATACATGCTGTCATTTATCTTTAATCTATGTCTGAGTCCTGGCTCATTTCCTACTTCTTAAAAACTTGCCAATCACCACTCCTGAAAAAAAAAATAAAACATCCACTGAATCCTTTCATCTTTGTCAACTCTTCCTACCTTGACCCGAACATAGCTATGCCATTTTGATTCTCTTTTAGAATGAAGAACAACAACCAATTATTCCCGAAGTTTCCACTTCCCTTTTTGAATGCTCACCAGTCAACCCTAGATGCATTCTAGAATCACACACACACACACACACACACACACACACACACACACACACACACCAGAAATGGAAGAAAAAATATACTGGATGATAACTTAAAGGTTGCTTCTAAGACTCTGGAAACTGGATTTTTTTTCTGTATCTAGTCCTATATCTCTTCTGTCTTTGTGGCTAAACTCAAAAAACTGTGAACAATGAATGCTTTCACTTTTTCTCCTCTCATTCACTTTTTAATCCCTTCCATTGTTGCTTCTGACTTCACCATTCCACCAAAATTTACTTTTTCCAAAGTAAGTGATGATCTCTGAATTTTCAAGTCCAGTGGACTTTTCTCAGTCCTCATTCTTCTCTGTACCCTTTGAGACTATTGATCACCATCTGCTTCTTTAGGTACTCAGAAAACACTACTGGTTCTCCTCCTACCTATCAGACCACTCCCCAGTTTCCTTTGTTTCTCATCCAAGTCATGCCCTCTAAACATAATTGTTCCATAGGGCTCTCTAATGACCCCTGTTCCTGCCTCCCTCTATAGTACTTCACTGGGTGATCTCATCTGCTCTCATAAATTTAATTATTAGGGGGCAGAGCCAAGATGGTGGAGTAAAAGCATGGACTTGCTTCAGCTATTACCCTCAAGCCCAGCCAAATGCTTGTAAAAAATGACTCTAAACAAATTCTGGAGCTACAAAATCCACAGAATGGTGGAGCGAAACAAATTTCTAGCCCAAGACAGCTTGGAAGGCCACTGGGAAGTATCTATCATGCTCTTTGGGAGCAGAGTACATTTCAGTGTGGGTCATATGGGCACAGACAGGACCTGAGCAGGCCTTGGGGGGATTGAATCTCGGGCAACTGAGGAGGTTTCCAGATTTCATGACCCCAAAACACTGAGGACAAATTAGAAGGTCAGTGGAAAAAATCTATTGGACCTGTGTGAGTAGAGTGGTTGGGCCTCAGTCCCAGGTCAGTAGAGGGTGTGGAGGAGCCCAAAGAGGAGCCTGTGGCAGCAGCAGTGACTGTTTCTGGAGCTGTAGGACCACAGATTGTTGGGGCATCAAGTGGCTGAAAATACACACCGCCCCCCTCCCCCACTCTCACTGGAAGCAGAGCACTACCTTGACAAAGAGCTCTAAAGTCAAGTAAATGACTGGGGAAATGAGCAAAAAGCAGAAAAAGAATCAGACTGTAGAATCTTACTTTGGTGATAAGGAAGACCAACACATACCAACAGAAGACAACAATGTCAAAGTTCCTCCATCCAAAGCATCTAAGAAAAATATGAATTGGTCTCAGGATTTTGAAAATCAAGTAAGAAGAGTAGAGGAAAACTGAGAAAAGAAATGAGAGTGATGCAAGAAAATCATGAAAAACAAGTTAGTTGCTTGCTAAAGGAGACCCCCAAAAGTGCTGAAGAAAATAACACTTTAAAAAATAGACTAACACAAATGGCAAAAGAGATCCAAAATTCCTATGAGCAGAAGAATGCTTTAGAAAGCAGAACTGGCCAGACAGAAAGGGAGTTCCAAAATCTAACTGAAAAAAATAATTCCTTGAAG
This sequence comes from Potorous gilbertii, assembly GCA_028658325.1. Classification (NCBI taxonomy): domain Eukaryota; kingdom Metazoa; phylum Chordata; class Mammalia; order Diprotodontia; family Potoroidae; genus Potorous; species Potorous gilbertii. The sequence continues at coordinate 104,866,029 of CM053769.1, forward strand.
ATTAGGAATGGCAAGTCATTCTCCAATTGATAAAAGGTCAAAGGACATGAACAAGCAGTTTTCCGAGGAATAAATTAAAGACATCTATAGTCATATGAAAAAATGCTCTAAATCTCTACTGATTAAAGAGATGCAAATCAAAGCAACTCTGAAGTACCACATCACACCTATCAGATTGGCAAACATGAGAGAACATGAAGATGATAAATGTTGGAGAGTATGTGGGAGAGTTGGAACACTAATTCATTGTTGGTGGAGCTGTTAGGTGATCCAACCATTCTGGAGAGCAATTTGGAATTATGCCCAAAGGGCTACAAAAATATGCATACCCTTTGACCCAGCAATATCACTTCTAGGACTGTATCCCCAAGAAGTCACAAAAATGGGAAAAGGTCTCACATGTACAAAACTATTTATAGCAGTACTCTTTATGGTGGCCCAAAACTGGAAATCAAGGGGATGCCCATCAATTGGAGAATGAATGAATAAATTATGGTATATGAATGTAATGAAATACTATAGTGCTATAAGAAATGATGAACAGGAAGACTTCAGAGAAGCGTGGAAAGACTTATATGATCTGATGCTGAACAAAAGGAGCAGAACCAGGAGAACTTTGTGCATAGTAACTACAGTGTGCAAGTGTTTCCTCTGGTAGACTTGGAATGTCATTGCAATGCAAGGAGTTAAAAAAAAAATTCCCAATGATCTTTAAGGCAAAATGCCTTTCACATCCAGAAAAAGAACTGTGAAATTCAATTACAGAATGTAGCAGACCTTTGTGTGTGTGTATGTGTGTGTGTGTGTGTGTGTGTGTGTTACATTTTGGTCTGTTATATAATTTTCACATTCATTGTAATTTTTCTGCACAGCATGACTATAGTGAAAATGTATTTAATAGGAATGTGTGTGCAGAACTTATATAGAATTGTATGCCATCTTAGGGATGGAGGGGAGAGGAAGAGGGAAGGGAGGGGGAAAATCTAAGTTATATGGTAGTGATTGAAGAACATTGAAAATAAATAAAATTAATAAAAAAGAAAACTAGAAGAGAGAAGAAATAAGAAAGGGACACAGAAAAGGACAAAGGAAAACAGGAGTGTTAGAACTACCATGTTAAACTTGAATGATAAAAACTATGTATTAGAGATTTCATAGGGAATCTTTATTTCCTATTTTTCTATAGAAAACATTCATTTTTGTTGCTATTTATCAAGTTCAAAATAAGAAAAATAAAATATTTTCAAAGGGTAAAAAGATTAGAAGTGAGCAGATGGAAGCTAATGACTTTATGAAAAATCAAGAAATTGTAAAACAAAACCAAAGGAATGAAGAAAATAGCATATCTCAAAATATCTCATTGGAAAAACAACTGACCTAGAAAACAGACTCAGGAGAGACAATTTAATAATTATTGGACTATCTGAAAGTCATGATCAAAAAAGAGCCTAGACATCATCTTTGAAGAAATTATCAAGGAAAACTTCCCTGATATTCTAGAACCAGAGGATAAAATAGATATTGAATTAATTCACTGATCACCTCCTGAAAGAGATCCCAAAAAGAAAAACTCTTTGGAATATTGTAACCAAATTCCAGAGTTCCCAGTTCAAGGAGAAAATATTACAAGCAGCCAGAAAGAAACTATTGGAGTATTGTGGAAATGCAATCAGAATAGCACAACACCTAGCAGCTTCTACATTAAGGGATTGCAGGGCCTGGAATACGATATTGCAGAGGTTTAAGGAGCTAGGATTAAAGCCAAGAATTACCTACCCAGCAAAACTGATTATGTTACTTCGGGCAAACAAATGGTCATTCAATGAAATAGAGGACTTTCAAGTATTCTTGAGGAAAAGACCAGAACTGAATACAAAATCTGACTTTCAAACATAAGAATTAAGAGATGCATGAAAAGGTAAACAGGAAAGAGACATCACAAGGAACCTACTAAAGTTAACTATTTACATTCTTATATGGAAAGATAATATTTGTAATTCTTGAAATATTTCTCAGTATTAGGACAGTTGGAGGGATTATATACATATAGACATAGATTAATTAGGAATAAATACTTTTGAGGAGGGACAGGGTCAAAAGAGATAATAGAGTGAATGGGGATCAGGATGGGCTGGAGGGAAATATGGTTATTCTTTCACAACATAACTGTTATGGAAGTATTTTACATAAAACATGTATAACCTGTATCAAATTGTTTGCCTTCTCAGTGTGGGTGGGTGGAAAGGCAGTGAGGGAGAGAAGCTGGAATTCAAAAGATTTAAAAAATGAATGTTAAAAAATTGTTTTTACATGCAACTGAGAAATAAGATATGTGTTTGCCCTTTGTTGTCAAAGAAGACCATGCCATCAGAGAAATAATGACATGACTTGCACTTGATTTTGTTATGAGAGAAGGAGGGCTGTGCAGGTCACCATCCTCACTTCTCCTCCAGACCCATCTGAGTCCAATGACCAGATATTCATCAGGATGACTGGAGATGATCCAGGATGAGGAAATTGGGGTTAAGTGACTTGCCCAAGGTCACATAGCTAGGTGAGATTTGAACTCAGTTCCTCCTGACTCCTTCACTGGTGCTCTAAACACTGCCCCACCTAGCTGGCCCCAAGAAATAAGATATACAGTCAATAGAATATAGACATCTATCTTACACTGCAAGAAAACAGAGGGGATTGGGATAAGAGAAGGGGTGGGGGGTGTGATAGAAGGATGACCAGATTGGGGGACGGGGTAATCAGAATGCATGCTGTCTAGGGGTGGGCAGAGGGGAGACATAGGGAGAAAATTTGGAACTCAAAATCTTGTGGAAATGAATGTTGAAAACTAAAAATAAGTAAATAATTTTAAAAAAACAAGTGAAATGTGGTACCTAAAAAAATAAATTTAATTGTTATCTCTACACTGAAGATTCTCATACATACCTGCCCTGTTCTAATCTCTCTGCTGATGTCTAATCTCAAATCTTTCAGCCATTTCAAAATGAATGTCCAGTAGACATCTTAGACTCAACATGTCAAAAACTGAACTCCATCTTTTCCCATGAACCCTCCCCTCCTCCAAACTTCTCTTTTATTGCTTAAAGCAGCACTGTGCTCCCAATCTTTAGGTTTACACACTAGGTATCGGCATTAACTACTTACTGTCTCTCATCTACAACCCCATATCAATATGGGGTCAGTTCCTATCTATCTCACTTTTACAATATCTCTGGAATATAACCCTCTCTCTTCTCTGATACTGTCACCAGCCCGGTACAGGTCCTCATCACCTCATGCTTAGACTATTGCAATAGCCTGCTAGAGGGCCTGTCTACCTCAAGTCTCCCTAATTACTCCAATACATTTTACATTTGGTCATTAGATCCCAAAGTTCAGATCTAATCATGCCACCCTTCTACTCAATAAACTCCAATGGTTCTCCATCCCCTTTGGGATCAGATGCAAAATCTTCTGTTTAGTATTCAAAGCCCTTTATAACCTAATCCCTTCCTACTTTTTCAGTCTTACAGCTTACTTCCTGACATGAACTTTTAAATCTAATGACAGTAGATTCTTTGTTTCTCCACCTCTCAACTCTTGAAAGTCTTTCCAGCTATACCCCCATGCACAGAAATCTAAAAACAAGTCATAGCTAAGCTTAATAAAAAAGTTGGTTTGTTTTTCCCTAGTTTCCAGGGCAGAGACATAAACCAAAGAACAATTGATCCTTTAGGCTTAGGTCTTTAGGTCTGGACCTAATCCATGTAACCTCAGACTCCTTTGGGGGAATGGAATGGGACACTAGGTTATAGATTACATAAAATGTCAGATATTCCACATTTGCATGGTGGTTGAGCATTTACTAACGTTAATTTCATGATTAAATCAGATTAGTCATTTAAGTCAAAGCTATGTGTGTGTGTATACATCTATATGTAATATTCCTTTGTTTTCTAATTTGACAGTAGTCAATTTATTTGTGATGCATTTTTCAGTCTGTAAATGAATTCATACTAGCATGCATGACAACATGAAGATTTTAAGGTAATTTCCTAACAACGATCTTGGAAAGATATGGAGCACAGGGATTTTTTTAACACTTTATGGATGAACATATGATCAAAACCTCCATTTTATAGATGAATAAGCCCAGATAGCAGAATTACTTCATGCAAAGATCGCAGATATCAGACCTGCTACCTGCAACCTTCTGCCTTGTGTTCCCTGCCTTCAAATTGATGCATTTAGGGTTAGTCTTTTCTCCCACTCCGAAGACCCATCTCATCAATGTATTCATTTCAGTTGTTGTCATAAGTGTAATAGACATGAAAACTGACAGCAAAGGGAGTCATACTACTTTTGTGGGACATGGAACCAAGAGAGGTGTAGGTTCACCTTTCACATTCTAAGATCATTAAGGACTATGGGTCACTGTGGGACTATGTGTGAGTCAATCCAATGGGTCATTTGTCACATGGCTTAAATAAGAACAAATTATAGCAGTAGTGTCAAACTGCAAGAGAAAAGAGGGTCACTAAATTATACATAAGAATCCAAGAGGGAACACATTGACTTAGAAAACCACATATTAACATTATCTATGTTTTATTATATGTTTATTTGGTTAAATATTTCCCAATTACTTTTTAACATGGCTGAATAAACACTCACTGGGGAGAGTTTTTGTTTGTTTTTTGTTTGTTTTTGTTTGTTTTCTGCTAGATGCCAAGCAGGTGGTAAAAGAGGAGAAAAAACCCGCAAAAGGGAAAGTCCCTGCCCTCAAGGAGTTTCCGTTCTAATGGATTTAGGGCCCTTTGGATCTTTAAAGATTCATTTGTTAAGGATTCCTCCCCAATCTGTGCTCCTCTTCCCTTCAATTTTACAAGCATTTATTTAGGGCCTATGCACTAGGCATTGAGGATGCATTGACAGAAAAGAAGCAAGCTTCCCTCAAATGGCTTAAGCTCTAATGTTGAAGGCTGTGTTGTGTGTTAGACATCTCTGCATCAGAACACTTTGTAAAGCTGTACATGTTGCATACATTTCAAATATTCTTATTATTCCTAATTCATTCACGTCTCTTCTTTCACGTTCCTCCCTACCCCTCACCCTCATCCCTCCACTATACCAATATGTTATTGAGGGATTTCATAGGATTATGGACTTATAGCTGAAAGGAACGTTTGAGGTCAATTAGTGCAACCTCCCATGCTGTATAGATGAGGAAACTGAGGTCTAGAGTGATTATTAAGTGACTTATTCAAGATCTTAATGGTAGTGACAACAGAACCACAATTTGAACCCAGATTCTTTGGCTCTGTAGCCATTGTTTTTTTCCATTGCCTCTCTGTAGGCCTCCTTAGCTTAAATCTGGGCACATTCTCGGCCTGTCCCATAGCACTTGATTAGCCACATCCCTTTGGCCCAAGGATTCAGGCACTGCATTGACTATTAGGGTAATTCCAGGAAATGACTAAAATCCAAAGCAGAAGGTTCCAGCATTTCCTCCAGATTGACCCAGTGGGAAACAGAAGAGGAGATGTTATATGTTCCTTTTCCCTTTTGTCTCAATGTCTTGACCTAAAGCCCAAGAACAGGGGGTGTGAGGTGAGAACCAGTAACTAAAACATCTTAAGATGGAAAAAGGAAGCAAAACAAACTTTCTCTAGTGAGGGTGGATTTGGAATTGGTTCATGAAACAAGATAGGTGCAGATCTTAATGCATTTGCTGCCCCCACCCTCAGCCTTATCTATCTGCCTTTGTTTTCTAAGAAGAAAGTTGTTACCTAAGGAGCCAAGGAAAAGTCTTACTTCAGAGTCAACTCTAACAGGGACTTTATAGGTCATCAGACTCAACTCCTTCACTTTACTGAGGAGGTAACAGGCTCATTAGGGTAAACTGATCTACCCAACATCACATAGCTATTCTGTGGCAGAGATGGAATTGGAATATATAACGGCCAGCCAGGGCTTATTCTACTGATTTTCTATCCTCTTTCCTTTGAAAAGGTTCATGGGATATTACAGAATGATAAAGAAAGAACCCAGCACAGTTCTGTTTCCTGCTCCCCACTATGACTTTTGGCATTTGAGAGTGCTACTGTCCCTTTTATTAAAATGCTGATATTATTAATAACATGATTAAATTACAGAGATTATGCCTCTCAAACTTATTAAACATCACATTGAAATGTCTGTGGGACATGCATGAGGTGTTTGCATCAAATAGAATTTTAAATTCAAGACCAATTCTGTAGTTTGCAAAAGAGAACAAATGAGTTTTCTCCTGAGCTGTGGCATGAAATGAGCCCCCAGTATATTTCCAGATTTTAATGGAACACTGCCATCATCTTGTTTGTGTTTCAGATTCGTTGATAGCTAAGTTTTCCAACCTAAAAACACTGATCTCCACAGCATCTCTCCTTACATCCACTTCTAGGGCCACTACTCTTATAGGTTAGGCCCATATCATCTGGAGTATTTACTGCCTCTAAATTGGACTCCCAGCTTCCAGTCTGTCTATCCAATCCAAAATGATCATCCAAATCTACAAGTCTGACTGGTCACTCTCTTGCTCAGAAAGTGGCAGTGATGTCTTCTTGCTTCTAGAATGAAATAAAAGATTCTCACCTTCCATTTAAAGTCCCCCAAGGTCTAGCTCTAGACTACCTTGCAAAATCATGTCATTTTCCTGCCCTCCATGATCTCTACATTCCAGCTAAACTGGTCTCCTTCCATTCGCCAACTTCAGGATTGCATTGTCTTTGTACAGGTCATATCCCATCCCTGGAAGGCACTCCTTCCTCAAATATCCCTCAAGTAAGACTTGGCCAGGTGCCACTCTGCTCTGTTCTATAGAAGAAATGCCTTGTTCTATACTCAACTCATATCATTCATTTTGCATATCTATACTTCTCCCCTCTCCCCTTTTTGGGGAACTCATTAAACTTTGGAGCTATAACTATTGTGTGTGTGTATGTGTGTGTGTTCATGTGTGTCTATATATGCACATATATATACATATATACATGCAAAAAATAATATAATGCTTTAATATATATGCAGTTTTCTCTGGTACATCAGGGTGAAGTAAAAAAGCCAGTAAGGGTGAGAATGGGAAACCTACTTCTCCTTAGAGAAAGCTTTCCATATAGATAAACCCAGGCAAACCACAGTGGCTGGGTAAAGGACAAGGGAGGTATAGGCTGCCAATCCAGTGGCCTTGGCCAAGTAGTGCCTCTAAGCTCTACACTCCATAACTACTTATCTACATATGCATCTATCTATATTTGTACATACCTATTTATCATGTATTCATAAATATATAGATAGTATAATGTATATGAGTATGACTAGATTGTGCAATAGATAGTGAGGTAGTTCTAGACATGACCATACCAAGAGTTAGGTTTATGCAAACTGTTCTATCCCTCATATCAGAATCCAAGTTCTTTAATGTCAGAATTTTTTTCTTCATTTTTTTCAATGTATTTCTGTCTCCTAGGACACAGGAGACAATAAATAAATTTTGAATTGCTTTGGATCAGATTGGATAAAATTGAGTTGGATTGGATAGGACTGAACTGGATTGAATTAGATTAGACTGGAATAGAGAGGAGTGGAATGGAGTGGAACTGATTATGTTGGATAGGATTCCATTAGATTCAATTGGACAGAACTGGATTGAGCTGATGGAGCCATAGGGGAGAATAAATAAGTACAGAATTTAAAATTCGAAGGAACCTCAAAATTTGATTTAATCTGACTTCATTTTAGAGGAGGAAGCCTATAGAGGTTTTGTAACTTCTGAAGCCTTCACAGTAATCAGCAAATACCCAATTCAAACCAAGAGCTTTTTAATCCTGGACCCACTCCAAAACATTTCTGATGGACCCCCCAAGTACCATTCCTGGGAAGAACTATAGAAGACACACCTGGAACAGATTCCATACAGTTGAAGTCCACAAGAGGGCGCCAGAGGCACGGTTCTGGGTTTTGCAGCTCACTAGGATGGTGTGAGGCCGGCCACTCTTTTCCATCAGACTCTAACCTCAGAGGAAATGGGTGGACAACCGTAAGGCCTGGGAAAGTGACCGTAGCAATAGTCACTTGTGTTTACAGAGCACCTTTCTCCAATGAGCTCAGGGAACTGAGAGACTGTTATTCAGCTGGGGACTCCTAGATGTGGGAAATGAGAGACCATGTGTTTTTTGCATAATCTAGCCCTCCTCACGTGGCGGACCAGCGGCCCCACTTCCACAGGCTCCTGGAATCTCCCCATTTCAAATCCTCACCCAACTAGCCTCCCTGATAAGCTGATGCTTGACCTTGCCAGACTACTTCCTTAGGAAACAGCAGCTGAGCAAGACAGAGATCCTCACTCACATATGTCCAGGGAGAAGGAATCAAAGCTCCAAGGATTTCTTAAGTATTTATCTGAAGAGTCAGAAACCACAGAACTGAGAAGGGCCCATTCTTGACTGTCATGCACCAGACTCATACTCAGGGTGAAGTGAGCAGGGCCCAGCGCCAGGGCACCAGCCCTTAGAGACCGACCAAAAGGTAATACATATACTTTGGGGAGTTTAGGGGGCCCTGTATAATGATTTATAGCTAGAAGGGAACTTAAAAGTCACCTAATCCAAATTTGTCATTTTACAGATAAAGAAATTGAGGCCCAGAGAGATGACAAGACTTAAAAGTGCAGGCACTCCTTGCTATCCGCAATCTACCCCTTCATCGCCATCATCTCAAATTCCTTTGTCTTTCAAAATCTAGATCAAGTACCTCCAAGGACACAAAGTAGTTCCTCTCCTGCAGGTCGCATATTGACAGTTCTAAAATATAACATTACCTATAACTTATTATATTTCTATGTATTCTTTTCAGTATTTCCCAATTACATTTTAATCTGACTACACTTCATTCAAGAGTGTTGCTGTCCACATGGCCATTGCTTTTGACATTTATGCTCTAGGCAACTCCCTAAAATGAGAAGTTGCAGGGGAAGTGCTCCCTGCATTGCTGAAGGGAGCTCCCTAACCAGGGAATTCCCTACACCAAAGTAATCAGAGATCCAATTGCTGACAGGATGGAAGCTTTTTGAAGGCAGGGGCTTTTTCATTTTTTTTCCTTTATTTCTACCCGTAACATGATTCCTGGCCTTAACTCAGATCTGAATTTTGCAATAGGAATTGTGAAATGTCCCTGTCCTGTCCCATCCCCAAATGAAGAAATAAAGGAAAATAAGGATCAGAAACATGTTGAATTCAAAGAATTCTTGTGTCTTTGTCTTAATGGAGTCCATACTTCTATAAGAGAAGGGGTCTAATTAATAAAACTAGGAGACACATTTAGTTGAGTAGGAAAAAATGGTAATTGATTTAGCTAATTTTTGAACAGAGCGTTAACTCTCTTGTGGAGTAAAGGGGATGACAGCAAAGGCTCATCATGAGGAATTTGTAAGTATCCATGCTTTGTAAATATGATTCTTATTAAGTTGAATGATCAAAATGCTCAAATCTTCTGCAGATGTTCAGGACTGGATTTGGAATATATGTCCTAGTTTGGCTACTTACTAGCTCTGTAATTTAGAGACACCCATTCCCCAGGCCTCAATGTTTTCATCTTTGAAATGAACCAACTAAGATCTAAGATGGCAGCTAGGTGGTGCTGAAGTGGACAGAGTACCCTAGCCTGGAGTCAAGAAGACTCATCTTCCTGAGTTCAAATCCAGTCTCAGACACTTAGTAGATGCCTGACTGCAGCCAGGTCACATAACTTTATTTGTCTCAGTTTCCTCATCTGTAAAATGAACTGGAGAAGGAAATGTTCAACCATTCCCAGTATCTTTGCCAAGAAAACCCCAAATGGGGTCAAGAAGAGTCAGATACAACTGAAAAAAAAAAGCAAAAACAAAAAAAAATGATCTAAGGTTACTCTAGGACAAAATCCTAAAACCCATTGTAAGTGTGCATAAATACGGAATGACAGGGGACTTACTACCTGTTAGGGCAGTCCACTTTATTTATTATGAGACACCTCAAACTGCTGGCAAGTATTCTTTTATTGTTAGAATCAGACTCCCTGAAATTTACTCTCATTGTTGCCAGATCTGAACTCTAGGACCAAGTAGAAAAATTAGGAATTTTTCCATATAAAAGTCATTCAGACACTTGAAGGGAAGCATTATGTACCCTCCTCATGTCTACTCTTCTCAGGGTTAAACATTCTGAGTTATTCCAACCTTTGTTTGAGTTTCTCTACAATGCTAAGACACTCTTAATACACTATATAGCAACTGCTAGGGTTACCATTGGAGGCAGAGATAGATCATTTGTTTATTAAATACATACATATATATATATGTGTGTGTGTGTGTGCCTTATTTATAGAGTATATATAATTTATACATTTATAACATACAAATATCATATATAAATTCTAAAATGTACATTAATTATAGAAATATAGAATTTTTAAGATAAATGATAGAATATAGGATATACAAATTTATTTTTAATTTATATATTTATAACTTATAATGAATATATAATTTATTTATAATGTATAAATTATATGTTATATTTATAAATATATATTAAATATACATATATCTCAAACCTTAAAGTCATAAAATGAATATATGTGTATGTACATATGAATATATATGCTCACATATATAGGAACATATCTATAAATGGTACCATCATGATTATTGCTGCTTTGATATTCTGTCAAATAGGTGTTCTGGTATTGTGATTTGGAGGATGGATATAGGACACTGTCCTACAACTTGATGGGCCATCTCCTTTCGTTAATAATATAGTTCCTGGTTGATATCCCTTCAAGGTCAGGCATTCCACTGGGAAGTGCCAGAGCCCAGCTCTGCTTTTATACCCACCATGTGGCATCTCCATCTTTGTCTCTTTGTGCTTTTGAGTCCAACTAGATCATAAGGAACAATCTCCTTCCCAGCTGTTCTTTGTTATTGGATTCCAGGACCAGTTTCCTAAAGGGCAGAAAAGAACTATGTGTTAATTTCTGGATTCCCAAGCTTTCTGATGGTCAGCCATGCCTTTCAAGCAGCTACTTCCCATTCCAGAGCATTGAGGTGCAGAGGAGGGTCAGAGTCTGCCATTGCTGCATCTGGTGGCCAGTGGAGTCCCAGGTCCTGGAGCTTAGACACTAGCAGGCAATCCCAGTGGCCCAGTAGGTTGTTGATGAGTGAACTGTTGCATCTGAAGCTTTTTATCTAAGCGTGGACTGGTCCATTGATCTTCCTTAATTGAATTTCTTAAGTACTTACTATGTACCAGGCTATTCCCAGGGGATGGAGACAAAAATGAAACTTTCCAAATCCTTAAAGAGCTTACATTTTAGTTGGGGGGAGGGAAGGGAGAGGAAAACAACATGTACACTAAGAGGATGATAAGAAATTTACACAAAATCAATGCAAGGTAATAAGAAAGGCACTAACAACGAGAGGCATCAGAAAAGGACCTTTTAGGAGCTGGCACTGAAATTAAGCCTTGAATGCAGGGAGGGATTCCATGAAGAAGAGGGAAAAGGTGGGAAGATTCTAGTCTCAAGGGACACCCTCTTGTGCAAAGGCACACAGAAGAAATGAATGAGCAGATGAGCAAATGAGTGAATAAATGAACAGGAAGCATTTATTAAGCCCTAACTATGTATAAGGTGCTGTGCTAAGGCTGGGACTACTTACCCAAGTTTCTTTTGTTAATTCATCTTTGAGCACTCTTACAACTGCTTTGGGGTCTACATGGTGCATGGTGCATGAATTTGGTCTCTTCTGTTTCCAGTTCTTCTCAGACTCTGTTCACAGTATGGCCTTGCATAGACATGCTCTTTGAATAGGAGTCTTTCTGGACTCAGTTTCAACTTCCTCCTTGCCCAGATCACCTTGCCCAGCCCTCCCAGTAAGGTGCCCCAAGAAAATGCAGTCAGCATCAAGAAAGCTTTATGGGCTTTGGCCCCATTATCCCTCAGATGCCTACCCTTGGGCCATTTCAGGGGCAGGTCCAACAGGATGTGGATGAGGAAATAACTTGATTGGACACTAAAAAATTATATATTTCCCTTTGAAATGAGTTTCTGTACTAAGGACCACTTGAGCCTCCCTCTAGAGTACCTGTATGGGGATCTTTATTCATTCATCAAACAAGTATTATTTTTTTTTTACAACAACTCACCAAAGAGGCAGCAGAGATTGATGGAGAGGAGATTGAAAGACCCTAGTTCAGATCTTGCCACTAATATGATTGCATGACCTGAGGCAAAATATTCAATTTTCTTGTGTCCCAGTCAATTTCCTAAAATGGTAAGTTAAAGACAGGTCACATATCTATACCAATGAAAACTTTCCACACTAAGAGATTTTTATGTTGATAAAAATCACAGGTCTGAATCTATACATACATATACATGTATGCATGCATATGTATGTTTATATGTATATATGTGTGTGCATACACCTATGCACATGTGTATTATATGTATATATACTTGTATTTTGTATACATATATGTATACACATATGTATATGTCTATTTGTATGTGTATATATTGTTCTATACCTTATGTATAAATGTGCTATGCATTTCCCTAGTACTTTAATATTCATAATTAATTTTGAATGATCCTACAAGACTATAGAGTCTACATCAATTATACTGATGGGGAAATAGATCATACTGTAGGTTCAAAGGATCAGATTTCAGCTAAATCATAGATTTCAGCATACTGAGGGTCCATACCAAAAAGTATGAGAGCCAAAATTTAAGTCCAGGCTCTTGACTCTACTCTGTTCTATTGTACCATCCTATCCCTAATTATAGGAGATAGCATGGTATAGTGGGGAAGTTGCTGGATTTGGAGTTAATCAAATAATAATTTACTTAGCATGTGATACATGCTGCATGTTAGACACTCTCCTAGACACTGGGGGACAAAAAAGTAAAAGAATGTCTGCTCTCAAGAAGCTTATGTTCTGGGGCAGAGCCAAGATGGCAGAGTAGAAAGACTCACATTTGCTATCTCCGAACCCACAGCCCATGGATTCCCTCTAAAAAGAACTCCTGACAAATTCTGGAAAAGTGGAAGCTGCACAGAAACACAGTGAAGGAGATTTCCGTTGCAGAGAGCCCTGAAAAACCCACTGCAAAGGTACTCTGGACGGGAGCGGAGTCCTCCCCTCTCCCACCCCGGGCACGCGGCACTGAGAGGAGAGAGCAGACCCAAGCAGGCGTCAGGGACCTGAATCTCCGGCAGCTGTGAAGGTCCCTCCACCCACAGACGCACAGGTCAGTGAGAGAGACGGGCTGAGAGGAGATCTCCGGGACTCGGACCCCCGGCAGCCGCAGCAGAGGCGAGGCAGAGGCAGCTCCAAGGGAGACTCCCGGAGCGGGCAGGGGCTCCTCAGTGTCTCCATTGCAAGAGATCTCTGCATAAACCCCCTGAGGGAACTGAGCCTGAGAGGAGGCCCTGCCCCTACCTGAGAACCAGCAGATAAGCTCCCATTGAAGAGCAGTCAGGCCTGCCGCCAAAAGCCCTGAGGCTGGGGAGCAGCATTTGAATCTCAGACCCCAAGCACTAGTTCGGGCAGACCTAGGCTGGGGTGGAGAGGACTATCATAAGTCAAGTAACTGGCTGGGAAAATGCTGAGAAAAGGGAAAAAAACTAAAACCATAGAAGGTTATTTTCTTGGTGACCAGAGGATTGCGCCATTCCTCTCTGAGGATGAAGAGATATGCTTATCATCAGGTAAAGACATAGGAG
>CM053769.1:104880322-104907512 GCA_028658325.1 Potorous gilbertii
GTACCAGTTGGAGCCAGACTAGAGGGCAAAGCTTTAAAAGAAATGAAATCCAGATTCCATAGGATTCTTTTACCTAAATTTTAACTAAAGCATCTAACTACTCTCTAAGCAAATGATGAAAGAAAAAGAAAGAAGGAAGGAAGGAAGGAAGGAAGGAAGGAAGGAAGGAAGGGAGGGAGGGAGGGAGGGAGGAGAGAAGAAAGAAGGAAAAGAGGAAAGAAAGAAAGAAGGAAAGGAAGAGGGAAGGAGGGATGGAAGGAAGGGAGAAGGAAAGAAAGACAAGGTAGAAAGAAAAGAATAGGAGAAAAGAAAATATTCTTATTTCAGAAGGGGAAGCATGATTGAACATGGAAAGAAAGCTGAATTTGTAGCCAAAAGACTTAAATCCAAATCCTGTTTCTGTTACTTCCTTAGGCAAGTGACTTAATTTCTCTAGGCCTCAGTTCCCTCTATTTTAAAATGAAAGGTTTAAACTACATGACATCAAAGGTCCTTCTCTCTCTCTCTCTCTCTCTCTCTCTCTCTCTCTCTCTCTCTCTTTTTCTCTCTCTCTCTCACTCTCTCTTTCATCATCTGATCTTTGTCAATTTCTTAAACACTGAAGCTAGCCAGTGTAAAATCTGTTGCTTCGATACTAATTTGACTCTCATTGGCAATATCCAATGGAGTTTAGATGGACCTTTGCCAGAGAGGGGATTCATAGTTCATGTTGGAGCTGGACTAGCTGATGTCTAAAACACCTTCTAAGTTTAAGAGGTAGGTTGGTACCATGGACCAAACTGGGGATGTAGAGTCAGGAAGAACTTGGGTCAAAATCCAGCTCTGACACACTGCTGAAACTTTTCAATGAGTCTGTTTTCTCATATGTAAAACAGGAACAATAACACCTGTATTATAACCTCACAAGCTTTCTTCAAGGTTCAAATGAAGTCTCAATGGACATAAAAATGGATTAAATTATGAATGTGTGTGTGCATGTTAGATCAACCTCCACTAAAGTTCTCCAGTGCTTCCATATGGCATAGAGATTAACCTGGGGTCTTGAGAGCTTTCTCAATAGAAACTCTGGAAGTTTCTATTAGACTGGGATTATCTTCAAGTACCAATCCAGGGATGGATTATGTATCTGCTGTCTGGGGATTAACTTGGCATAGACCAGCCCTCTCTCCATTACATGCACTGTCCTCTATAGATCAGCACAATGTAATAGATAGGATGGGTTCTTGTCTCTTTGTTTTTACTGCATAGACTTCTGGTGCAGTTCAGAACCTTCCATTTAAATTATAGTCTTAGAGATCTCCATGGTGTGCTGAGAGGTTGTGACCAATCTGGGAACATATAACCAGGATGTGTCGAAGGCAAGACTCAAACCCAGGTCTTAGTGAATTTGAAGATTACCCTCTAACTACTATGTGCCTCTACCTCACATATACATTTACCATATGTCATCTAATGCATGTATTATTTGTCATATCAATGCAACACCATATTTGTATTGATTTATTAAAATATGATATATGATATATGCATATAAATATGTGTATCATGTACCAAAATATTTATTTTATATTATGTATAATATGTATTTTATATTATGTATATTATGTGTTTTATATTATGTACATAATTATATTATGTATTTATGATATATAAAGTATGCAATAAAATATAAGAATTGTATATTAATCATATTATATGACAACAGATTGAATTGTATGTAATAATGCTATTATATATTCCTTTTGAGATTCTACTCTTGACTTTGAACTTTTTCTCTCATGCCCTAGATGCCTCCTCAGTCTGGAAGTTCAGTACACTCTTACTTTTCCCACTAGATGTACATTATCCCTTTGTGTTACCTTCCTCTGGTTGACTGGTTCCTCCCAGAATCTCTATTTTAGGGAAAACTAGCAGTCCAGTCATATCTTTTTTTCTCTCCAGATGCTATTTCTCTACCCTGTCTCTGGGCTGAGTTTCTTCCCTAGTCCCAACCCTTTTTCCATCTTCCTTTTACTTATTTTCCCTCATTGGGGGCAGCTAAATAGCACAATAGAGAGTGCCACTCCTGGAATCAGGAAAATTCCTCTCCCTGAGCTCAAATCTGACCTCAGAAATTTACTAACTGGGTGACCCTGGGCAAGCCACTTAACCCTGTTTGATTCAATTTCTTCATCTGTCAAATGAGCTGAAAAAGGAAATGACAAACCATTCCACTATCCAAGTCAAGAAAACCCCAAATGGGATCACAAAGAGTCAGACACAACTGAAAAAAGAACTCAACAACAACCTTACTCATTAGAATATAAGCTCCTTGAGGGCAGAAACTGACTCACTTACACTCCCAGTATTCAGCTCAGCATAGTTTCTGGCTTGTAGTAAATCCTTAATAAGTGCTAATTGACTTAAAAACTTGAATAAACTAGTGAGCATATACATTTGTGTGTGTATGTGTATATATATTATATATATATATGTATATAATATATATATGAGTGTGTGTCTGTGTGTGTATACATAAACATAAACATGTATTGTTTATATGTCATTCATTCTACATTATATATACCACTATAATGCACATAAAATCACAGTTATACATACATTGAGATAGCAAAGCATTTTCTAAAATGTTTCCAGGGTCATAGCTTTAAAATATACTACTACTATATTGGCTTCAATAAAATATGAAATGATCCCAAGGAAAGCTTTCAGCTTACTAGGTAAATATAATTCAATTGAGCTCAATCCAAGAAGCACCTACTTCATACTGAAGATACAAATCCAAAAAGTGGAATCATCTTGTTTTGAAGAACAGTGCAGGTCCCCCAAAATATTCTCTATAGAGTTTTTCTAGAAGAACATGGACCAGAATTACATATGAAAAGGCTGCCATCTGCACCAGTAGAGGGAGTGCCTGGATCAATAAGACCATGTCTAAATTAAATTTTCCAAGATTACATGTAATATGACAGCTCCCTGCCTCAGAATAAAATATCAGTAGGAAAAAAAGGAGTGATAAGGAAGGAAGTTTTAAATTCCTTTAAAAAGTTTTAAAGGAATGGATCCCAAAGGAGAGAGAAAAGGGGAAAGGGAAAGTGAGACTGAAGAACTCCAAACACAAATTTGATCAATTTACCAATTAACTCAGAGGTGAACTCAGCTGAGATGGACCCTCTCCCATTGGCACATGGATAAAGACAAGGAAGCCCAAACTAGTGATGCTGGCTACAGCTGATGCTCCTGAGCTTGCTTCAACATTGTCCTCTGGAGAAAACTTCACAGAGAGAAATATTACATCCTGCACTGCTAGGCACATAGTAGCAACCATTAATAGACTGAGGTCAGCATCACCTAGAGAGTCAGCATGGTGAGTGACCATGCTCATTTGTTTCAATCAGTTTACATCTTGTGGGTCTATAAGGTTGGGCCAACATTGAAGAGACCCTTTCATTTTTCTCAAAGTATACAAAACATAGAGTGTCTTCTCCATACTGCCCTGTAATTTTTAACTTTTTGTGTTCCCCTTTTAAAGAAGGAGGAGACAGAGAAGAGGAGGAGGAGAAGGAGAAGATGATGAAGAAGGAGATAAATGATCTATGCGTGCAATTTTGAAAAGTCAGTAAATTCTCATTTACTGTAAGGCTATCACATCAGGAAGGCATACTAGCGTGGTCATCAAACCATCTGTTTCTGTAATCCAGTTGAAAGAAATGGGGGCAGAGGGGTGATGTTATCTCACTTGTCATTCCCAAGGGAAAACATTCCATGAAGAAATACCACCTGACTGCTCTTTAGATAGCCTGCCATCTTTGAGCTACTCAGAAATGCTTCACCTCAATGGAAAAGAGAAGTCAATTTTGGCAAGCTTCCACAGAAACATGTTTTATTTTGCTTTTCAGACCTAACCAAACATTGAAGAAAATGAGTATTTCTATATACATGGTAGAACACAAAACAATGGCTCTCTATCATGAACAGTTCACTGTTCTTTTAAAGAATAAAATTAGGTCAATGTATATATTTCAAAGCTCTGTTGCTTCTTTTTGGCCTTTTCTCTGTTCTCATTCACTTTCCATTCTCTCCTTCCTTCCTTCCTTCCTCTTTTCATTTCTTCTTTCCTCCCTTTTTTCTCCATCTTTTCTTTCCTTCCTCTTTCCATTCCTTGGTAACATCAGAGTTCAAGATTTAAACTTTCCCATTTTCTTTTTCTATTTCTATTTCCTCTTTCCTATTACTAACTATGACCGTGGGAAAGTCACAACCTCTATTTCCTCCTCATCTATAAAATGGAGAGGAAAAATAGTTCCTACTTTACAGGATTATTGGGAGAATAAAATGAGATAATGTGTGTTAAACTCTTTGCAGAATAGATTCTAAACTATAGCGGTCACTGTTGTTAACGTAACTGGATGGCTGATGAATGATGAATAACGATGACAGCATTAATAACAACCAGTAACGTGCTGATGCTTTCTTGAATTTTCTTTGCACATTTCAATGAACCCACTCCTCATTTTGCTTATCAATGTTCCCTAAGTTCTTCCAAGAGGACCTACTACTCCATCGGAGGCCTTCTTCTGTGGCTTTTTGGTCTTTGAACATTTCATGGAAGCCTGCACAACAATGAATCAAGGTCAGAATCAATCAGGAGGAGAGTGGGCTGATTTACCTTGGAGAAATGGTTCAGTGCTCTCCAGACCCCCAAAATTTCTGCAAAACAAAGACCCAACATTTATTAGAACCAATATTTTTTTTTTCCATTTATGCTGTATGGTCTATGAACCATAGGGTATCACCAAAAGGAATAAATCTGAAAGCCATTAATGGGTAATAATGAGGTCCATGGCAGGAATAAGTAGGCTAGAATATGTCTCTATGTCAAATTCCCTAGGAGACTCCTGGTAAAGGTTATCATCAGAGCAGTAGATCTCATTGTCTCTGATGTCAAAAGACTTGGTAGCACCAAGTAGATGAAGCATTGGACTTAGTGTCAAGAAGCCCTGAGTTCAAATCTGGTCTCAGATGTTTATTAGTTGTGGGACTCAGGGCAAGTCACTTAACTTCTTTCTGCTTCATTTCTTACCAGTAAAATGAGGAGAATAACAGCACCTATCCATCAGGGCTGTTGTAGGGATCCAATGAGATATCTGTAAATTTTTTAAGTACTATATAAGTGCTCACTTCTTATTCTTACTACACTATCACTACTACTACGACTACTACTACTACTACTACTACTACTACCACCTCTACCACTACTACTACTACTTCTGATGCTTACTGAGTGAGTCTGGGTCAGCCATTTAATATCAGGTCTCAGTTTCCTTATTTGTAAAAGGAAGGGGTTGGACTAGATATCATCTAAGTTCACTTCTAGCTTTAAATCTTTGAATATTTTTATCAAGTACAGACACAAGACTGAAAAAAGAACATGGTGTGATCATTTTGATCAAGTAAAGAATTGGGGACATGCTGGAGGGAGCCCCTGCAAAGGTTTATGGGAGGAGATGGGCCAGAGTCTCACAGGTTTGGGTGTAAGGAATGTGTGAGTTTCTTCCTTCTGGGAGATAGTCAAAATACTGATGAGATCTCAAATGCATTGAATTGTGCAGGCTCCAGGGCCATGTACTACAGATACTTCTGTCTTCAATCATTGCTCCAACTCTATCACTGGTCTACCTACATGCAAAGTGATATCTTTTATCTACCTCTCTATCTCATCCCTGTTAGCAACATGCAACTGCCTATGTCTACTCATCAGATGTTTCTCCATGGTCGTGGATGGTAGAGTGCTGAGTGACCCACGGTTTTGATTCTTCAGAGACTGTGAGGTCTCCTGATCTACAGGGCAGAACATAATCAGAGAAAAAGATTGGTGTTGAAAAGATAGGTTTTGGTGTCAGAAGACTACCTGGGAACACTGAAAGCCTTGTACAACTTCAAAATTGAAGTCTATGGCATAGTGGAGCAAATATTAACCTCAGGGTCATGTAGAAGTCAATTCAAATACTGCCTCAGATACCTGTGATAGGGTATCCCTGCCAATGAAAAACTACAAGGATTTCTTAAGTGATTACTATATACCTGGTACTGTGCCAAGTTCTAAGGGTACAAGGACAAGATAAAAAAAAAAGGCAGTCCCTGTCCTCAAGGAGTTTACATTACAATGGCAAAGACAAAACACAAAAAAGAGCTGAATATTTTGCATGGGAGGGAGACACATACATAGGGGGAGGGCAGGTTACTACTGAAGTCTGACAAATAAGTAACAGAGCCAAGAGAGTAATAATGGTTAACCAGCCTGCCCATTCATAAAAAAAGGAAGGCCCTCACCCATGGAAAACAGGGGCTGGAGTGGAGACAGGATGGTCCAGGATAAGAGGGACAAGTCACTTCACCTTTCTGTGTCTCAGTTTCCTCATCTATAATGCAATCAGTGACTTCTGAGATCCCTTCCAACTCCTAAGCTGTGATCTCATTGTCTCCACCTCCTGCTTTTCAATACTGAATTCACATCATTGTTCATGGGTAGCACATGTCTAAAAAGAATTCTCATATTCAAATCATAGATGGATAAAGGGTGATAAACAAGGAGCTGCAAGGGTACTCAGAGGCCATCTAATCCAACCTCTCATTTGATGGAGGAAGAAGTTGTGGTTGAGATAAATGAAATGATTTACCCAGGGTCACATAAGTAATGTGGACAGAATCAGGATTTGAACCAAGGTCCTTCAACTTCACATCTGGAGTTCTTTCCATTGCACCAATACTCAGGAAGTGGTAGGAGGCTCATGCAGATAAAAATGTTGACCACAATCCATTTGCCAGGTCTCAATTAGTCTTGTTGTGACATCTATTTTTAGCCTACAAGCTCCAGTCTCATCTCAGCCCAATTTGGCTTCCTCGTTCTTTCAACTGAACATCATTAATTAAAGGAAAATCAGGTCCTCTCAATTCCCTGAGGCTGAGTGGCACCTCCTCCCACCCACTCTCACCCCCAATGTCGAAGACGGAGACAGAGATTTTCATGTGATCATTTATGCCTAATGGACTTTTCTGAAGAGAAGTAGAATTGTTCCAACTGGAAATTTAATGAGTCGGATCTGAAAACATTTCTGATTCCACTTCCTTCCTCCCACCCTAATAGTGGCCAGTGGAAGCTGCCAGGCTTTCCAAGGCCCCCAAACCTTTTATGAAGAGATGGCATGTTTTTCATTCCTCATGCTGGTTTTTCCTCTTCCCTAGGGGTGGGTGGGGGTCCAACCTGTATAGAGAATTATATGTTTTCTTGGATATTCTGTAAAGTTATTGACCCACTTTAATAATAGCCAAGAGTCAGTGGTCAATGAAAGAGGAAATTTAGTTTTTACACAATTGGCATGTTGAGATATAACAGACGAAGGGATCTGGCTTTTTCAACTGAGCCGCAGAAAGCAAAGATAGAAACAATGACTCAGAGGGAGGAAGACTGACCTCAAATCTGGCCTCAGATGCTTACTAGCTGTGTGACCTTGGGCAAGTCACTTAATCTCTGTCTGCCTCAGTTTCCTAATCAGTTAAAAGAGATAACAATAGTACCTTCTTACCGGTACTGCTTTGACAATGTGACAATGATATCACTTATACAAATTGCATTCCAAATCTTAAAGTGCCATTTAGTTATTAGATAAGAATATTTTGAACAATCAGACTGGTACCAGGATAGAACAGACTGCTTCAGGAGATGGTGGGTTTCCTCCTCTTCAAAGGGGCAATGGCTACTTATTTGACCATGCTGAAAAGACGATTAATGTCTACACATAGGTTGAACCTTAACAGCAGTTCTCAAAGTATGATCTGGAGACTTCAAAGAGTCCCTGACACCTTTCAGGGTGGTTTATGAGATCTAAATTATTTTCATAATCAGACATAATAATTTCTAACATAGGGCAACAAGGTGGCTTAGGCCTAGAGTCAGGAAGACCTGAGTTTAAATCTGGCCTCAGACACTCACCAGCTATGTGACTCTGGACAAGTCACTTAGCTCTGTCTGCCTCAGTTGCCTCATCTATAAAATGATTTGGGGAAGGAAATGGCAAATCACTCCAATATCTTTGCCAAGAAAACCCCAAATGAAGTCACAAAGAGTCAGACTTGACGAAAAATGACTGAATGACAAAAATTTCTAATGTGGTGAATATTGACAGATATAACCCACACAAACAAAAGTATTTAGAGGTTCTCATATTTTTAAGAGTGTAAAGGGTTCAGGAGATGAGAAATGCTGGACTCAAGGGACTCTAATGTCCTTTTTAACTCAATTTTCATGGTCTCCATTAAAGTCTTACCTGTATTTCTCCTTACAGTAGAGAAATTATCTTGAATTCTGGAAAGTGGTACAAAAAACCCAGGAAGATCTTACCAAGACACAATCATAATTCACACTGGGAGAGGACTTTAGGGTTTGCAAAATGCTTTGTTCCCAGCCATCCTGTAGGGTAGCTTGTAAATGTATTACCAGGCCCATCTCCCAGGTAAGCTGAGGTTTGCAAAGTTCTGAGTGCTCAGGATCATACAGAACAAGGCTCACACTCAAACCCAGGTGTCATGACTTCACACCCAATCTATTGCACATTACACCACACTTTCTCAGAAGGTTTAAGTACAATGAGTACAAGTATTTAACATGCACCAACTGCATGCTAGGCACCATGCTCCATTGCAGGGATACAGAAACAAAGCATTTGCAGTGTTAGAAGCCCAGTGATAAAGGGTGTGTTTACTCCCTTAAGGCCAGGTCTCATGTGAAGTTTTCCTTACCCTCTCTTTCTGCTGGTTCTTCCTTACTACCTTCAGATTATCTTCTATTTATTTTCTACACACTTATATTTGTGTGTATTTCTATGTGCTAATACTGTCTCTTCTTACAGAATTGAAGCTAGTTGAGGGAGGGGTATTTCATTTTTGTCCTTGTATCTTCACATCTCACATAATACCTGGCTCAAGGAGACATTTACTGAATGCTTTTTCATTGATTGACTGATTGACCCAACATACATAAGTGTCAGGAGGCACATCACCTAATTTTGGCCATTGGATGACTTCTTTTGATACAAAGAAAGGAAGCCCTGCCCCACCCATAGACCTTTCTTCCCTACAAGAGGGAAATGAGCATCCATTTGATCCATTTACCTGCCATACATTGGAAAGTGTCCAAGCTCTGGAGTCAGAGGAGCTAGGTAAAAGATGCTTACTAACTATGTGACCTTGGGCAATTAACTAACTCTCTGGACCTCAGTGCCCTCCTCTGGAAAATGACAGTGTGGAATAAACAGCCTCCAAAGTCTCTTCCAGCTCTTTCTCTCTGGTCCAAAGGACCTGAGCCCAAGATCCACCTGTGATATTTGAATATTACTTGTTCCCTGCATACCTTGGGAATGGTGTCTGTGTTCTTGGGACTTCTGTTTCCATATCTACAGAAAGAGATAGGGTGGGGTGTGACATGATGAAGTTGTTAGAAGTCTTAGTTCAGGGTTAATTAGTTCAGATGCTTAAATGCTATATGACAATGAACAAATCATTTGACTTCTGTCAGCCTCAATTTCTTCATTTGTAAATGAATTTGATGGACTCTAAAACTTCCTTCCAGCTTCAAATGTATGATCTTATAATCTCATGACAAAATATTCAATCATCTGAGATATTGGAATGAAGAAAGGAAGGGGGATATTAAAACTCTCTCTTAAAACCATCCAAAAAACATAAAGAGTGAAGAGGAAGGCAGAAGATCTAAAGAGTCCTTATAACTCCATGAAACAGTCACCTTCACAATGATGTCTGAATGCCCTAATCCTGTTTTGCAAGGTCTGGGGTAGTTGTGTGGCTACATTGAAATGCAACAGAGAAAGATAACAGAGAATCTGTCATTGACTCACCAACTTGAGTCAGGCCCTGCCTGTTAAATAAGAACACCCACGGAGAAGAGTCCAGTCCAAATCCCACAGTCCTCCGACTGGACAGGGAGCAGGGTGGGTTCTGTGGTTCAAGGCACTGACATCATGGGACATCCACTGGACTCAGAGCAAAATGCCTGTGGCTTGGAGGTCTCCTGGTGGGAGATAGGGCCCTGGGAGTGGCAAGTTCAAATCTTGGCCTTTCTGTTAGAGGAGACACTTGTTTAATTTTCACTAAACAAACCCAAGAGACTGCAGGCCTCCCATGAGAGGTACAGTTCTGGGCAAGAAGTTGATACAAGAATTAGGATTCAGTGCAAGGTAGTGGGAGGTCAAAAGAAGGTCTGAAGTGACATAGACATTCAGAGAAGCACCAGATGGACCATAATGCTGCAGGACTGGGCATTTTTCTCACTTGTGTGGTTGGTCTGGGTGATTTGGCAATTGTACTGAGTGAAACCCAGGGGCCTAAATTAGCTTTGTAATTCTCCTAGCAAAAACCAACTGGACACCATCAGTTGCAATGATTTGGTTTGATATATATATGTCCTTTGGAGAGCTCACATCTGCCACACTTTAAGGATTCATTATTTAATGGGTATCAGTACATCCTTTGATTCAGTCTAATTAAAGAAGTATTCATTGGATGACACCAATAATAGCTAGCAGTTACATAGCACCTACTATGTGCCCAGCCCTGTGCTTACAAATGCTATTTCATTTCATCTTCCTATCAACCCTGGGAAGTAGGTGCTTGGATGTTTCCCATTTTACAGTTGAGGAAACTAAGTCAAACAGGGGTTACATGAATTACCCAGTATCATCAGCTAGTAAGTGTTTGAAGACTGATTTGAACTCAGGTCTTCCTGATTCTGGGTTCAAACTTTATCTACTGCTCACCCAGCTGCTTGCATGCTTCCTATGTGTGAGGCATAGATACTAGAGGTATAAAAATAAAACCAGAACACTTCCTGGAGCTTATATTCTAATAGAGTGGAGGAGGGAGAGTGAGAAATTAAATAGAAAATACATTCAAAACAAAAACACTTAATTTGGCAGGAAGAGAGAATCTAACAACTGGTGGAATCAGGAGGGACTTTCTTGTAGGATGTGGCACATGAGTTAAATCTTCTTGAAAGGATTCCAAGAAGCAAAGGTAAAGAGGAAGAGCCATTCAGGGATGGGGGAGGATATGAATCAAAGGTACAGGGGTGAGAAACGGAATGTCTTTTAAAGGAAACAACAAATGGGCCCATCTGGCCGGGCTACAGGGTGTACAAAGAAGAGTAATGTGCCAGGCTGGAGCCAGGATCCAAACTGGGTGACTTCAAATGCCAGGCAGATGTGTTTGTCTTTTACTCTACAGAGATAAGGAGCAACTGGAACATCTTGAGCGGGGGAGGGGCATGTTTAGATTTTGGCTTTAGCAATATCCATGTAGTAGCTGGGTAGAGGAGGGAAAGGAAGGAGGGAGAGACAAGAAGATGGAAGATGAGCCAGGAGGCAACTGCAGTTGTTCAAATGAGAGGGAGTAAGGCTTTCATCCAGGGCAGTGGCCATTTGTGGGGAATAGTCTACTACCCACAGAGTTTACAGTCAGTGTCATGTCTTTCCATTCCATAGTGCCTGATGATCAATTGTGATCAAAGAAATTCCATCACCCTTTGCCTGACCTTGAGAAGGTCCTAAGTGAATGTTCTGGAATAGTCCCTGAACAAACAACTCAGACTCCATCTCTTGTCTGTAGTCATCTGTTCAACAAAAATTTCTGAAGCACTTACTCTTACCAGGCACTAGGCCAAGTGCTAGGGATACAAAGAAAAGCAAAGGCATAATCTCTGTCCTCAAGAAGCTTATGTTCTAATGAGGGAGACAATATCCAAATATACACAGAAGAGCTAAATACACCGTAGAAGGAAGATGATCTCACAGGAAACAAAGATGAGGAAGGAGAGCATCCCAGATACAGAGAGTAAAGTACAAGGACACTGATTGGTTGGTTGTTGTCCTTTGTCTTAGAAGAGTACCAAAACGACAGGATAAAGTGAAATTTCAGTGTGTCCAGCTGTGACTGATCAGACCAATATGAGCTCAGAATGCTTTACCCCAGCTTGGATAATCCATGTGAACATTTGGGGTGGATACTTCAAATTTGCGCATCCTACATTTGCTTTGTGCTGTCTCGTTTCTGCTTGGCTCATAGACCAAAGCACACTTTCTTATGTGGGCAAGTCATGCTGAGCAGTCCTGCGCCAGTGTCTCCCATGTTGCACAGTCCAATCCAAAGTTCTTGAGAGAGACCTTGAGAGTGTCCTTGTATCACTTCTTCTGACTACCATGTGATTGCCTGCCCCATATGAGTTCTCCATAAAATAGTCTTTTTGGCAAGCGTACATTTTGCATTCGAACAACGTTATCAGATGGCCAATTAAGAATGTCTGAGCCATTATGGTATTGAGAATATTAGTAAAGAAATGTGCAAGTACAAAAGGAGGCAGGATGATCAACAGTAAAATCAAATCATAGATGATGGATAATTCATAAAATCCACTGGGACCCATGCCACATGGAAAAATATAGAAGGAGACCCTCAGGACATTCAGGAGACCTTCCATGTAGAACTTATGAGTAAACAAGGACTTCTGGGAAAATAAAGTTGGAAGTCACAAAACCTGAGAAGCCAAGGATTAGTTTGCCATCTGTAGCACTGAATGGAGGGACCCCCTCCCCATCAATGAGAGCAGAGAGTTTTCAGGCCCCCAGAGAGGCAGGGCCATCCATTTGTGTGTACAAAGATTCTCACCATCAGGATTATGCTATGATTAAAGAGAACATAGTCATCTAATATTTCACAGGCTATGAATGGGCTGTCATTATAACAATCCTGTGGTATAGATAGAAGCAGCATTGTCCCTATTTTATAGATTGCAAAATTGAATATTAGGATAAGTGATTAGCTCCAGGTGTTGCAAGTAAAGTCATAAAAGAGATCTGAATGCAGATTGGCACTTTTCCCTCTCCCTCAACTTTCTTATTTTAAACAAATAAAGAGTTACCTTTTCTCCCTCTTATCCAATTAAACAAATATTTATTAATTAAGAAGTTAAGGATGGATGGATGAATGGATGGATGGATGGACAAATGGATGGAAGGATGGATAGATGGAAAAGTATTTATTAAGAGCTCCCTATGTGCCAAGATCCTGCAGTACAGACTGGAGATTCAAAAATGATCAAGTTGGACAGCTCCTGCCCTCAAGGTTTTTGCATTCCCATGGGGAAAGGCTACACATAAAGGGGAGTTAAGCTAAAAAGTGTGGGGGTTGTATTTATGGAGCAGTGTGATTTGGAAACTAGTGAGATGTTTCACAGCACTCTGCTTCTGGGTAAAACAATAGGAAAACCCATTTTTCAGAGCCCTGGGGTCCAGACATCAGAATTCAACCTCTGGTGAAAAAGATTGAATGACCAGGATATGTGTAGGCCAATGTCCTATAGCAGAAATTGGGGAGCAGTATGGTAGCATGGGAAAAGTGGTTAATTTGGAGTCAAAGGATCTGGGTTCTAATTCTAGCTTTGCTACTTAAAATTTATAGAACCTTGGGAAAGTCACTTTGATTCTACAAACCTGTTAAAGTTCTCTGTTAAAGTGATTGGAGGTTGGACTGGTCGGACTCTGAGGTCTCTTCCAACTCTAAATCTTTTATCGTGTGATTTATGGTCTCACAATATCATGTGATTTATGGTCTCACAATATCATGTGATTTATGGTCTCACAATATCATGTGAGAATCTGCCCCATACAAAAGTGCTGAGTGTCAGCGTCAGCCTTCTTGATGGCAGACAGCAAATCATTCGACCTGTTTGTGAAGACTTTCGCCAGCAGTTTGGCCTTTAAAATGTTCAAAACATACAAACACCATCATGGCTATGGGATGAGTCTTCCACATTTTTTCCTTTCTTTAAAATGAGAGATGACTCTCTCATTTTAAAATAAGATGTTTCCCAAACCTTTCTCAGGCTACTCCCATGATTATCCCATGGCAGTTCTTGTGGGAAGGGGAGAAAGAGGTTACCTGTGAATCATCATGGGGCTACATTCAAAAGCGTAACAGTCCCACAGAAATTCATCTTGAATCACCAGTCTCACTTTTATTTTGTCTCCTTCAGTGGATGGAGGAAGTTAGAGTTTATTTATCAAAGTCAAAATCCTGTCTTCTGTTTGACTAAATCCCCATGAAATTCTCATTATCTGACTGATAAAGATGGCCCTAGGGTCTCACTGGGAGAGCTGATTTGTCATGAAGTCAGCCAGCAGCTAGGGGATCAGGGGGACATATAGCTGTCTCCAAAACCAAAGTTCTTGCTTCATGTAGGCCAGAATATCCACAGCACTAATTCAAAATATTATTGCTAGAAGCTAAAAAAACTCTCCTCATATCAAGACCAGATAATCTGAGCTACCTTAAAACATAGTCACCATTTCAGATTTTTTTTTTCTCAATCCTTTCCGCTCAGAGGTAAAATGAGGCCACTTGAAGGATTGTGAACATTAAAGGAGAGATAAATGGTTTAAGTGGAAACAATACATTGGTCCTGGAGAAAAAAGACCTGTTTTATTAAAAGGCATAGTTAGAATGAACCTTAAGTGTAAAATTCTATGATTTTGTGAAAAGGAACGGAAGTTATTCATTTAGTCAACTGACATATCATGTGTAAGATACTATGGCAGCAAGTGGGGTGGGATTTGTTTGGAATTGTTTTCCAGACTCAGGTTAGATTGTAAGCACCTGACGGTTCAGTTCCCTTTCAGCCTTGATGGTTCACATCTGTCCTAAGTGGTGTGGGTTTCATGCCTACTGACTCTGAGCCAATCAGAAGTCACATCTTCATCATATATACTGGGAGGTTAGTATTTTACTTTGAGGGTTTGCTTATGAGAAGGATCTTGTGATTACCTGGTCAAGACTCTGAGTGGCCATATGTTCAGACCCCTGACTGCTCAGATGTAAAGGCTCTCTCAATCCAGGATGTATGCAAATTATATGACAATATTGCTCTGATTCAGGCAGTGGCGACCTGTCTGTTGATTTTGATAAAGATAAAAAGGTCTTTTGTTGAATGATGGAAGGCTTGGTAGCTTTGAGAATGTAAAAGATAAAAAGGTGTGTCTGGAAGCATTGGTTTGAACTGATTAAAGTGATTGTTGACCCCTCAAACATTGCCTTTCCTTTTACAAATGCAGATTTAAGAACCTGTGATAGTAGCCTCCCTGCCCCCACCCCCCACCCCCACCCATGCATGCTGGGGAGCTTACTGATACAGATACAATTTGAGATACTAGGTTGAAAAGAAAAATAGCAATAAAAACAATCCCTGCACTAAAACAGTTTGAATTTTACAGGACTGGGAATTGGTGCATGGGCACAGATGGGGACTTGTACAGATAAATATGGTCAAGATATATTCAAAATGTATTGGAAATATGCTATACTGGGGGTTCCTTTTGTACATGGATTGGGTTCCCTGACAGCTAAGGTTCCTTCCAACTCTGAGATTCTGTGATTCCATAATATCAGAGGTTCTTCCTGTCTCCAAGCTTTTAAAATACTGTCACACAGAGACTGGATTGCATTGGATCTGTGTGATCCCCAAAGGATAGAACTGGAAACAAGATGTGGGGGGAGGAATTCCATGAAGAAAAATTTAGGCTTGAAATCAACAACAAAATATTCCCAACAGTGAGAGTTTTCCCAGGGTGGAATTGATTGCCTCAGGAATCAATTTCCGGTGGAAATTTTTAAGTCAATTCTTTTTGCACTTTAGAAGCAATTGTTCAGGGGCTGTGTGGAAATGATAGCTTCTAGGGTCCCTTCATACACTGAAATTAGGTGATTCAAGTATCTTTATAGGTTTTTTTTCCAACAACACTCCTTTTACTTGACATCAAACTTTCTTGATGAAAGGGTTAATACCTGTTTCTCTATCTATATTAATTTCCTTCTTTAATCCTGAAGTCTGGTTTCAATGCCTATAAGACAATGTAAGCCACCTTCTCTAAGGTCTCCAATGTCCTCTTCCAAACTCAATCCACATGTCTTTTTCTTTGACTTCATTGCCATCTATTTCTATTTGCATCACATGAGATTTCTTAAACCTTTATTTAGCATTGATTTCCATGTAACTGCATGCTCTTGTTTCTTTATCTCCTAATTTGGCAGTGCTTTTTTCCCATTATCTTTCTTTTCTTTGGAATTATCATTGATTGGCTATGAAACGTAAAGAAAGACAAATCAAATCTTATCAGGAACAAATGATGGATACATCTTCCTCCAAAATCATAGGAATCACATAAGTAATAAGCAGAATTTAAAAATCATCTATCCCAACCTTCTCATTAATTTTAGGATGAAACCAAGATCAAAGAGGATAGATCTAGAGAAGGAAGAGATTGCTGAGAGGTTAAATGAGTTCTCTGACACCATGCTCATAGTAAATAATACAAATAGGATTTGAGTCTACTGTAGTAAAATCTCAAAACTCATAAAATTTAAAGAAGGAAAGGGCATTAGAGATAAATGAATCCCATACACTCATTTCATAGAAGAGGACATATAAGAAAGTGATATGACCTGCCCAAGTCACATATGTTGTGAAGAAAGAAACCCAGATTGTACCAAGGTCTTTTGACTCCAAATCCAATGCTCTTTCTGTTACCTCATGAAAAAAATTTCCCATTGCCTGATGAATTCTATTCCAAACACTTCAACCTCACTTTCAGGGTCTGCCATCAATTTTCCCACTTTACTGATCTGAACTTTGTTTCATATTGTTCTCTCATGTGGCTGGGAAGCCTTCATATTTTAAGTTCCTCAACCTCATCTATCACTAATATTCTTACAGGAGCCACAAACTTGGGAATTATCCAATAAATACCTATGAGATTACATTCTTAAGTGCCCTCCCTCTTGTTATCCACAGATATTCTAGTGATTTGCCTTTAATTATGTGTTTCACCTAGCTGATATGATAGAAAAAAAATGTTAGAGCCAGGAAGACCTGATTTTGAGTCCTACTTAACACACCTACTAGTTTCATGACCTTTTCTTCATCCAATATTATCCATCTGCAAAGTGGCTATTAAGTGTCAATTAAGACAGTCAACAAGCATTTATTAAGGACTATGTATCAGGAATTAGCTAAATGTTAGGGATACAAAGAAAGAGCAAAATAGCCCTTGCCCTCAAGAAGGTTAGATTCTAATGGGGAGACAACATAACAAAATGCATACAAAGCCAAAGTGGAATGTGCTTTGAAAACCTTAAAGCATCATATAAATGCTAGCTATTATATTATAATTGCTATTATAGTAACCCTGGTATATTTGGGAAATTGGGAGGCTTGGAGAAGAGGTAGAATGAAAAGTTGGAGTCAATGAGATAAAGATGACAGGTGGCCACAAGAAGGTAGCTTTAGTCAATGCTTACTTGATTTCTCTTCCCTCAACCAACCAGAATGTCTTTGAACTGGAAATGACAGAGCAATAGAGAGCAAAGGATAGTGGGAGTCTAATTACCAACTGAAGGAAGAAAATAGTAATCACACAATAAGCATTTTTTTTTTAAATCTGACCTCTCCTTGTCCCATTCAAGCTGGAAATGCAGGCCTATCGAGGGGTCTTCTCTCACTCTATTCTATTTCAGGCCTGGCCTGATTCTCCCTTCCATGGGCAACATGGTCCCCAAATTAATGCTAAATTCATGAGCATTGATCAGATTAATCCACAGTAGCATAGAGTTTCCAAGTTCAAGAAATCTATCCATCTCAGACTCCCTTGAAGCTGGGATTTATAGGCTGGACCACTGTGTCCAGCATCAAGCACTTCTTAAGGATCTACTATGTTCCAGGCACTGCATTCCATTCTGGTGATACAATGGGAAAAAAAAATGAAATAGCCCTTATCCTCAAGGAATTTACATTTGATATTGGAAGACAACAAATGCAAAAATACACTAACAAGGTATATAAAAATATTCTAGGAGAACACCCAGTTCCTTTGGCAATTTCAATTCACCTACTCAGTGTGAGCTATATCTTCAGGCACCCAAAGAACTGAAAGATAAAGACTGATCAGCCATTGTCAGTGATCTATCAAAAATTATTGAGAACTAAAAAGGTGTCATAGAATGGAAGAAGGATAAAAGAGGTTTTATGCTGGTTAGCCTTTATGTAGTGCTTTATGATTTGCAAAGTACTTTAGAGATATTATCTCATTCTATCCTCACAACAATCAGAGGAGGTAAGTGCTATCATTATCTACATTTTATAAATGAGGAAACTGAGGCAGACAGAATTTAAGTGATTTCCCCGGAGTCACATAGCTATTTAAGTGTCTTAGGCTAGAAGTTACCTCAAGTCCTCCTGACTCTAGATACCATGTTCTATCCACTGCATCACCTAGCTACCTTAAATTATGGCTTGAATTGGAAGGAAAGGGGGGGTTAAATAATAATAGAGTATGAAAATCACAGACTAATGAACTCTAATTGCTAGGAAAATTCCAGACCAAGTTACTAAATGGATGGCTAGTAAACAGCCAGAAAAGGAGACAATGATCACAAAGAAATGACATTTCATAGGATCTCTTCAGCTGGTGTCATGTCTACTCCATTCCAGAAAGGAATCTCCATTACAACATATCTGAGAAGTGGCCATTTAGTCTCTGCTTAAATACCTCCAAGAGCAGGCAATTCACCACATCTGGAAGCAACCTGTTTGGATTTGGAATAATTCAAATTGTTGGAAAATTCTTCTTGGGGACAACAAAGGCTGAATTTTCCTCTTTGCAACCTCTCTCCCATGCTCTTAGGTCTGCACTCTAAGGCCAGAAAGATCAAATGTAATGCTGTTTCTACGTTGTAGTCTTTCAAATATTTGAAGACAGTTCTTATAATCCATCCTTATTCCCAAGTCTTCTCTCCTTCCTGCTACACAATCTCAGATACTGCAACTGAACCTCACTTGATATAGTCTCAGGGCTCTTTTCAGAGGTTGGCCTCCTATGGACACTTACCCGATTATCAACATCCTTCACTTGTAAGACGTTTCGGGTTACTAGACTTGTAAGGAAAAGAAATTCTTTAGATAAAATTCATCTAGGTTTTAGCAAAACACTTGATAAAGTCTTCCTTACTAGTTTTATGGGAGATGGTGGAAATGGATAGATAGATGTAAGCTAGATGATATTATAATACATTTTATTACAGATGATAATATAATAGTCTGATAAACCAGCCAAATAGAGAGAAGCTCATCATCAGAAGGTCGACCATTGCTGGAGGGAATTGGAGGAATGAACTTCAATTAGAGTAAGCCACTCCACTATCTCAAATCATGACTAGCCTTCAGATAGAGAGGTGATGGACTAAATATTCATACTGGGATGCAATTTGGGGCTTGCTTAAAGCAGAATTTGGCCTGCTTGATATCTACATTTGTGATAAGGGTTACACACACACACACACACACACACACACACACACACAGATACACACACACATTGGGGAGTTTAGGTGGGAGATAAAATAAATGCTTAGTAATTTTAAAAAGTAATTTTAAAAAAGAAACATTCTATACCTCTAAAAACATAAGCATGATGCCACCATCTGTCTCTATGAACAGAGCACCCATGCCAATGAAATCTCAGTTCCTTGAATTATTGAAGCAAATATTATGTTGTTTTGGTAGGATTGATTAGCCCTCCATAACAATTGCTTGCAGTAGGTTGACAGGCTTCCTCTGCTCTTAGAAATTCTGTTGAATCCTTTCCTTGAATCTTCTCTGCCTGGAACTTCCCCTTCCAAATGATGTTCTACACTCCCTCTACAAAATTGCAACAGCTTCTACAAAACAAAACAAAAAAAAAACCTTAGTCTTAGAGAGTGACCTAGGGCACTGTGACATTGGAGGTGCAAACCATTCACATGTGACTGAGGAAGACAATATCCCTGTCAAAAAAAATGCTTTCATCCACCTCAGTGCTCCCCTAACATCTGGGGGACCTCAGGCTATTCTAGTACTCTAGTATTCAACATTTCCTTCATAATTTTAGTGTCACATTCCTGGAACTGTTGGTTGCTAAATTATTTTAAAGAAGTCAGTTGTTTCTTTGTATCCTTCTCATGTCCCATATTCATAGGTCTCCCTAAGCCTTGTGCCTTCTCTCTATCTCTGTGTATACCTATCGCTATATAGGCATAGGCCTGTCTCCAAACCTGCCTCTCACTGTTGCTCTGTTTATGTCTCTGTATCTATCTCTGTCTGTGTCCATGCCTATATCCATTCCTGTCTCCCTCTGTCTCTCGTTGTTACTTTCTTTCTGTGTATGAGAAGCATGCTTACTCTAGAAAGAAAATACTAGTTGTGAAACCCAGAAAATTCTCTTTCTATTTATTTTACATTCCTTGTGAATGGACAACTCCCTAAAGGAGTACAATTACCCAGACAAGGGCATGGTTTTTTATGCCCTGTTCCTGATTCAAATTTCCCTCTTTGCTCTCCATTGACTAGATAGAACCTCCTAAACTGCCCATTTCATATTCTTCTCCTTGATATGTTCCTCCTTCCTCATCATGTATTACATGTGCCCTTAATTAGCTTACTCCACCTTGGGAGTGTATTGGATAATATTAAATGGTTCCTTAAGTATATACATACAAGCTTCTGACCTTTACCTTGATCAGAAGCCTGGTTCTGGTAGGTCACAGCTCCAGTTAGAACCTGTGACTTATATCCTGTTGTCACTCCCTAAGGAAGCAAAATTCCTTTCTTTGTTCCTCACAGTGTTATTTTGTCTCTCTCCATCACTTTTTCTCTGTGTGCCTCTGTTTCTGTGTCTCTATTTTGTCTTTCTTTGTCTCTATCTCCATCTCTCTTCTTCCCATTCTCTTCTCACTCTTTTCCTCTCTCCATGCATCTTCTCCCTTTCTTTCTTTGTCATTGTTTATCTCTGTCTCTGTGTCTCTCTATGTCTGTCTCTGCCTTTGTCTCTATAACTTTCTATTTCTCTGTATTTCTCTCTCTTTGCCTCTCTCTCCATGCCCCTGACCTTTGGTTTTATCAGTGTAGGAAACTCTTAGTCAGCATATACTCCCTCTGTCTAAGCAGAAGAGCACCAACTAAGCAACTTCTAGTCCCCAACAGTTGCCTGAAGGCACTGAGATGTTTGGTGACTTGCCAAAGGTCACACAGCCAGCATTGGTTAGAGGCAAGAATTTCAGTCAGCTCACTCTAACTCCAGAATTTTTATCTACAACATCATAGCTGCCTCTCATAATCATTCTTCATTTTCAATAAAAGATTGAACCATCTAGAAGAAATCCAAGAAATCAACAGTTAATAGGGGGGGAAAATTATCCAACTCACTAATTATCAAAGAAATGCAAATTAAAACAACTCTGATCTTCTGTCTCACACCTATCAGACTAGCAAAGATGACAGAAAACAAAACTGATCATTGTTGAAGGGACTTCAGGAAGACAGACAGACTTTTAGTGGAACTGTGATTTGACTTTACCACAATCTCTATGTCCTCAAAGTCTTCCTTTGGTATTCTTTGGACCAACAATGTCACTACTCATCCCATATCCCAAAAAGCTTTGAAGAAAAAGCAAAAAAAGAAAATGTGTAAACAAATGTATTTATAGAAGCTGTTCTTGTTGCAGTCAAGAACAGGAAATAAAGTGGGACAGGGAGGGGTAGGTATTACACATCAATTAGGTACTGGCTAAGAAATTTTGCATTTGAATATAATGGGTATTATCATAACAAATAATGAAAGGTACCATTTCAGAGAAGCCTGGGAACATACATATAAACTGATTCACACTCAAGTGATAAGAATTAGGAGAATAACTTATACGATAACAGCAATATTGTAATGAAATAACTTGGAAAGATTTAAGAATTCTGGTCAATGCGATGACAAAATATGTCTCCAGAAGACTTATGATAAAACATGTTAGCCACCACCTTAAAGAGAGATGATAGATACAGAGTGCAGAAAGAGGCAGATATACCTTGGACTTGAAAAACTAGAAAAAGAATAGATTTCTTTTATTTTTTTTACAAGGATTGTTTTCCTTTTTTACACAGAGGGAGATTTCAGGAAGAGAGGATCCAGAGATAGTGTTTAAAAGAAAGAAAACAACAAAAAAGGGTCATAGAACCATTTTTTCTAGTATAGAGAAAGCAACAGAAGGAAGTTCAAAGGGAAGCACAGACAAGTGGGACAGCTTTGAAAGTGATAGATTAAATTAATTATAATTAGGTTATAATTATATAATCTATAATTAGATTAAATTAATTATAAACATTTTTTAAGAGGCAAACTGTAGTAGAGATTGATGGCTTCACATATAATCATCTGTTTCTTTTACTTTGTATATGCGGGTATACATGTATAATGGGGGTCTGCCTCAGATGAAGACCCCCATTAGTTTCCTCAGCGGATGCTTCTCATCTGCTCAGAAGATGGTAGTGGGCTTGCTTCCAGGAGAATTATGTTGCTAGGTAAGGAAAGTATCATGGATAGATTGTGCAGAATGTGTAGATATTGTATAACTAATTCTATCTGTCATTGTGCAACTCCACATTGGGTAACTAATTCCATTTGACAAACTATTTAATGAAGTAAAGGCACTCTGATGGCATCAGCATTATTCGTAAAGACTTGCTAATGATTCTTCTAACTTTATTATATGATTCCTTAGCCCATAGCTTCCACAAGAGATCCTCACTAATGCAACATGACCCCAAGAAATAGTCTTTGATTCGTTCTTTTCCATTCTAGATGATAAGAAAGGAGTCTTTAACCTGAGAAGCTTTGAAAAGTCAAGTAAGTGAACCTCAGTAATCCAGGAGGAGAAATTTCTGATAGGTTTTTCAGCCAATACAGCCTGAAGAGTAAAGCTTCACACCTCTGGGAGTGACCCAGCCCAGTGGTAGCTGAGATAAGAACACATCCAACAGAGGAATGGCCTTTGAATATGAACTGGGTGTGACTGACACTATGTAAGGACTGAGCTCAGTCTTGAACTTACCCAGAATCCAAGGTGTTGTAGAGGAGAGTATGTCTTCTGAGGTATTGGGGAGGAAGGACATCTTGGCATATTTATCTTACTATATTTTTAAGGTAAACGTATTTTTGTAAAAGCTAATAGACATTAAGTGGTTGAATGGAACTGGAGTGTTAGGGACTGATTGGGGGAAACACAGCCAGTGGGGGCTTGTGATAGCAGTAAAGAAAAGAGAGTCCCCAACCCCTAAGGGTTATACTCTGGAACAGTTAAGGAAATATGTAGCAGCCTGGTTCAGGGAGAGATGACCAGAGCACATGTACTACAATGGAAATATTCTCTATTTTTCACTGTTTGATAAATTTACAACAAAAATAAGAATAAGAATAATAAATATAAATATATAATGAACATAATATAATATTTTATAATAAAATAAAAATAAGAGTAAACTACTTGGACCAAGAACTTCCGGCCTGGTAGGATTTCTCAGGGCTTACATAATAGATTTCAATATCTCCCATTGCATAGCTCAATTTTGGTCCTCAAGAGCTCTACCTTGGAAGACCTAGACTATCTATGATAACAACGATGATGATTTTAGCAATATAACAATAACTCGCACCTTGGTGAATAGAGGGCAACCCTCTTTCCCTATGTCTACCCTACGAGGTCAGTTGGACAAGTTTTGATATTTTGATATTTCCTAATGTCCTTCAAACCTCAGTTCAGCAACTGACTCCTATCTGAGGTCAGTTTTGATCTCCCAAACCCTAGGACTTACCTTTCCCCCCAAAAAATTACCTTGACTTTCTTTTCTGTGTATTTTAATATATTAACTTATATACATATTTATTCCCCAATAGCATGGAGTTTGAAGGCAGGAACTTTTTCATTTTAATTTGCTGCTATCCCTATAATCTAGCACAGTATTGGCAGGTAGTAGTTACTTAAAAATGCTTATTGACTTGTTGATGAAGAAAGATGTTTCGAGAGCAACAGCATCACAGAGTAAGTTAACAGCCTTCAAGAACTTCAGAGCTTTGAAGGTAGGCCACCTGGAAAATGTAATAAGCAGGTTCTTCTCTCCATCCTGGGGCAGTGGGGGTAGAGAACAAGAAGCAATGGGTAAAACCTCGTATATTTAGACTCACTGTTGGAGGATCTGAACTTCTCTGACTCAGTTTCTTCAACTGGGCTCTTGAAAAAAGACTGTTCTAGGTATGGAATTGATATTTGCAATCCATGGCCCTCCTTCTCAAGCAACAAATCTGCTTTTAATCAAAGGAGTCCTGCCTTATTAAAAACCTGAACAGACAAAACAAAACTCCTCAACTCGGTCTCAGGTTTTGTTATATTCTTTCGTTTTTTGTCTCTCTATCTGTATTCCCTGTATCTGCCTAGGGAATGGAAAGTAGGTCTCAGTCCAATGAGACATGGCTTCCAATCTTACCTGTGACAGATATACTTGACTGGGTGACTCTACAAAAGCTGTTTAACCTCTCAGTGATCTGTCTATATGTTGCCAAGAAGATGTTTCTTTTATAATACTATGTCCATTTTAAAATGGATTTTGTTCCACGTTGTCAGAGAGTTTCTCCATCTGGGAGACATAACAGTGGAATTATAGGTATATTCCCTATTCCTATTCCCGGCGGTTAGCATAAAAGTACTTAATAATTGCTTGTTGGTTAATGGATTGCTGATTGGCATCCAAATATTTTCTGATTAGAGCTGAGTGCCAGCTTTTGAGTCAGGAAGATTCTTTTTCGTAACTTCAAATCTGGCCTCAGATACTAGCTATGTGACTCAGGGGAAGTTATTTAACCCTGTTTGCCTCAGTTCCCTCATCTGTAAAAGGACCTGAAGAAGGAAATGGAAAACTGCTCCATTATCTTTGCCAAGAAAACTCCAAATCAGGTCATGAAGAGTTGGATGAAACTGAAAAAAATGACTAGATAGAGCTGAATGAATACATATGGGAGAAGGATAATTGGGGAGCAAGGGATATTATTCATTATCATCCTTTTTTCCAAACATCTTGAACGGATCAGACGAATTTTTGATATTACCAAGGATTGCTCAGACATCAGGCTCCTAAAAAGTGGACAAAGATTTGAGTAAATGCCAGCTTCCCCTTAAGCCAGCTTCCTTTGACTAACAAATCAATTCAGCTTTGAGAAAGAATGCTGTTGAGGGAATTCCCTTCCAGCTCTGAGCTTCTGTGATTCTGGTAAAATGTGACCCTGAAGGGTTGAACTTTCCATTCATTAAATCCCATGAGTGCTGGACCAAGCACAGGGAGTCTAGGCCCAGAGGGGGGGAAATCCTGAATCTAAATTCCCTTAGAGAGGGAGAATCCCAGTTATGGTTTTATTAACCTCTAGGGTGTCCCCATTCATTTAAGAGGTGTCATGGAATCTCTGCATTCTGTAGATGACTAGTCTCTGAAAAATTGAAATTGAAGTTCACTTAGAGTGCAATAGAGAAACACAAGGTGAATGTTGGTTAGTTGCAACACTCTAGAAAGAAGAAATGATGGAGGAGAAAGGGTGTAAGGGATAATTTCAAGGAAATAATTGTATGCACTGATAAGAAGATGACCTAGTAGCATGGAAAAAGAAAGAGATGATAGATAAATGACTGGTATCTTTAAAATGCCAAGAGAAAGCAGGAAGGTCTCAAGCTCATTCTGGACCCCCTGTCAAACTCCTGGAAAGCCAAAAGCAAAAATTCCAGAGAAAGACCAGAAAAACCAGGCACTATGGGGATGGAATGAGGGACAATCTGTTTCACTGGAGAAAAAGCCCCCACTGATGAGCTCTTATGACAATAAATCAAGAACTAAACAGGAGTCATGTAATATAATACCCTTATTTTACAGATGAAAAATCTGAAATGCCTGTACTTCATCAGACTCTTATTAAAAGAATAAACTTTTTTAAGGCAATCAAGGTTAAGTGACTTGCCCAGGGTCACATAGCTAGTAAGTGACTGAGGCCAGATTTGAATTCATGTCCTCCTGACTCCAGGGTCAGTGTTTGATCCACTGTGCCACCCATCTGTCCCATAAGAAGCTCTTGATAAAATTTCTTCTTTTATTCATGTCTTAGCCAAATAAAAGGTGTAAAAAGAGGAAGAGTCCTGACATTAGAACCTAGTCAATTTCAACTATAACTATTATTAATATTTTGTTATTGTATAATTAAATCTTGCTTTTTCAATCAACAAAAATCTACTTTCTCTCCTTCTTATCTCCTCTTCACTTCCCCCCAAAAAAAGTAAAATATCCTGTTATAAACACACACACACACACACACACACACACACACACACACACACACACACACACCTGTCAATGAATGGATAGATAAATGTGTGGATGGCTATATGTTCAAGTAAGACAATTCTAATTGGCTATATCACTCTCCTAGCCCTTCTTTTTGTCATGGATAGCTCCTCTGCATATACCTTTGATCTCATTCCTGCTGTCTTCTCTAATAGATTGCCCCTATTATTCTATCTACTATCTCTCATTTCAGTTTCTTCTTATCTACTGGCTCCTTCCTGGCCAAATAAAAACATACTAATGTCTGCCTCTTCTGCAAAGCATCCTCATCAAATCTTCCTATCCTCACCAATTATCATCCTATATGTCTCCTTTACAGCTAAAATCCTTGAGAAAGACATCCACACTCTACAATATCCTAATTCTCTGCTAAACCCTCTACAATCTAGCTTTTAACCTCTCAGTCAACTTAAACTGACCTCTTCAAAGTTTCCCATTTCCAAATTGAAGGACTTTTTCTCAATTCTCCTTTTTCTTGATCACTCTACAGCTTTTAACACTGTTGCTCAATGACCTTCTCCTCCTGGAGTCTCTCCTCCCTATGTTTTCATAACACTCATTTCTCCTGGTTTGGCACCTTCCTCTCCAACCACTCCTTGCCTCTCTTTGCTCGTTTCTCAACCATATCATTCCCACTTGCCTTGGCTGATCACCAGATCTCTCTGGACTCTCTTTTTTCTCCTTTTATGTTATTTCATATGGTGATCTCATCAGCACCCATATTTTCAATTATCCTCTCTATGCAAATGATTTTTGGATCTATATAGATAGCCCTAGTGTCTCCTGATTTTTAGTCTTTCATTACCAAATGGCTCCTGGATATTTTAAGCCTGA
>CM053769.1:104908012-104946759 GCA_028658325.1 Potorous gilbertii
CCTATTTTTCAAGGTGTTATTTTCTTCAGCATTTTTTGGGTCTTCTTTATCAAGGTATTGACCCGTTTTTCATGCTTTTCTTGCATCTCTCTCATTTCTCTTCCCAGTTTTTCCTCCACCTGTCTAACTTGATTTTCAAAATCCTTTTTGAGCTCTTCCATGGCTTGAGTCCATTGAATATCTATTTCAGATGTTTGGGATACAGAGGCCTTGACTTCTCTGTCTTTACCTGATGGTAAGCATTGTTCTTCCTCATCAGAAAGGAAAGGAGGAAACATCTGATCACCAAGAAAGTAACCTTCTATGGTCTTATTTTTTTTCCCTTTTCTAGGCATTTTCTCAGCCAGTTACTTGACTTCTGAGATTCCTGTCCTCCCCTGCCTAGATCTGCCCAGCTAGTGCTTGGAGTCTGAGATTCAAATGCTGCTCCCCAGCCTCAGGGCTTTCAGTGGCAGGTGGGGCTACTATTCAGGGTAAGATTAAACTCAGGTTCTCAGGTGGGGGCAGGGCTCCCTCCCAGGCTCAGTTCCCTCAGGGGGTTTATGCGGAGACCTTCAGTAATGCAGCGCAGCTCCTGTCTGCTGCTTCCCTCCACTGCTGCCTCCTGAGGGGGCCTGAGTTATGGAGACACCCCGCTCCCCTCTCAGCCAGCCCAGAAGTCTCTCTCACTGACCTGTAGCACCTGTGGGTGGAGGGACCTTCGTGGCCGCCGGAGATTTCGTCCCTGAAGCCTGCTCAGATCTGCTCCTCCTGGTTCCATGCAGCCAGGGCAAGGCTGGGCTCCACTCTGGTCCAGTGCATGATGGACCTTTGGTGTTGGTTTTTCAGGACTCTCTGGAGCAGAAATCTCCTCCACTCTGTTGTTGTGCAGCTTCCACTGCTCCAGAATTGGCTTGGAATTCCTTTTAACAGGTAATTTATGGGCTGGGGGTTTGGAGCTAGCATATGTGAATCTTTCTACTCTGCCATCTTGGCTTCTCCCCCTCCTCTTCATTTCTTAGAGCAGAATAGTATTCCATCACAATTATATCCCACAACTTGTTTAGCCATTCTCCAATTGATAGGCATTTAGTTCCTTTTTGTTACTATTAGTTTATTTGTTTTCAATTTTCTACAATCACTTCCATAAGTTTTAGGTTTTCTCCATCTCCCTCCCCAAGATGGCATGCAATCTTATATGGGTTCTACACATACATTCTTATTGATCACATTTTTTCACATTACTCAGGTTGCATCTAAGACTTAAAATGAATGGGAGAAACCACGAGAAAAACCCAAACAAAACAAAACATAACACACGAGAAAATATTTTGCTTCATTCTGTGTTCCACTTCCATAGTTCTTTCTCTGGATGTGGATGGCATTTGGCCTCAAGAGTCCTTTGGGAATGTTTTTAGGTGCCTGCATTGCTGTGAAAGACTAAGTCTACCAGAACAATTCCTCACACACTGTGGTTGTTGCCGTGTACAATGATCTCCTGGTTCTGCTCCTTTCATTCAACATCAGTTCATATAAGTCCATCTAGGTCTTTCTGAAGTCTTTCTGTTCATCATTTCTCATAGCACAATAGTATTCCACTATATTCATATACCATAACTTTTTCAGACATTTCCCAATTGAGGGGCATCCCCTCAATTTACAGTTCTTGATCACCCCATAGAAAGCAGCTGTAAGTACTTTAGAACATATAAATTCTTTTCCTTTTTCCCTGATCACTTTGAGAACTATTCCTCATGGTGGTATTCCTGGATCAAAGATTAGAAGTAGTTTTATAACTCTTTGGGCATAATTCTAGATTAGT
The DNA here is from genome assembly GCA_028658325.1 of Potorous gilbertii. NCBI lineage: Eukaryota > Metazoa > Chordata > Mammalia > Diprotodontia > Potoroidae > Potorous > Potorous gilbertii. The sequence continues at coordinate 104,909,814 of CM053769.1, forward strand.
CTTCATAAAGATTGGATTAGCTGATGGTTCCATCAGTAGCATGTTATTGTCCTAATTTTTCCGCATCACCTCCAACATTTGTCATTTTCCCCTTCTATTATTTTAGCCAATGCTTTAGTTGTGAGGTGACATCTTCAAGTTGTTTTAATTTGTATTTGTCTAACAGTAATGATTTAGAGCATGTTATACAAGTATAAAGTGCGTTTTCTTCATATATTTTCGATATGTATGAAGGCTTTATCTGACGAACTGCTTATAAATCTTCCTCCCAATTTTCTGCTTTCCTTCTGATCTTTGCTACATTTGTTTAATTGTTACAAAACCTTTTTAAATTTAATGTAATCAAAATGGTCCATTTTGCACCTACCTTTGCTCTCTATCTTTTGTTTTATTCGTTAATTGTTCACCTTATCGTAAGTTTGATAAAAAATATGTTCCATGTTCTAATTTTCTTATAAAATCTCTCTTTATATCTAGGTCATGTATCCATTTTGACTTTATCTTGGTAATTGGTATAAGATATTGGTCTATGTCCAGTTTTTGCTTTCCAATTTTTCCAACAACTTTCATCAAATAATGAATTCTTGTCTCAAAATCCTAGGTTTTTATACTTGTCAAATACAAGGTTACTCTATTTATTTGCTGCTGTAAATTGTATGCCTATTTTATTCTCCTGGTTTACCTTTCTATTTCTTTGCTAGTATCAGATAGTTTTGATAATCCCTACCTTATAATTTAAGACAGAGTACTGCTAAACCTCCTTCCTTTAAATTTTTCATTATTTCATTTGTTATACATGACTTTTTCCAGATGAATTTTGTTATTATTTTTTCTAATTCAGTAAAATAACTTTTTTATTATAAATTTATTATAATTTTTGGTAATTGAGATGGCATTAAATATTTAAATTAATGAAGGTTAAAGTGTCATTTCATTGTATTGGCAATGCCTACCCATGAACAATTAATATTTATCTGACTATTTAAATCTGATTTTATTTGTTTAAAAAAAATTAGGAGGTGGAGACAAGATAGTGGAGTAAAAGCAAGGAATTCCATGAACTCTCCTCCAATGCCCTCCAAATATCTGGAAAATTACTCTGAACAAATTCTAGAGCTACAGAACCCACAAAATGGAAACAAATCCCCAACCCAAGACAACCTGGAAAGTTCACAGGAAGGGTCTTTCACACTGGGCAGGGAACACAGCACAATCCCACATGTGCTGCACAGACACAGAAGTGCCAGAACAGATCAGGGGACTGAATCATTGGCAGATGTGGCAGTTTCCAGACTTTTCAACCCACAAAGCAAAAAGGTCAGTGGGAAAACTCTGTGGGATGTAGGTGAAAGGAACGTGGTCTGGCTGTGCCTGGCCCCAGCCCCAGGGCAGTAAGGATTGTGGCTGTGGCAGCAACAGCAGCAGCAGCAACAGCACAGGCTACTTCTGGAACTCTGGCCACATAGATGGTGGAGGATGGAATGACTAATACAAAATTTCTGAAACCTAGGACAATACACCCACTCCCAACCCCACCACCATTAGAAGCAGTATTATGATAGTTGGAGGAGATGGATTGATAGATAGATCAATAGACCAATAGATAGAGGGCACAGGTTGAGTTGAATATGAAAGGATGATATCTAAAACTAAAATTAAGGGGTGAGAGAGGACTATATTGGGAGGAGAAAGGGAGAGATAGAGTGGGCTAAAATTATCTCACATAAAACAGGCAAGAAAAAGGTTTTACAATGGAGGGGAAGAGGGGGGAGGTGAGAAGGAATGAATGAAATTTACTCTCATCAGATTTGGCTAAAGGAGGGAATATCATATACATTAAATTGTGTATCTCACCCTACAGGCAAGTGTGGGGGAGGGATAGGAGAGGGGTAATGATAGAAAGGATGGCAGATTGGGGGAGGGGGTAATCCAAAGCAAATTCTTTAGAAAAGGGACAGAAGGAAAGGAGAATATAGAATAATTGGGGGTAGGCTAGGATGGAGGGAAATAGTCTTTCACAATGTGACTACTATGAAGGTGATTTGCATAACTATACATATGTGTCCTATATTGAATTGCTTGCCTTCTCAATGGGAATGGGTGAGGAGGGAGAAAAAAAGAGAATTTGGAACTCAAAGTTTTAAAAACACATGTTAAAAATTGTTTTTACATGTAACTGGAAAATAAGATATAAGGGCAATAGAATATAGAAGTCTATCTTGCCCTTCAAGAAAGTAAAGGAGAAGGGGATTAGAGTGGATATAATAGGGAGGGCAGATTGGGGGAAGGAGTAATCAGAATACATGCTCTTTTTGGGTGGGGGGAGGGTAAAGATGGGCAGAAAATGCAAATCAAAATCTTGTGGAAATGAATGTTGAAAACTAACAATAAATAAACCAATTGAAAGAAGAAAAATGGATTTTGTCACTAATTATCACTGAAAGAGTAAAATGGCTTTTTTGTGCAAAAAAGTTTGTTTGTAATTTTGTTTATATAGTTCCTATATTTGTTTTTGCAAATGTACTCCCAGGTATTTTATACTGCCTGGGAATATTTTAAATGGAGTATTTTTTTTTTTACAATCTCTTCTTGCAGTGTTTTGCTTGTGATATATAGGAATGCTGCTAATTTATGTGGATTTACTTTATGTTCTGCTACTTTGTTAAAATTATTAATTGTTACAACTAGCTTTTTAGTTGAGTCTGTAAGATTTTCCAAATATATAATCGTATCATCTGCAAAGAGATAATTTTATTAACTCATTCCCTATTCTGATTCTTTCTGTCTCTTTTTGTTCTCTTATTACTATTGCTAAGATTTCCAATATAATATTGAATAATATTAGTGAGAGTGAGCATCCTTATCTCACACCTGCTCTTACTGGAAAGGCTTCTAGTTTATCCTCATCACAAATAATGCCTGATAGTTTTAGATCAACGCTTTTTAAAATCAATTTAAGGAAAACTTCACTTATACCAATACTTCCAAATTTTTAAAAAATACAAATAAGTGTTGAACTTTATCAAAAGCTTTTTCTGCATCAATTGATAAGATCATGTGATTTAAAATTTTTTATTGTTAATGTAATTAATTATGTTAATAGTTTTCCTTATTAGAAACCATCCCTGCATTCCTGATGTAAATTACATTTTATCATTTAATTCACAAATTTTGTAATATATTGTTGCAATCTTTTAACTATTACTTTTTTCAGGATTTTTGCATCCTTATTCATTAATGAAATTGGTCTACAATTTTCTTTTTCTGTTTTTACTCTTCCTGGTTTAGATATAAGTATCATATTTGTTTCATAAAAGGAGATTGGCAGGATCCTTTCCTTACTTAGTATTTTAAATAATTTCTTTAATATGGATAATAGTTGCTCTTTAAATGTTTGATAGAATTCACTTATAAATCCAGTTGTTTCTGGTGTTTTTCTTTTAGCTCATTTATAAACTGTTCAATTTCTTTTCCCAAAATAATTGGTCAAAACAACTCCTTATAGTTGTTTCAATTTCATCTTTATTGATGATGTATTCACTCCTTTCGTTTTTGATACTAGTGATTTGGTTTTCTTCTCTCAATCGAATTTACCAATAATTTATATTTTTATAATACCAACTCTTAGTTTTAGTTATGAATTCAACATTTTTACTCTAAATTTTATTAATCCCACCTTCAATTTTTAGGACTTCCAATATAGTGTTTACTTGAGGATTTTTCATTTGTTGTTTTCCTAGTTTTCACTTTTTAAAATTGCACACCCAATTTATCAGTCATCTCTGCATCGAGGTAAGTGTTTAAAGACATTAATCTTTCTCTAATCTCTGTTTTGTTGTATCCTTTAGGCTTGATATGTTGTCTCATTGTTGTCATTCTCTTTAAAGAAATTGTGGATTGCTTCTATGATTTATTTTTTAACTCACATATTCTTTAAGATTAGATTGCTTAATCTCCAATTCATTTTTAATCTCTGTTTCTTGCTCTCTGATTTAATATAATTTTTATTGCATTATGATCTGAAAAAGGATACTTTTAATATTTCTGCTTTTAACTGCACTTGAACCTATTGTGAAGAAGATTCTTGTTCATATATTCACTGAGATTCTTTCCCATCTTGCAATTCTGTGATTCTATGTCTCTTATTTTCTATCAATGGAGGTCATGAATTGGAAGGATGGTTGGTTCATTGTAGAAGGGATTTGTATTCAACCTGAGATTGAAATAGACTGCCTCAGAAGTATGAGGACTCAATGTAAAGTCCAAAAACCTAGGCTTGAATCCTGTTTCTTTTGTCCACTCCCCATCTGTCCTTGGTCATCTACCTCTTTGAGTTTCTACTTTTTGTCCTGTAATATGTATGATACATTTGGAATTGATGATAATTTGAAGGAAATGAAGATGATGAATACAAGTCTGGTGGGTGGGCACTCTATCCAGATTTTAGTGTTTTCTGAACAATCCAGTTGCAGAAAATTATGTAAGTTCTACTTTGCCCCAGAGCACAGAACTTGTAGTAAAGGAAGGAAGTTTATCAGTACCAGATATTCAACTATATTATAAACCATAGATGGAATTTTCAGCAAAAGAATTTTAAGAAAAATTTCTTAATAATGAAAGTTAGTAAAAATGGAAGGGGCTGCCTCAAGATGCAATGACTTCCCTAACTCCTTGGAGACCTTTCAGCAGAGATGGATCGATGACTTGTCAGATAAATTATAGTGGGAATTACTTTTTCAAGCATGTGTTTGAATAGAAATTCTTTCTGGAATCATAGAAAAACACACAAAACTGCCCTATAGATTTTGAGGTGGATAAATATTGGCTCCTTGAGGCTAAGGGATTCTAGAAAAGAATGGCAACATTTGAGAATGACTTGTGACCCAGAGAAATGGAATTTTCAGGGTCACTAACTTTTATGGCTTCTTTGTGTTGGCAATGCCAATCATTTTTACTCTTAAATTTACAGTATCATTTCTCTCCCAAAGCCAGGTTCAAATGCATCCCAAAAGATGGCTGATGTGTCCTTTTTTCCCTAGAAAGTTATGCTAGAATAAGATCCAGTTGTCAACTTCCTTCACACCAACCTATCTGTCATTTCCCTTGATGGGAAATGTAATTTATTTTCCTAAAAAACAACAAAGCCAATAGAATTCTAAATCAATAAGGAGCTCTCTTAAGACAAGCACTATACCTCTGATTTCATTAGTATGATTAATATTCCAAGGTGAGAAAACTCCCTCCACCAATGCAGGTTGGCACCTTCTCTGCAACTTATAGTAAAAGAAAGTAGCCTAGAATATTGAGAAATTAGGTAACTTCCCCTATGTTTCAGAAAAGGAACTTGAACCCAGGTCTATCTTGGGTTCAAGGCTGACTCTATCCACTATACCAGGCTGCCTTTCTCTTAATTGAAAGGACATGAAAAGTAATCATGAAAACAAAATGCAATTAATAAATGACTTTCTTAAGCAAGGATTGAAGAATCTTCTAATTAGAAACATCTGCGATTAAATATTTTTATTCCCCTCTCCCTTTTTGAGAGAGATGTTCCCACCAAACTAACTTCATTTGGGAGACACAAGGTGATGACAGTGTGGGAGTCATCATGGTAGAATATAAAATTGCTAAGAGAAAGCTGTTTCTAGCATCTTTCCCAAATATTGTTGATTGACTGATTTAGTGGAAAGAAAGCTGGACTTGGCATCAGAAGATCTAAAGATAAATTTCAATAGTCCCACATAAGTACCTTTATTACCTCTGAATATGTCCCGTAATCTACTGATGTCTCAGTCTCCTTTTCCATAACCTGAGAAGGTTCTATTAGATGACCTTTGATGTCCCTTCCAACTCTCACCTGTGATCCTGTGACAGTTGCCTTCAACTTTGACAACAGCAGTGTATCTTTCTCCAGCACTTTAAGCTTTCATGAAGGTAGTTAATAAAAGAATAAGATAAGAGAACAAACATTTATTAGGCACCTACTAACTGCCAGGCACTGTGATTTACAAATAAAATTTCCTTTTACGTAATTGAAACATCATTATGTCCTTTTGCTGAGGAGGACACTATTTCTCCTTCATCCATTTCACATGAAAAGGTGCACTAGCCATCCCATTCCACCCTGTCTATTCCAGTAAATTGCCTCCTCTATCATTGCTACTCTTTCACTAATCTCTATACACTGTTCAATTTCTCCCTATCTACTGGCTATTTCCTTGACACCTGTAAACATGTACAGATCTCCCTTATCTCCCTCAAAACATCACTTGATCCATCCACTCCCTCTAGATATTACCCAATGTCTTTCTTCCCTAAACTCTTTGAGAAAGCTGGTGATGAGAAGGTATGCAAACAAGATGCCTCCATTTCATACCCTGCTTCTAAATCCTTTATAAACTGTCTTTTGATTTCATCATTCAACCAACAATATTCTTTCCCAAGTTACCAATGACAAATTGACCAACTGACAAATGAAATAGCCTTTTTTCAATTCTTATCTGTCTTGACTTCTCTGCTACCTTTGAACTCGTTGACCACCTTCTTCTCTTTATATACTCTTCTCTCTATATTTTCCATGATATTTCTCTGTCTCAGTTGTCCTCCTACCAGTATGACAACTCCTTCTTAGCCTATTTTGTGGGATTTTCATCCTGGTTGAGACCAATAACCATGAGTTTCCTCCAAGAATTTGTACTTGACTTCCTTCTCTTTTCCTTCTATATTATCTCTCTTGGTGATCTCATTGCCTCCCATGGAGTCAATTATCAAAACTATGAATATGATCCTCAGTTCTATTTTTCTATCTCAACCTTTCTTCTGACCTCCAGTATCACCTCACCAACTTCCCACTGGATGTCTTGAATAGAATGTTTTGTAGACATTTTAAAGCTCAGCATGTACAAACATGAACTCCTTATATGTCTCACCCAAACCCTCTTGTCTACATTTTTCCTATTATTATTGAGGGCATCACCATTTCCCCAGTTATCCATCCTTATAATCTAGTGGCTATCCCTTACTCCTCAATCTCTCATTCTCCAACTGAATCTGTTGTAAAGTGCTGTAAATTTCACCTTCATAATGTCACCTTTCATGTATGCTGCTTTTTCTCTCTGACTGCAAACATCTTAGTGCAGACTCTCTCTTCATAACTGGGCTATTGTAATTTGGCTTATGGTTGGTCTTCTTGCCTCAGGTCCCTCCCTGTTCCAGCTCATCCTCTACTCAACTGACAAAATGATGTTCTTGAAGCTCAGATCTGACCTTGAAACCCCACCCACCCTATTCAATAAACTGCAGTGCTTCTCTATTATTCCCAGAAACAAATGGAAAATCACCAGTTTGGTTTTCAAAGCCCTCCATAACCTAGTTCCTTTCCAGCTTTCCATTCTTCTTATATCCTATGCCCTTCCCCTTCCTATTCCCTTACTCTGTGATTCAGTGACACTGGGCTCCTGACTGTTCTTTGCATACAAAATCCCATTTTGTGCCTGCATTTTCACTCATCCTTTCTTCCTCATTTTCCTAGTTTCCTTCAAATTTTAGCTAAAATTTCACATTCTGCAAGAAGCCTTTTCCCATTCTCCCTAATGCTAGATAGTGCCTTCTGTCTGAGATTGACTCCACTTTATCCTGTATATTTCTTGTTTATACATAACTGTTAGCTTGCTTTCTCTCCCACTATGCTGTGCTGTCCTTGAAGGCAATCATGTTTTTGCCTTTCATCATATCCCCAGCACTTAGCACAATGTCTGGCACATAGTAAGCATCCAATATCTGCTTGTTGACTTGACTTTCCCCTGTATTGTAACATCCTGGGATATCATATTATACTGTCATTATTAATTCAAAGTGACACAGCAGGATAGGATTCAAAAGAAACTAAACCCCATGAGAGTAGCTGATTGGTGAACTTGGCTTGACAAAGTAGCTCCTTTGGCAATAAAGGTAGTTGGATGGAGACATCAACCATAAATGACTGGTGCAAAGAGACAATTTAAGATTTGATAGGAGGAAAAAATAAAGAAACCCATATACCCATTTACAACTGGACATAGCAAACAGAGATCTCTGGGATGATTCCTGCCTCTTACATATACTGTGTGACCCTGTGGGTCACCTCACCTCTTAATGCCCCAGGAAGCTATGAATTTAAGTTGTAGAGGAGGTAATGATGATATACATGGTAAAGGAAACTTATCATCCAGAATTTCCCTTGATCATGAAAGCTCAGGTGCTATTCTGTCCCAACAATTAGATTTATCCAAATGTGGAAGTTGATACCCTAGGACAGGGGTGCAGCTTTTTGACTGAGTATAAGTTTTACAGAACAAATCTTTTTATTAAGGAGATTTGTTCTGTGAAGTTTAGATTCAGTCAAAGAGACACATGTGAGGACCTAAAAGGCCACATGTGGACTTTGGGCTTCAGATTCCCCACCCCTGCCTTAGGAGGTAATCAACTCCCATTCACTAGAGGTCTGGAGGCAAAGCATGGTTGGTAAAGATCACAGTTAGCTAGCCTCTACCATGCTGGGATTCTGGAGACATGACATCTGCTTTTAAGAGACTGAAAGGCTGCATGGGAATGAAGGATTCTATTTTGTTTCCAGATGGGACAGCTGGGGGCAGTGTGGGAAGGTTGATTTCTGGCTCCGAGATCCTGGGGTTCAGTAATAATATGAATGCAGGTACTCTCTCCTCCAGATTTTTCATGTTTATTTGCCATCTTTCCCCATAGATCTCTTGCACTGGAGGCCTTCTTTTAGGTATTTCTACATTCCCTAGTGGCCAGGGTAGGCCTGAGTCACTCTTGTCCATACTTTGTGGCCAGTCCATTTCCTTTTTGCAGAAATACATGCATGCCATGGGCATCTTTTCTTTTTCCTTCTGCTATTTCTTGCCTCTAAGTCATTTGCAGTTGTCAGTGGAGGTGAAGGAGAAACATCCTAGAATGACCTTCCTGATGGAAATGATAGCAGGTTATTTTTAGACAATTTCTATTCAACAAGCCTTTATTAAACACTGACTGCACTCAGGTCTTGTGCTATGTGCTGTCTTGCTTTATTAATTGTTTGGACTCAGCTTGCTTTGTCTTTTGGAAGTGAAACTTATTTTTAATGTATTGGCATAGAAACCTGATGATTTATGACATCCCCACTGCCCCCTGTCATGTTCCTGGAAAATTCACTGATATGCTTTGAAAAGAAGGTTAGGGATCAGCAAACAAGTCATTGCCCTCCATGAGATATTGATTGGTTTCTTGTGTATTTGACATGAGCTCTCCCTAAGGCATATCCAGTTGTTCTTGGTCTCATGCTCTGGGGACCCTGCACCTCCTAGAATGAACCAGAGAGCTTAGCAATAATTGAGGAAGGCAGCCTTTGGGCTATGAGGAAGTGGTTTTGAGGATGGTCTTGGCTATTTTCCTTGACTTTTCCTCCCTCCCTAGGGATGGATCTGTGTATGATTTTAATAGAGGTTGGTGGGAGGTCAAAACCAAACTCCTAGGCCTGACTCACATCTTTCTAGCTTTATCTGAAACTTTTGCCAGCATACCCCTACCCTGGTATGTAGCCCAGAGCCTGGTATAGAGCGTGGTCGTAATAATTTCAGTTATGTCCAACTCTTTGTAACCTCATTTGGAGTTTTCTTGATACTGGAGAAATTTGCTGTTTCCTTCTCTAGGTCATTTTACAGATTAGGAAAACAGGGTCAAATGACTTACCCAGGGTCACTCAGCTAGTAAGTGTCTGAGGCTAGATTTAAACTTAGGTCTTTCTTATTCCATACCCAGTGCTCTACCCTCTGTGCCATCAAACTGCCCCCTGGTTTAGAGCAGATGCTTAATATTTGTTATTTGATTGACTGCTAAACTCCCCATCCAAACTGAACTACTCACCTATGAATGTCTTCCTCTCCCCACTTCCTCCATATCATTGCTCACATCTTTTCCAAATATTCTACCAAATTCTTTCTACTGAAGTGCTATCCATATTTCAAAACCAAACTAAAATGTTGCCTCTCTCAGGAAACTCTCCAATAGAAGAATAACAGACTTGATATTATGACCCCCATCCAAAATGACCTTTGCTTCCTCTCCAACCAGTTGCCAAGTCTTATGATTTTTCACAATAGTTTTCTTCCTTCCACTCATACCACAACTCCCCTAGTCTAGTCCCCAGGAATCAAAGAATTCCTAGAAAGGAATCAAGTATGGATTCCTACTTTGAGGCAAAATCTTAAGGGAGGAAAAGGACAAGAGCTGCCCATGATTGGGCTTTCAATCTACATCATGATGATAATCTATATCAAAGAGCTCCCAGATTCATTGGGCTATCTCAGTACTCCTAATATTAAAGTCAATGTGGCACAGAAGTTAGAATTCTGGGCTTAGAGTCAAGAAGACTGAGTTTTAAATCTTACCTTGAATATAGGAACTATGATACCCTTGTCACTTTACCCCACATGTTTCAGGCTATAGCACTTGTTTACTATGTCACAAATGGATTACCATCTGCCTTGGTGGAAGGGGTCTCCACACTGGGAATTTTCAGATACCCTCACAGGTCTTTGATGTATTTGCATGTCATTCTAAATGGCCTTTCCTGCCAGGGTTTTCCTCTCCCTTTGAAACTGAAGTTAACTCGGGTCCTCCTTTGCCCTGAGACATTGAGCTGAGATGACAAGGTTTTCCCAATCTGGAGTTCAAATCAGGGGAATTACACAAGACTTTCCAGGTTGACCCAAGTGAGTTTCTGAATTGGCATTTGGTTAGGAATGCCAAGGCCAAGTCAGGGTTTCTTTCTTTCTTTTCTTTTTTTCTGCAAATATTTTCCATTTTCTCTAACCCTGATACAAATTCCACAACTGATTCCTCGGTTTCCCTAGAAGGAGGACTAATCTGTAGGGTGCTTGCTCTCCGATTGCTCCCACAGACCTATTTTAGGTCAAGTTGAGAAGCAACCTGGTGGTGTTCCTGATGCCTATTTGCCCTTGAGGCACCCTTCCTCCTCCCCACTTGGCCCATTGCAGCTCCCTCCACCACCCATCCAGCTGCTCTAGTCTTTTGGCAGGGAGAACAATCAACACATTCACACTAAGGTGTTTGTGACTTAATACTTTCTCATTCTAGGGCTTTGGAATGTTCAAATATGGGAACAGATGAGGTCAATCTTTAGTCCTGAGGAATACAAACTCAAGTGATCACAGTTCTAGAACAGATTAGGACCTCAGCAGCTAAATACTCCAGCCTCTTCATTTTACAAATGAGGAAACTGAGACCCAAGGAGGTTAGAAAACTTACCAAATGTCACACATGTAAGAAAAATCAGAAGCGGATCTTCAGCCCATGGCCTGGCAATGGTTCAATTTCACGTATTAGTACAAAAGAATTTGTTTTCCGTTCTATCTAACCAGTTGTCAGGTCTTAGCAATTCTGTTTTCACAACAACTTTTATATCTACTCACATAGAACAAGCATTAATCCAGGTTCTCATTAAATCCTATCTAATTGTCTACAAAGCAAACAAATTGATATTTCTGAACACAGGTATGACCATGTTACCCTTGTGCTTAAGAAGGCTCAGTGTTTTTTTTCCTTTGATTTGACTTTTAACCCACTTTGTAATCTGGGTCCAGTCTATGATCCTACATTATAGTCCCTTAAAACATCTATAATTCAACCAAATGACCTATTTCTTGTTTTGTCTATAAGAAATTGTATCCCCCGCCTCCACATCTTTGCCCCAATATTTGGAATGTACTCCCTCTTTATTTTTATCTCTTGGAAGCCCTAGCTCCTTAAAAAGTCCACATTCCTTCATTCTCCCAATAGTTATGCTCACCTGTACATCAAAATAAGCTTTTTAAAATATTGACTTATTGGTGTTTGTGTTATACCTCATCCAATCCCAAGAGAATATAAATTCCCTGAGGGCAAGGAGTTTTGTCTTTGTTCTTTGTGTATTTAATTCATGGCCTGGGGTGGGGGGGTTGTGGGTTTTTCTCTTTTGTTTTCGTTTGCTCTTTTTAGAGAAACAGGGGATCCAGATTTGTGATTTCTTTGCTTTAAGGAATTGGTAATGAAGAAACTCCTACAAATTGAGTACCTACTCTCCAAGTTAATTTGACTGAGTTCCAGGGAGTGCATTGAAAGGATGAGTGACTTTCCCAGGGTCATGTCACCAGGATGAATCAAAGGAAGAGCCTTTCTAACTGAAGACAGTTCCCTATCTTTAATGTCCAAGGTGTCTGACACTTGGCAGACTTTCAAGATTGTCTTTGATGAATTGGATGGAGCTGGTTTCTTCCAAGGATATAAATGGCACCTCACACCTACTTATTTGAATTACTACTTGGATCAGATTGTCTTTGTCTTCCAGTAGTGTTGTGGGTTGTTGTTCAGCATTGAGGGACTAAACAAAGATTAGAGCTTGGGGTTAATACGATTTCATCCAGGAAAAAGTCACAGGACCCTCTAGAGCCCCAATTTGACTTGGCTGGTCTTTCCTGAGAGAAGGACAATGGACTTTATTTATTTGGAAATGCTATAACCAAGGGTTAAGCCTTTGATGTCTCTCCAGAAAAGGCAGTTCTTGTCTTCTGGGTGGCTTGATCTCTCTGTCTCTTGGCGTATCTTCTCAGTATCTCTCCTGGGTACTCACACATGCTGGATGTTTGATCTCTCTTTGCCGATTACCGTGGGTGTGGTTGTGTAATTTTCTTGTAGCCTTTTGTACTGTCTTTTAATTGCTTCAGTGATTTATTTCACAGTCAAGAAATGGGGCTGATGATAATAAAGATCATTCACATTTTCTAGGATTTTATGGTTGGTAGAAAACTACTTTCACAATATCATCGGGACATCAGATGTGCAAATTCTCCATTTTACAGACTTGTAAATTGAAATCTAGGTAAAGACTTGACTTGGCCACAGTCACACAACTAATAAATGTTAAAGCTGGGTTTTGAGCCTAGGTTTTCTGTTTCTAAGACCAAAGTTTGATGGCAAAGCAACTCAAACACTATAGGGAGAATCCTCACTGGGAACCTTAGTCTAGGGACTCAGCTTTGCCCACATGAATTTGAGCCAAAACAACTAGCAGGTTTTCATAACTGGAAGGTTCATTGGAGTACATTTCCTCCTACCCCTTCCTGTATAAGATTCCTCACAGGTCATCATCCAGCTTCTGCTCAAAAAATCTTAGTGAGGTCAGTTTCCTGGCCTCCAGAAGCAGCCCCTTCCACTCCTGGACAACTCTCATTGTTAAGAAGTGTGTCATCCCTCCAACCTTAATCCTTCACTTAGGCCACCCTTCCTTCTCCTGTATATCTGACTTCTTTCTGGTTCCCATAAGCCTAAAGTACCGTATTCTGTCTGTCCAGTAGCTTAATTCTGTGCTGCAAATTCACAGAGAAGTGGTTTTTCTGGGTTGATTAAATAATTCATTTAGTTACAGACTCATCTATCCATCTATCCATTCATTCATTCAAACAAAAATTTATTAAGCAACAGATGTTTGCTAGATGCTGGAGATAAAGTAAAAAGCCAGAACTGTCAGTGCTTCATAACCTCACACTCTATTGTAAGAAAATCTGTGTACAAATAAGGACATATGCAATATAAAGCAGAAATAAGAACAAAACCTGTGGTTTCATCAGTGTAGGAAATTGCCAGTGAGGAAACTCCCTCTCCTGATAGAGATGTGTAATTTCTCTGTAATAAATAATCCTCAAGAGTTGCTTGGGGACACTGAGAGGATCTAGTCTAGGGTCTCACAGTCAGTACATGAAAAGTATAGGACTTGAATCCAAGCATTCCTGATCACAAGGCCACTTTCATACATACTGAGTAACACTGTTTCCAGCTGGGGAGAAGGGCACTAGTTTATAGGATCATAGATTTATAGCTGGAAGGGCAAGCAGAGTTCATTTAATCCAACCCCTCCATTCCATAGATAAAGATACTGAGGTGTAATAACTTGGGTGATCAGGGAGATCTTTTGTAGGAGGTGATCTTTCAGCTGAGAGTCATAACGGAAGCTGGAAATTACAATCTGTCAGTTGGTCAACAAACATTTATTAAATACCTACTACGTGTTAGTCACTGAGGTAAGTGCTAAGGATACACAGAAGGACAAAAAATAGTTTCTGCCTTGAAGGAGCATCTAATGTCCATCTAATGAGGGAGATAGCAGTTAAACAACTATATACATTCTCTGTCTCTGTCTATGTCTCTGTCTGTCTCTCTCCACACTTACACACACACATATATATATATATATACACACACACATATATGCATGTATATGTACATATATTTATATATACATGTGTACATAGGAATACACACACATACATATGTGTGTATATATGCATATGTGTATGCGTGTACATATATATACACACACACATATACAGGGGGTATGAAAAGTTATTTCAGATTCAGTCAGTCAACAAATATTTACTAAATATCATGTGCCAGGCACTATGTTAAGTTCTAGAAATACAAAGAAAGGCAAGAAAGAAAAAGACCACTAATAAATCCCTACTGTCCAGGATTTCACCGTGCAATGTGGGAGACAACATGCAAACAATTATGTACAAATGAGATGCAGACAAGATAAACTGGAGATAACGAAGAGAGGAAGGCATAAGTATTAGGGGAGATAGGGAAAGTCTTTGTGCAGGGGTTGAGCTTTTAGCAGAGATTAGAAGGAAAATGGGAAAGGCAGCAGGAGGAGAGGAGGAAGGAGAGAATTTCAGACCTTTGGGCTAGGCAGGAAAACGCTCAGAATTGGGAGTCTGGTGATAGTGTAGTGGAGGACAACAAAGAAGCTGGTGTCACTGATCATGGAAGAAATATGGAGGTCAAGGGGGAAGGGAGAGTATTCTAGGCAGTGAGAACAGCTTGGGCCAAGTCATGGATGATGGGGATGTTTGAAATGGGAAACAGCAAGCACTTCATTTGTGCACAAGAGTTTTGGATAGGAAGTAATGAGCAGTGGACCCGGAAGGCTAGGCTGGAGCCAAGAGAAGGCCTTCCCTCACTAAATAGCTGTTGATGCAAGCAAATAATAAGCACTGATTAGTGCTTGCTTTGTGTCAGGCACCATACAGAATTGTAGTGATAAATAAATTTAAGCAAATTTAATAGAAAAAGACATAATTTTCTCCAGTTTTTCAGTCACCTCTGCTTACTTTGATTATATATGTATGTGTATGTATATATGCAATATTTATAGATATACATACACACCTATAATGCATATAAACACACACATATACATATATATGTGTATACACATATATGCATGTATGTGTATATATGTCCATGCACATGCATATATGCATATATGTATATAGCCGCTAGATGATGTACTGGATAGAGTGCCTGGAGTCAGGAGAACCTCCAAATGCAGCCTCAGACACTTACTGGTTGTGTGATCCTGGGAAAGTCACTTGATCTTTGTTTGCCTCAGTTTCTTCAACTGTGAAATGGGGATTCTGGGAAAGGAAATGGCAGACCATTCTAATATCTTTGCCAAAGAAAGCCCCATAATAATAGGACTATACATAATTATACATGCATACATGCACACATACATATGTGTCTATACACATATATATCTCCAGTATAGACACACCCATATTTGTATGCATATGTATTTTTCTCTATATATATCCAATGTAGTCACAAACATATCCATATGTATATGTATGTGTATCTATGTATCCAATATATATATGTATCTCCATAGATATATATCCAAAATAAATATATATAACCATAAGTATGTGTCTCCATATATATAGCCATATGTGTGTGTATTCTATTACTTATCCATATATAAAATATGGTTGTTTCTTATATATTAATTTCTTAATTGGCTTTACAAAGCTCTTCTCATTTGATTTTCTAGGAGGAGAGATTTAAATTTGAAAGGACTCTAAGACGTTGTGTAATTTAACTCCATCATTCTATAGATGGAGAAACATGGATCCAAAACTTTCCCAAGATTGTACAAATTATACAAGGTAGAGACAGGTTTAAAATTCAGGTCCTCTAACTTTGAACCCAGTATTTCTTCTGGTGTGGCACACTGCCTCCCTTAGCTAGAATCCAAATCAATGAAATAAGTAACCAGGTCTCATTTATTTTCCCATCTCCCAAGTGCCTAAGATGGGACTCTGAATGTATATACTTGATGCTCATATGTTGAATTGTATTTTCTGTCTTTTCATGGGTTGCTTATTGATCTGAAATGCTCTCTCTCTCTCTCTCTTAGCTTTCCTTCTTGAACACCAAAGGCCTGTCTGATATGAATGATCTTCCTTTCTGATGGCAGTCCTTCCTTCAAATTATGAATATCTACATAGCTGTGTGCTTGTTAAATTTCTTCAGTAGAAAAAAAGTTCCTTGAGAACAGGGACTGGCTTGTTTTGTCTTTGTATTCCCAGCACCTAAGATGGCACCTGCAATAGGAGAGGCACTCAGTTACTTCTTGCTGGATTGGATTGAATAAATTATAGATGGATGGCTGACTTTTATGTGCTGTCCAGCTTTGACAGTTTCTAGTGCAGATATAGACTAAAAAGAAAAAAAAAAGGAAGGAAAAGAGAAAAGCTTCAGTGGGTCATCTCAGGAGGGAGGTGGTTTCTATTTTCTGTAAGCCTTTAGAGTTTTTATGGATAATTTTTGAGCATATTGTAGTGGGAATTATTGTTCAGGTTTGAGTAGGCCAGACAGCCCCTCCCAAGTCTGAAATTTTGGGATTCCATGTTTCCAGAGCCATTTCATTCATTGTAAAAGTTGATATACTGAAAAGCATAGGACATTTCCTTCCCAGAACATGTCAAATTTTTAAATAATAACATGACACATCATGGGGTTTTAAGGTTTGCAAATGACTTCCCATACATTTTTTTCATTCATCCCTCTTATTATAGTTTCCATTCACCACCACCTCTTAGAATCCCAAGCGTTCTTCAAAGTGCAGCTCACATGCCTCCTCCTATGGGGCCCGGGCATTACACCAAGTTGACCCTCAGGAATTGCTTCCATTCTCCACTTAATTCTGCCTGAGCAAATATGCCCCATGCCCAGTGTGGATTCAATCTCAATGACCACATCCGTCTCATTCAGCAGGCCAAGTTTTTCCTACACACATTTATTCTACTGTCCATACTGGCTAGACTAAAAAACTAAGGGTTTTCTTTTCTTTTTTTAAGGCTGTGTGCAAATTTACTTTTCCCATTTTATTTCTAGTGGAAAAGAAATGACTTCCTTAAATGGGAAAGTCATTTAATCATACTCTTCCTGAAGTCCGAATGCACTAAATGTATAGACCAGACCACAACGTAAGGATTGGACACTCAGGTTTTTCCACCTTCTACCATCCATGATCAAGACAGCTCCATTGTTTGGCCTCTTTTTGTTTGAAGTTGACGTTGGACTCGTTTGGGTGGAGGATGTGGTGTTTCTGGTGTTCTAGAGAAGAGAACTGTGTGCCAGGAAACCCTGCCAACTGAAAGCAAAATGAACATGGAGTATTACGGAAGTTTCATTTCCTGCTAAATTATTCTTTGCAAGCTGTGTAAACTTCTCTCCACTGAACAAATACTCAGAACTAAAAAAAAAAGAGATGCTCTCGTCCTTTAGTAAGGAAATATTCACATCATTTAGGGGGCCAAGCCAAGGGCAGGAGCACTAGCATTTTTTAATGGAGTTTGTGCAAGTCATCAAAGACTTTCGGAACTTGGATGAGTGGGGAAACAGGTCTCAAAGTGAAGTTTGTTCTGGAGGATCTCGACCCATGGACTTGACTCTTAAGTTTATTAAATAATAATATCTATTTGACTCAATTCAACAAATGCTTAGATGTTAGGTGTGAGCTCCATGAAAACAACATGAAACAAAAGAACCCTGAACCTTCCCTCAAGAGACTTACATTCTACTTGTGGGGTAGAACACATGCACAAGTAAATAAATACAAACTGAGCACAAAAAATAACACAAATGTATCAGGGGTATGGGAAGACCAGCCCCTTTAAACAAAGCAATTTCCGAAGTACATGAGTGTTCATAACTGGGGATTAGAGATCAGGAGAGGCTGTATGTATGAAGGAGGTAGCTCCTAAACTGTGCTTTGTATGCAGCTAGGGACGCTTTGAGGTAAATATGAATGAGTGCATACCAGGCATAGGGTGCCATCTTGCTCAAAGTCACTGAGGTGGGAGGTGGCATGTTGGGTTGATTAGAATGGATGATGTGTAAAAGGGAATGACATGAAATAAGACTGGAAAGATAGATGAGGGTCAGGCCATAGACAGCTTTAAATGCTCACATAAAGGGTTTCTATTATGTCATGGAGGCCAAGTCCAGTTATCACTTTCTGATTTTTGTTTGGTTTGCTTGTAAGTATGCCATTTCCTAAATAGACTTTAAAGTCTCTGTGGTCAGGAATCCAACCTTATCAAAATGTTTTATCTTGCCCACGGTTTAGTGAGCCCTACTGATTCGGAAACACTTATAGGGGCACAGTGAAAACAGCCCTGAATTTGAAATCAAAGACCCAAGGTTTGGATTCTGCTTCTAGGCATTCATATCTGTGTGCCCTTAGGCAAGGTCTTCTGTACTTCTGGTTCTCAATTTCCTCCTCTGTAAAATGAAGTTGTAGGAACAGATGATGCCTGGCATCCTTAAGCTTTTGTTTCTGACATGGAAACTTGAGCATACTTTATGGGCCCATTGGTGTGTTAGATTTCATGAATCCCTTCTTTTCCTACTACAACACCAGAGCTTTATCTACTTGAGGTGGCAGCAAGCCCCAAAAAACGATATCAGTAAGGGAAATCTTGGTATTTGCTGATGGAACTGGAGGTGTGTATATTTGTGAGTAGATGGGTGGATACATGTGTGTATGTGCATGCATGTGTATGTGGCAGTGGGGTCACAGAGTGCATATAGTGAGAGGGTGTTGCCTCACCCTACTTATTAGAAATAACCATTTCCATCCATGTCAGAGAAAGGGATTTGGCCTCTTTCTCATGAGTCTCTGTTGTCTGGATAAAACACAAAATTTGCCTTTTGTAATTTAATTATCTTTATAATCTAGGCCCACTCCAACCTCCTGTTCATATTACTTCCCTTTGAAAATTTCACATTCATGTGTAAGTAGCCCTATCAGTGTTCTATCACCTTCATACAGTTTCATAGACAGTACTCAATACTTGGAAGGCTCCTGTTTCATCCCTTCTGCCTCTTAGACTCCCTAAAGGCTCAGTTCAGATGCCAACTCCCATCTGAGACCTTTTCTGATCCACCTACCCACTATCATTCTTGTCCTCTTTTTTTCTACCTTGTATTCATTTATGCATTTCTTTGCCTCTCCCCTCCTCCCACCCTTTGCCCCTGGCTGTGGAATTGGTTAAATTCTAGTCAGAGTACAAGTCAGGGTCAAGAACAAGTCATAACCTTGGATGAAGTAGATTGCAGGCCACATGAATCAAGGACAAATGATGAAGATAAGATGATGTTATCTTCAGAGAAACAGCAGAAGTTAGAGGCAGGAAAATGGCAGAAATTCACAAAATAGGCAAACAGATAATCAAGAGAAAGACAAGGTAGGCAGGGAACAAAGGACCTATGGGGCTTCCATACCTAGCTAAATTGACTTGTATTTATAACTCCTTATATTGACTCCTAGCTCATGGCCTGTTAGTTCAACTTTTTACTTTACTCACTGGCAATGAAAAGTTCTCATCAAGAGAAGGACCATTTCTATTTTCTAATTTTCCTTTCTTGTCCCCAATCCCAGGCAGATGAGAATAAGATAGCTCAGTATTTCCTATCTTGCTGAAGTGACTGTCATATCCTAATTTTTAAGAACCACTGGGCCAGGGCCCTCTTGAAAAGGGAGAGAGGATATGCAAAATGGTCAGAAACAAGGGGGAAAGGACCCATATGTGCAAAATGAGTTATAAAAACACTTTTTGTTAAAGCAAAGAATTAGAAGCAGTGTCTGTCCCTTAGTTGGGGAAAGGATGGGATCATGGAATATTATGTTTTAAGAAATGACAATGATGACAGATGTAGAAAATCTGGGAATATTTCCGTGAAGAGCAGTTGGCCATGAATGATAAATAAGGAGAAAAGGAAAATAAATATTTTAATGGAAATATATATTTAAGAAAGAACATAAGAGGACAGTTATATTACTAGCCTGTAAAATAATAACTAGAATACATATAGTGCTTTAAGGCTTGCAAAGGACTTTATAAGTATCTCATGTTATAACTCTGAGATTTAGTACTATTACTATTCTTAGTTTACATATAAGGAAACTGAGGCAAATGGAGTATAAGTGACTTGCCTAGGGTCACATAGGTAGGGTATGAAGCTGGATTTGAAGTCAGGTCTTCCTGATTGGTGCAGGGCTTCATCCTCTGCACCATTTAACTGCCTGAATAAAAAGCATTAGTATGAGAAGTTGTACTTTCACATGTAACCATCTTTTCTGTTCTTTGTATATTGAAGTGTTCATGTTTGTTGATGTCTGTGAAGTTCATAAAAAATAAAATCTGAGGGTTTCCTCCCATAGTTTCCCAATTTATAAACATAGAAAAGAAAAAAAGTCAGACTGCACAGTGAAGGAATAATTTAAAAAAAGAACACAAGACAAGAAGGTAGAAACACTGATGAGAAATTTTGATCTCCTACCATAGATACATTTTCAGGCTTGATAAATGTTTCATTAGCCTTAGTCTCACTTCGCCCACGGTAATGACCCTGTTGAGCCTCTTTTTCCTGTTCCCCCTCCCCTGTAGTCCACAAGAGGCAGAAGAAACTAACTTTGTCTAGTCACATGAAGCAAAGGTTATGGGACAGGGAGGCTAGAGATGGAATGATGAGAAATAGCTAAAGGAGAAGGGACTTTTGTGTTCAAAGGAAGGGTGGCTGGAAACTTAGCTGCAGTCTATCGTTTCATCATGTAGTTTGCTCCATGAAGGGAATCTGGACAACCCTTCTCTTGACTGGGGGCATCTACAGTGCCAACTGTGAAAAATATGATGGATATGACACAGCAATGGAAAGAGGAGGGATCAAGCAGTCAGATGGGAATCCAGAGAGGTTTCCAGGGGTTCAAGAAAGCATCTGAAATACATAAGGGCCAAGAGAAAAAGGCTGGCTCTAAGTCTGGCTTCCAATCAGAAGAACCAACAGAGAGAGCCATGAAGAAAAGGAAATAAAAGGCACGTCAAAAAATTGAAAAGGCCACAAAACACATTAAGTATTATATTATGAAAGAAAATGAACCAATATTCCCTAATGAAAAAGAGAAACCTAAGAACCCCAGAGATCAGAGAACAAGAAGAAACTTCAGCATAAGAGAGAGGCTAAATAAAACTCACAAAATCAGTTTCATAATGGAAAGTAGACTGGGAATCAGAGTTCTAAAAAACAGAATCAGTGAAGACCAGCAGTTTAGATTGCAAGATGGAGAATGACAGATTTGGAATTTAAAAATACAGAAGTAGATGAAGTTTTGGGGGTAGAGAAGCAAAAGTCAATAATTTTCCAAGTATATATGATTAAAATAGACAATAAAGTGACTGTGCTTAAAGACAAGATGGTAGAAAAACGTAAGGATCATAGATATCTCTCCCCAGTAAAATTATGAAACACTTGAAAACCTGGATAATAGATGGTACAAAATAATACAAGAAAACTTCCCAGAACTTTTGATTAGACCAACAGAAACAGTTATGCTTGAATGTCCAAGATGTATATTTGTGAAATTCAGAATATCAAATGGCAACTTCTCTTCCAACCACCCACGTGAGCTGCCAGGAAAAGTCTTCAAGAATGAAGATACTTTAATTTCAATAGCCCAGGACAACTATGCAGTCATGACAAATCAGAGAAAAGAATGAAATGGTATATTCCACATCCAATCTTTAACCAAGGGCTGACAATTTCATCTTTACCACTAACATCTTGAATCTACTGTTTCACTTCTCTGCTGCTGCCCCTGTCTGGTGTAGGCCCTCATCACCTCACATCTGGAATACTATAATAACTTGTTTGCGGGGGGGGGGGGTTGTTGGTAGTTGACTGCCTCAAGTTTCTCCCCATTCCAGTCCATTCTCCATTCAGCCACTAAAACAATTTTTCTAAAGCACATATCCGATCATGTCAACCCACTCCAGACTCCCACTCAATTAGCTCCAGTGTCTTCCTTTTCACTCTAGAATTAAGTACAAAATGTTCTGTTTGACAAAGCCCTTCATAATCTAGCCCCCTTCCTACCTTCCTAGTTTCCTTACATTTTATTTTCTGCCCTTTATTCTATGTTCCAGTGACACTGGTCTCCTGGCTGTTCCATAAATAAGACACTCCATCCTCTCAGCTCAGGGCATTTTCTCTGGCTGTCTCTATGCCTGAGAGGCTTTCTCTCCTCTACTTTGACATTACTGACCTCTCTGTCTTCCTGTAACACCCATCTAAAATCCCATCTTTTACCGGAAGCTTCCAAGTCCTCTTAATTCTAGCATCTTCCCTCTGTTAATTATCTCCTATTTGTCCTGTCTGTACCTTTCTTTGTATATATTTGTTTGCATACTATTTCTCCCATTAGATTATAAACTTCTTGAGGTAATAAGACTTTTTATTTTTAACCTCTTTTTGTATCTTCAGAGCTTAATACTGTGCTTGGAACCTAATGTCTGTTCAATAAATTTTTATTGATAGATGGATTCCATAAAGCAAAGGAAACTGAATAAAATTAAAAAAACAGTATATCCTGTAAAGCTGATCCTCTTCATCAGGGAAAAGAACGGATCTCCTATGAAAGAGACGGGTCTTAGACATTTCAGCACACAAAGCAAAAACAATGAGATAGTACTAAGCTATTTGTAAACCTTCTAAATAAGATAAGAGCAAACATAAAAAAGGACAATTATGAAGAAAAACTAACCTATGCAATCAGTTCTCTTATGTTTCTAGCCTATTATTTAGTGTTGTGCAGATTCTGGCCTTACTTACTTTCCCATGTTCCACTTGTCCTGGCCGACTAGGTCATCAGAAGGTGGTTATAACATTTTCCCCTCAAGGTTCTTGGGGTAACTTTGTTGATTAGGGGACTTTTCTAGTATGATAACTCATCATCTCCCATCAGTATGATTCTCTATTGATTATAAGTTGATGTTGATTAACTAACTAGGGAAAATTAGCTTTTAATTAGGAGTATTTACCAAAATAATTTATTACAACAGTTGATACAAAAATTCCTCAAAACCAGGGATGTGCTCCCACAGAAGTTCACTTAGCATCTAGGGGAAAGGGGGCTCAACAATGACAAAATAATATTTCATAGCCCTTGTTTTCAGGAAGTCCTTTCCCCAATTCACAAGGTCCTTATGACATTTGCCTTAGATACAGCTCTCCCTTGGACTCCTTGCAGAGTCCTGAAAGTGTCTTTCCTCAGAATGTCTAGTCTGGCCTCAGCCATTGATGTTCCAGGAACACTGCTAGTAGTTCCTAAGGGAATCCATCCTTCTGAATTTCAGAAGTACCCAAGGCCTTCCTCTGATCGATGGCAGAGGAGATAGATGCTCCCTTCTTCTCTCATCCCTCAGTCAATCATTTTCTCTCAGGGCCTTGGCAGCAGGTGCTTTGCCACTAGGTTGGTCCACCATTGAACTTCTGGATTCTAAACTAGCTTGCTCCTTTTATCCCGACTCCATGTGTGACTAGTGTTTTAACCACTCCCAGTATACTTACTGTAGAGGCATGTCAATTTCATCCAATGACTCAAAATATGCTATTCCTTCCCAACTTGATTAATTGAGATTTTGAATAAACTTGATTTACTGATTAAGAAGAGATGTCTTGTTTGCACCTGGTTAATACCTTTCATTGATGTATTCAATCATAAGTATTGATTTTCTCTATTAAATTGGAGTGGGAGAGATTAAGGGGTTAAGAAAAGGGAATCCTCAAATTACCATTATTTAGATGGAGAAACATTTTAAATCTCTCAATAATACAGTGTAAGAATAAAGATATTTTCTCTTTCTTCACCATTACTTGGCCTCATTTTAGAAATGCTACCTCAAGCAATAAAAGACAGATATTAAAGGAGTAAGCATTAGTGAAGAGGAAATGAAAATTATCCTGTTTCCATACTACATCATGGTTAACTTAGGCATCCCTAGAATCAGTAAAGAAGTCTTGGGGATTGACTATTAGATATCTCTTTTTTTCCTTCTACAAAATTAATTTATGAATAAATCCAAGTCAAATTTTAGGTATAGCTAATGATGAGGAATTGTGTGTGTGTTCTTCCTTCATTGCCTAAGAAGACCCTGCCATCAGAGAAATGATGACATGACTTGCACTTCTGTCCAAGATCACCAGCCTCACTTCTGCTCCATCTGAAGCCAGTGACCAGATATTCATCAGAATGACTGGACATGACCCAGGATGAGGCAGTTGGGGTTACGTGACTTGCCCATGGTCACACAGCTGCTGAGTGTCAAGTGTCTGAGGTGAGGTTTGAACTCAGGTCCTCCTGACTCCTACACTGGTACTCTATCTACTGCACCACCTAGTTGCCAATGATGAGAAATATGGGCTAAAGGGATGGTACAGACTTTATTACATCCGTCATAGAAAATGCACAGGATTCAAGAATTATGTAGAAAGCTTCTAAGTAGGTCAAGGGGTTCTTCTAGGAAGATGATGACATTCTGGGGTCTGCTTAGACATTTTCCATCCTCTCTGACCTTACTAATGAATGAGTTATAATTAGTTCATAACAATAGAATATTTTGCAGGTTGTTGCTCTCTTGTCCCATTTGGCATTACATGAGTTCTTTTATTCCAGTGTGATGTTTTTCCTTCTCTAAGAAGCCCAGTGTTGAAGAAACATTCTCCCTCTGAGATGCCTGAACACTTGAACTTGGGAACTCTTAATTTAAACTCTTGGAAACTTTCGAATTTGGGATTATCCAATGGTAATCCCCTGCTCCCTTCCCTGGCCCTAAACCAGGGAAAGCCCATTCTCAAGATCTCTCATCTCACTTTGTTTGTAGGTACAAACAATCTTGCCATGTAATGCTGTAGAGACTATAGTCTCTGACCTGTGCTTAAAACAGGAAATAGCTTGTTTTGTGTGCCAGCACATACAGCTCTGCCATGTAATTCTGCAATGATTTTAGTCTCAAAGCTATGCTTAGAAGGTGGCAAGAGGAGGCCAAGAACTTGAGTTCTAAAATTCTCTCAGGCCACTTAAGCAAGCCCGTGCCTACCTTATTTAGGTTCTTCTGCACGTAACTGGTACTGCTCCTAGGGGTAGAAATGATGTCCCTTCTCCCATTTCTGCATTTCAGTCTGGAGGTGAAAGGAAGATAGAGCATGAAAATAGTAAATTTGTGTTACAGTTTGTCTTTCTATATATCATGGAGACCTTGTGGTTTATCCTTCATTTTCAAAGCAGACCAGTGGCATCACAGATGACGTCTAGACTTGTATGTGAATTGGATTTAAGTGAGGCAGAGTTGCACAAAATTCTCGTTCTCACTCTCTTATCTTGAATCACTGAAATCCACTGGAAGGACAAAGGTCAAGATGACTGGCAATGACTCAGGATGCAATGAATGAATGACCTTGGTGTTTTTGATGCTCTAAGTACTAGCCGTCTTCATGACCATTAGAACAAGTTGTTCCCATCCTCCCATTCTGCCAGGGATAATCTCTTCATGCTTGTGGTAGACACTCACTTGCTCAAACTCATCAGGGCCTATTGGGTACCCATGACCTCAGAGAGCTTGTCTGCTAAGAAAGTGTTATTGGGGTATGGCTGCTGCAAATACTGTAGTTTCTTGGAGATACAGGTAAGAGTTGGGTGACAGAGAGGTAGACACCAAAGATGGATGAGCCATGGAGGTTGGGGTGGCACAGAAGTATCTTTTTTGATATCTTCCCTAATTCTCCCTTACCGGTTATCTTGGATGCAGCAGTACTAGTAATAAATCAGTTTCTAACTAACAAAGTGGCTGAGGGGATGCTTGCTCAATCCCAAATACTCTTTAGTGACAGGGAGAGTTCAATTCCTGGGGACAGAGAGTGTCAGAGTTGGGAGACATATCTAAAAAGTATTATGATGTATAACGTTTTTTAAAAATTAAGACCACCAGTAAAATTGATGTGAAGGTAGAGAGTTTCAGTTGCCTATCATGCAATGGAATGAGGAGAATCATTTCAATAAGAGTGTGCATGAGGAATATTAATTCTAATAATAGGCATAATAATTTATAAGTCTTTTTTGGGTTACTTTAGTATTAATAATTTAGAAATAATTAGTGTAAATAAATAGCTTTAAGGTTTGCAAAGAGCTTTACGAATGACACCTCATTTTCACAACAGCGAGGTAGGTGCTAGCATTATTATTATACCTGTTTTACAGATGAAGAAACTGAGGCAGATAGAGATTTAGTGATGACTAGAGTCATAACTCTCGTAAATATCTGAGGCTAGATTTGAGTTCAAATCCTCCTGACTTCAGACTCAGGTCTCTCTCCACTGCACTACCTAGCTACCACTGGCATCATCAGGTAGGGTGATGGATCAGAGAATCTGAACATAGATCAGTTAAGGGACTGTTCCAGCAATGCAGTAACTTGAGGCAGAGGGTATGGAACAGGGTGGCCACTATGGACTGAAAAAGAATAATATAGTATAGTTGGCAAGATATTCAGATTTTTGAGAGCTCTAAATCTCTAAAGGATTTCTTCTTGTTATAGGGGTAGGTGTCTTGGGATTTATCTGTAAATTGTCTGATCAATCAACACCATTTTACTGTAACTGCAATGGATGACCATGGTTACCTCCCCAAACTTGGCATTCAAGGACTTACAGACTGAGTCTTCAGACTCTGGGGGAATAGTCTGTGGGCCAGATCTAAAACTCACTCAAGTCCTAGCCCTAACATACCAACATGTCAAGCATCTGTGGGAACCTTCTACACCAGCATAGATGGTAAGTTGGCCAGATATTTGCAAGAAGGTATAAGAGAGGGAGAGCTAGAGAGCTTTCAAGGTTGGACTTGAGTCTGGCCTTGACTCCAAACTCATGATCTTTCTCTAACTTTTGTATTTACAGGTAGTAAATTTATTGAGAGTTTCTTGTTGAGTCATTTTTGCCTCCATGATAACCCAAGGCCAAATAGTGACTTGTCCATGTTATTACCAGGTAGGTGAACAGAGAACTAATGATCGTGATCTATATTTAGTTGGGACATTAAAATAGATAAATAACCTTTCAAGTTGGGTTTTAAGTAAAGTTTTCCTTAGTGCAACCAAGGCTTTCCCCCAAGGAGTTGACATTTGAGGTTACTGAGAGAAACATAGAAACATGAGCACAGTGCACTAGAAAAAACACTAGTTTTATGATAAGAATATCTGGGTTTAATTAAATTTATGCTTATTATCTACGTGTTCACCTTCATTTTGTCATCCATAACACGAGGAGGTTAGAACGAATGACTCCTTCTCAATGTCGACTCTGGCTGCTCCAGAGCCTATTACCTAGTAAGCAAGAATTATTAATTAGGTACCATATGATCTTGGTGACTGCCCTCTAGATAAATTGTCAGTCTGAACCTGTTCTTTACCAGTCAACAGATTCCCCAATTGTTCTTACGCTTTTTGAGGAGACTTTATTGAAGTGTCTTTCCATGGTGGCTTTTTGAAATTTCATTTCATATCAATTGCTGTGAACACAAGAATTTCTGGTTGTGGCTATTGTGATGTGTTTCATATGACATGAATATCCCTCATGCTATTAACGCCATGCTGATCTCTTAGCAATTTAGGTGACTTTCTATGACCGTAAGATGCAGAGTTAAAGCAGGCCTGCATTGGTGGAGGGATTTTCTTCATCTGAGAGTTCCCTATACTAAGCACTTCAAACATGTAACTTCTTTACCTTTGTCTATGGATGAATAAGTTAGATCTCAGAGAGTTCAGATGAGTTGCTCATGATCACACAGATCATCAAATATTACCAGTGGGACTAGAGGTTGACTCTCCTGACTCTAAAGCATTATAGTGGGATATTTTGGCTAGATACCTGTGCAGAATCACCTCTCCCTGCCTTTTGATTTTATGATGGATAAATCTGAATGATTTCTTATACTCAATCCTCAGACACAGAGATAATCAGCCATTGTACTTTCCCTAGCTGATCTCATGAGCCTTCTGATTTTTATTTGAGGTGTTTCTAATGTGATATAGCAGTTAGACAGATGAACTCGAAGTCCAGATCTGGGTCCAAATGCCCCTTTTGGCACTTCCTAGATATAAGTTGCATAAGTTGTGTGAGTCTTGGGGAGTCAGGAGATCCGGTCCCAAGTCCCAGCTGTAAGATACAAAAGACTAAGTGTTCATGAACAAGTCATCGATAGTCTCTACTTAACATGCTATTGTGAGTTTCACATTAGATAATCTAGATAAATACCTTTATAAACTGTAAGATATTATGTAAATATCAGCTATTATTATTGTTAACATTAATAATAGTATCAACAAGAATAAATGCTGTGAAAATCCATGGAGCAATACAGAGGAGTAGCAGGGTAGTGATCACCCAGGACAATTTCTATCTGAACTGCCTTAAAAAGATGAGAAGATGAAACTGATAGTAACCAAGTCAGTTTCCCATGGATGTAATCATCTGAGTTTCCCTATGAGTCATCTGTTTCTTTGTGATTCAGAATACTTCCCTGTAGACTGTTCTCTTCTGGGGCAGACCCTCTAGGGAGAAACAGCTAGCTGTCTTACAGGAATAGCCTTTGATCTCAGTACTGTAAGGAACTACAGAGACATGTTGTACATGCACAGACTGGAGTCAAGGAAGCTCAGGGACCATCACGTTGAGCACTAGTGGCAAACCACAGCTGACAGTGATGGATGACTGGCATGAGATGGTGCTTCTGTAAAAACATGGCTACCAGCAATGAAAAGGAGGAGGGAAAGATGTTTTCAGCCAGTCATTGATGCATTTAATTGTATTTTAAATGCACAGACATGTTCAGTACAGGTTGAACCCAAGCTCTTTGTTCCTCTTCTCCTGAACAGCAAGAATCATTTATGGGAAGAGACCTGTGTAAGAGATTAGAAGAATGGGGGTAGGAGAAGAGAGGGTGTGGTGCCATGGAAAGAGACATGATACCTAAATGGAAAGAGATTGATATAGGTTTCAAGTGGGCCCATACATTTCCTTTCTGCTCCTTAAATTCTGCATCTCGAAAATGAGGAGGATGGAGTCGAATACCTCTCTGGTTGCCAAATGATCTCTGACTTAAATGTCTGCTACAGTGGACTCGAGGAAATCTGCCATCCCTCTCCCCTCTTCTATATATTGTTGATTTGGAGATTTGTTCAACAAACATGAATTTTTAAAAATTTTATTTTGAATTTTTGCAATAAAGCATTTCCATAACATAGTACAGTAAAATATGATAGCATTTGAAAATAACAAACATACATTAAGTGACTTCTCTGGTCTCCATCCTCTTTCCTCTTCAGGTCATCCTGCACAGAACTACCAGTAGATATTCCAAAAGCATAGATCTGGTCATTCTTATGAAACTCCCAGGACTTCCTATTGCCTATAGAATTAAATAAAATTTCTTCTGTTTGTCAGTACTTAGCATAGTGCCTGCCCTTTCCTTCCTTCCTTCCTTCCTTCCTTCCTTCCTTCCTTCCTTCCTTCCTTCCTTCCTTCCTTCCTTCTCTTCCTCTATCCACATGGGAAATCATACCCTTAGATGTGGGTATTTTGTGTAAAGGAATATAAATTTTGATTGCTTACAATTTGCCAAATATCTTGTAGTTGGGGACTAAATTTTTTTCTTCCCTATTAAATTATTCTATCATTGTTTTGTTTTTTTTCTCTGAGAAACTGGGGCACTTGATCTTTTTTGTCATTTATTTTTTCATTTATGATTTCTGGAAAACCAGACTTTGATAAAGTCAATTGAGATTTAAATGGAGCTTCTGGACTGGTGCCTTTAAACTCAAATCAGTCTGTCTCTCACTGATTGGCCAGTAATAGGTTCCAGACAAAGCCTCCTTTGATCATTGTTTAGATTTTGATGGCTCAGAGTGAGTGTAAATAGCAATTGCTTCTGTTCTGACCAGAAACCCTGAGGGTCTGCCCTGCCCAGTTTTATTTATTTATATTTTGAGAAAATAAACTAAGCCATATTTTGACTCAATTTTTACCTATCCTTAATTTCACTGAATGGGTGTTGCCTCAGACAAACTAGGACTTGGGAAAGATCTTAGCTAAAAAAAGCTAAGTTCTCTCGCTGCCTCTGGGGCCATCTCCAGTCATCCTAACCTATGTTTTGCCACTAGACCGAGATGGATCTGGAGGAGAGACGATGACTTTTCCCAGCTCTGCCTCTCTTAAGTTGAATTCACTTGCAAGTGAAGACTTCGTCTTCCTGATGTCACTGGTCCTCTTAGGGAACATAAGAGCTAACAGTAAGAACAACAGCATGGTGCCTGGCACAGAGTAGGCACTTAATAATTGATTATTTCTGGTTGTTACTGCTATTTAATACTCTTAACAATTTGACCCCACCCTGCTCTTCTAGGTTTATTTCTCATTACTACTCTTTGTACACACTGTCACAATCAAACCAGTCTCTTTGCTATTCCTTGCCCAGAACAGTTTCCTCTTCTGTCTTGTTCTTTAGTGTCTCTGACTTCTTAGAAGCATCAAATACTATA
The DNA here is from genome assembly GCA_028658325.1 of Potorous gilbertii. Classification (NCBI taxonomy): domain Eukaryota; kingdom Metazoa; phylum Chordata; class Mammalia; order Diprotodontia; family Potoroidae; genus Potorous; species Potorous gilbertii. The sequence continues at coordinate 104,940,620 of CM053769.1, forward strand.
TCAAGATCTTTCCTGGTTCCCTCAATTGTTAGTGCCCCCTCCCACAAATATTACTCAATATTTATTTATCTCTGTACATTTTCCCAAAGTAAAGTAATTATAATTGTTAATATTTAAAGTTTTCAAAGTGATTTGTAAATATTATCTCATAGTACATGCCATTATTGCTCCCATTTTATATATGGGGAAACTGAGGTTGAGGGGTTAAGTAACTTGCCAAGAGCCATATAACTAGAAAATATGAGGTTGGATTTGAACTTAGTCTGCTGAGTTCACAGCTGTCTGTATTGCTAGATCCCCTGACTGCACCTGGCACATATCAGACACGAGGGAAAAGGGAAAGAGATACTAGAGACGATTCTAAGTTTAGAGATCTGTGTATCTGGGAGAAAGGCAAAATAACATGATGGGAGTCTTGAATTTGGCTTAAATTTTTAGAAAAGGAAGAAATTCTGAGTTTTTTTTTCCATTTTCCTTTTTTTAATCAAATACAGTATAATGTGGTTCCAGACATTTTAGTGACATGTTATTCCTCAGTATTGAAACCTTGAAAAATCAATGAGTTATTGTATTGTTGATGTATTTTTAATGGAATGAGAAGATCTTTGCCATGCATTAATAGGCCTATGTGACCTGTTTAAGTTGCATGGAAGCATAAGTCACATAAGTTTGTCACATGAAGCCTGTGGTGGGAAGAGCTTGCTGAACAGCTAGAATGGGAATGGGTGGAACAGGAAGAAGCATGACTAGAGCAGAGCTGAGAGGAAGTTGGTCTGACTGGTCAGAGCTGGGAAGGACAGAAGAAGCAGGCAGCCAGCTGTGAGTGAGAGAACGAGTCTGTTAGTGGGAAGGCTTGATAATGTGTATAGATTTCTTGGTTACTATGATGAATTTGGCTTTTTGGTGTTTGAATAAATGTTTTAGTTCTGCCTTCCATGTGGAGAGTCTATTGTGTTTTGTGATTCATAACTATGCTAACATATTCATGGCTGCCAGAAACAGTGTGAATATCGCATCGGCTCTACATTGAGCTATGGGGTGTGGAAGTCATTCTTGAGTCAAGATGAAAGAGGACATTACTTGGACACTGTGTATTGATTAAGGAGATTGTTCTTACAGTGACCTAGGGGTGAATGATGTGATATTCTCTGCTTCCCCTTATGGATGCATCATGCATGGAACCCACAGGTCAGTATTAAAAAAGTTAGAGACTAGGGTGTATTCAGCCCCTATCTTCTGTCATTACATAGATGATAGGGAGGAACCATGGTGTAGAGGATAGAGTACTGGAGCAGGACTCCAAAGACCTGGATTCAAATCCTGGTCCTTGAAACCATCCCCACTCTCTTTTATTTTTAGTCTCTCCCTATCTCCTGGCCACTTTGTACAGTCCACAAATATGCTCATGCCTTCCCATCATCAAAAAAACCTTCACTTAATCCATTCAATACTGCTTGCTGTCATCCCATGCCTCTTCTCCCTTGTTCTGTTAAACTCTTTGAAGAGGCTATTTATAATATCTGCTTCCACTTCCTTTCCTATCAGTTTGTTAACCCTCTAAAGTCTGATCATCATCCCTCTTCTCTTAACGGCTAAAAATGTAGTCTTTTCTCAGTCCTCATACTTTCTGAACTCTCTACAGGTTCTCATATTGTTAATCACCCTCTTGTCCTCAATACTTTGTTTTCTGTATATTTTTATGGCATTATAAAAATAATAATCCTATCATCCTTATTAATTATTAATCCTTCCTATCTCTTTGACCTCCCCTTCTCAGTTTCCTTTGCCGGGTCTTTATCCACAACACTCTTGCTATCAGTGGGGGCATCCCCTAAAAACTCTGTTCTGGATCGCCTTCTACTCTCTGTCAATACTATTTCATTAAGTGATCTCATCATCTTTTATAGATTCAATTTTCTTCTCTAAGTAAATGATTCACACATATGTTTATTCAGCCTTAACTTCAGTCATATGCATTGCCTCCTGGAGATTTTGACTAGACGTTCTCTAGACATCTTAAATTCAACAGGTCCAAAATTGGTCTCATTTTCTACTTCCTGGATCAGCCCTCTTCTCTTCCTTGATTGCCAGTACTGTTGAGGGCACCACCGTCCATCCTCCCAATCATCTGGGCTATCAACCTTGGGACCATCCTCTGCTCACTCATTTTTATCCACCACATCCAATCAATTGCCAAATTTTCTCATGCCATTTCTACCATTATAGCATCTCTCATAAATTCTCCCTTTACTATTTTGACCCTACCACCATTCTAGCATAGATTTTCATCAACTCTTACCTAGATTAACCTTCTAATTGTTTTCCCCACTCGAGTACTTGCTCTATTCATCTGGGAAACTGATCTTCCTAAAGTGCAGGTCTGATCATGTCAGCTCCCTATTAAAAAACTCTTTCATTGTTTAGTCACGTCCAGGCCTTCATGACCAATCTGGGGCTTTCACTGATGTAAAAAGATATGATTTATGTGTGTATGCACACGTATACACACACACACACACACATAAGTGTTGTCCTGTATGGGAATCCATAACTTCCTTCAAGTATGTCTTACAAGTAGCTGTTTCTGCTCCCCTGAGTTACTACTATGTCTCATTTTTTTTATAAGCTACCTTTATTATACTGTACATACTCAATGTCAACTTCACTGTCTTACACACATATTCCTCAATTAAAATGTGAGCTGTTCATTGGAAAGAATTATTTTTTTTTTTTGCAGGGGCAGGGAAAGGGGGATGAGGTTACTAGCATCTAGCACAATACCCAGAAGGTGGCAGAGGCTTAAGATATACTGACTGAATACCACGCAAAGCTGAATATCATAGAAACAGAGGGAAGAGTCAAATGAAGGTCTTTCAGAGAAGCTGAGGAGGAAAGTGAACTCTCGTTAGTCCCTGGGCATCAGGGAAGGCACCATGATGGAGGCAGCCTGTGAGCTGGGCTGTGACTGAAGGATTTCCTCAGGTCATGGGATGGAAAGACCTGAGGCAATGTTTGGATTTAAACCTTAGCTCAAAGCACAAAGTTGAAGTATGCAATACTTGGGATCAAATCTAGCTTCAAATGCTTCTTGGTAATACAACCCTTAGGAAGTCGCTTAAACACTCTCTGCCTCAGTTTCCTCATGTGTAAAATGGGAATCTTAGTACCTACTTTATGGAGTTGTAGTGAAGGTCAAAGGAGAAAGCATATATAAAGTACTATAGAAATCCAAGCTTTTATGAGTAGAGAAGAGAGTCCTGGGCCCCAGATAGCTAGGGGAATCCAAATTAAGAAAGAATATGAGCACTCAAAAAACTTTGGCTTATTTTCACAGCTGGATCAGCCAGCTGTGCTCTCCTTTCAGTCATTTTTGAACATTGACAAGTCAGCTAGGCCTGTGACCCTGTGAGGGACATCCTAGTCTGCAGTTGGGGATGCTCATCTGATCACAGATTTAGAGATGGAAAACACCTTAGAAATCACCAAGCCCCAATCCTCCATTTTAGAGGTGGGGAAAAAAAAGGCAAAAAAGAGCTTATGCTGTGGGGCATTTGGTGAACTTCCTGCTCATTTCCCTTATCTATGAATGCCAGCATGTATCCCCAGGTCCCTCCCCATCTTTGCTAGTTTTCTGGTTGCCTGAGATCAAGAGATTTTAGGAGAATCTAAAAAAACACCTTGTTGCTCTTATTTGTCCAAGCAGTGCTGTTTTCAGGGCCCCCGGAGTTTGCCCTTGGCATAGGGTGAGACCCATACCAGCCAGTTCCCTGGCCTGGCCTGTTTCCTACACTAGCAGCTCATTCCTGCTCAGACATTCCAGCAGAAACAAAGTGTGCCTCAGTGCGCCTGCCCAAGGATAGATTCCCAGCCACCCTAGCTCCTAAATGGTCTAGTGCTTAGCCACAGGGTACAGTTAGCACTTCATCAAAGACCACCTGCCTCAGGTTCAAGATTTGGCAGAGGCTTATTCTACCTTCACAAGTTCATAGCAAATCCTTTGGAAGAGAAAAATCCCTGTTACTCAGAACATCCTTCTTCTCTCTGGGTCATAGATGACACAGCCCTTGTCACAGCCTCTCTGGGCATTTTAGTTGACAAACCTTGTGACAGCTGCCGCTTCCATCCATCTCCTCCCTTCTTTTTGAAAAGGGGGCACAGTCATTATATCTGACCACTTTGCTAAGTGCATAGGGTAAGAGCTGTTTGGTGTCACTTCCAATTTCATAATGCTTGCTTCATATTCCATCCAGCATCCATTCAGGTCATCTTGCCAGCTGTCCTGCTTCTCCTAATTGAGGCCAATCCATTGCACACTGGACTTGGGTTTCTGAATACTACACTTCCAGAGTCCATGCCTCCAAATCCTTGGGGAAGTTAATTCACTCATCTTTGAAATTCTCATCTAAGTCTGTGCTTTCTTAATTTGTCACCGAGCGAAAACAAATTAGCCAACTGTATGTGCTAGGTGGCTATAGATCCCAGATCCTAGATTACATTTTACCTTCACATCTTATTCAATCAGGTAGCTGTCAATTAAGCTCATCTCATTATGTGTGAGTCACTACTACACACATCTCCTTTCCATTCTTTCTCCCAAACCTTTTCTACCATTTTTTTTTTGCTCTGCATGTAGTAAGCAAGTCAAAAGTACCTTTTCTTTTGAAATCCCCTATGTGGGCCATGAATCCCCATATGTTTTGTCTTCCTCATTGAAAAGTGAACTCCGAAGACAAGGATTATATCTCTATGTGTATTCATGGCATTGCTACTTAATTCAATCTCTGTCAGATAGTAAGTACTTAATAATTTTCATCTATCCATTCATCTCTTTGCAAAAGATTGTGTTTTGTAGCTTTTAAGGTAGATGAAAGTAGTGTGGAAATGGGGAAGGGGATCCTCAGAATTCTATTCTAAAATGTGTGCATAGACAGACTACTCTGGTATGACTTCTCAACCCAGAACAGTTGTTTGATTCTACCTGGCCATAGATACAGACAACAGTCTCCAGAGAGGTTCACACACTCTCAGAACACATAATTTGTAATGGATTTATCTCCATTGAGCCAGTGTTTCAGTTGCTAATACAACAGCTTCACTAGGAGTGAGCAGAGCCTCTTTTGGGCAAGTGTCAGAAAATAAATTTAACCAACAAGTGATGCTGTGAGCCACTTGCCTGATCCTACTTAACAGGACAGTTAAGAAGTAGGGTGAATCTCATGCTTATGAGTGTGTACATTCACATAACTGATTAGAACAGCTCTCTGGTTCTCAGAGAATGGACAAACTTTTCTCTCCCAGCTTTGCCTCTCTCTCTGGATGCTTTGGAAATATAGTTAATGGATTTACCCAATGGACATCAAGTCCTTTTCCTCCTCATATTAGTCATGTTGCAAAAGAAGAAAAGCAAGAAAAATAAAATGAAAGAAAAATATGCTTCAGTCTGTACTCAGAATTCATTAATTCTGTCCAGGGAAGTAGATAGTGTTTTTCATCAGAAGTCCTTTGGAATTGTTGTGGATCATTGTGTTCAGAGTAGCTAATACTTTCATCGTTTATTGTCATTACAATATTGCTGTTACTGTGTATGATATTCTCCCAGTTCTGCTCATTTTGTTTGGCATAAGATCATATGTCTTCCCAGTTTTTCTTCTAAAACCATCTATATTGTTATTTCTTATAGAACAACAGTATTCCATCACAATCATACACTGAAACTTGTTCAGCCTTTCCCAAAGTGATGGACATCCCTTCAGTTTCCAATTCTTTTTTTAGCCACAAAAGAGCTACCATGAATATTTTTGTACATATAGGTCCTTTTCCTTTTTCTTTGATCTCTTTCAGGTACAGACCTAGTAGAGGTATTGCTGGGTTAAAGGGCATGCTTAGTTTTTATAGCCCTTTGGTCATAGCTCAAAATAATTCTCCAGAATGGTTGAATCAGTTCTCAATTCTACCAACAGTGTATTGGCACAACTATTTATTCTATAGCCCCTCCAATATTTGTCATTTTCCTTTTCAATCATGGTAACAACACATAGAGTTGTTTTAATTTGCATTTCTCTAATCAGTATAGAGTTAAAACATTTTTGTATAACTATTGATAGATTTGATTTCTTCTTTTGAAAATTCTTGTTCATGTA
>CM053769.1:104947259-104961221 GCA_028658325.1 Potorous gilbertii
CCCCACCTGAGAACCAGCAGATAAGCCCCCATTGAAGGGCAGTCAAGCCTGCCACCAAAAGCCCTGAGGCTGGGGAGCAGCATTTGAATCCCAGACCCCAAGCACTTGCTGGGCAGATCTAGGCCAGGGGGTGGAGAGGACTCTCTGAAATAAAGTAACTGGCTGGGAAAATGCCCAGAAAAGGGAAAAAAACTAAGACCATAGATGGTTATTTCCTTGAGAAGATCATTCCTCCATTTGTCTCTGACGAGGAGGAGGCCTGCTTACCATCAGGTAAAGACATGGGAGTCGAAGCCTCTGTATCCCAAATATCTGAAAGAGATACCCCATGGGCTCAGGCCATGGAGGAGCTCAAAAAGGATTTTGAAAATCAAGTCAGACAGGTGGAGGAAAAACTGGGAAAAGAAATGAGAGAGATGCAAGAAAAGTATAAATATTTTGTACATGTGTATTTTCCCCCCTTTTTATGATCTCTTTGGGATATAGACCTAGTAGTGGTATTGCTGGGTCAAAGAGTATGCACACTTTTATAACCCTTTGGGCATAGGTCCAAATTGCTCTCCAGAATGGTTGGATCAGTTCACAACTCCACCAACAATGCATTTTCCCACATCTTCTGCAATATTTTTCATTTTCCTGTTAGGCAATCTGATAGGTATGATGTGTTACCTCAGAGTTGCTTTAATTTGCATTTCTCTAATCAATAGTGATTATTTTTGTTTTAAATATATAATTCATTTATTTTTCAATTTTCAACATTCACTTCCATAAGAATTTGAATTCGAAATTTTCTCCCCATCTCTCCCCACCCCTACCCCATGACAGCAGGCACCTCAACCACCCTTCCCCCAGTCTGTCCTCCCTTCTATCATTCCTCCCCCTTCTCCCATACCCCTCTTCTCTATTTTCCTATAGGGCAAAATAGATTTCTATAGCCCATTGTCTATACATATTATTTCCCAGTTGCATGCAAAAACCATTTTTAACATTCATTTTTAAAGCTTTGAATTCCATATTCTCTCCTTTCCCCCCTCCCCACTCAATTTAATCTAGGTCTTACATGTGTAACCATGCAAAACACTTCCATAATATTCATGTTGTGAAAGACTCTGTCCTGTCCAGCCCTCCATTTATTCCATTCTCTCCCTTGACCTGTCCCCCACAATAGTGCTTATTTCTGATTATCCCTTTCCCCAATTTACTGTCCCTTCTATTATCTTCTCTCACCTATCCCCTTCCTCCCACCTTCCTGGAGGGTAAAATAGATGTCCATACCCAACGAGTGCATGTTACTCCCTTCTTAAGCCAAATCCCATGAGAGCAAGGCTTACTTATTCCCTGTCATCTTCCCCTTCTCCTCCTCCACTGTAAAACCTCTTTTTTGCCTCTTTTATGTGAGATTATTTGCTACATTTTACTTCTCCCTTTCTCTTTCTCTCAATACATTCCTCTCAATAATAAATTTTATTTTTTAGGTATTCTCCCATTATATTCAACTCACCCTGTGTCCTCTGTCTCTCTCTCTCTCTCTCTCTCTCTCTCTCTCTCTCTCTCTCTCTCTCTCTCTCTGTCTCAGAGAGATTCAGAGAGAGACATATATATGTATACACACATATATATGTATACACATACATATATACATACACATATGTATGTACATATATGTGTATGTATATATGTGTGTATACACGTGTGTATGTATATATTTATGTGTTATATATACATACCTACACATATACATATATAATATACACATGCATACATACTCATACTTATCTACATATAGAGTTGATTGGTTATTGTCCTTCATTCTTGAAAAGGACCAAAATGACATCACCATGATAAAGTAAAATTTCAATGTGTCCTACTGTGACTGATCAGACTAATATGAGCTCAGAATTCATTACCACAGATTGGGCACAGATAGTCCATGTTAATATTTGGGGTGGATACTCTGAATTGGCACATCCTACGTTTACTTTGTACTGTCTCAATTCTGCTTTGCTCATAGAGCACAGCACCCTTTCTGATGTGGGCATGCCATGCTGAGCGGTCCTGTGCCAGCGTCTCCCATATTGCACAGTCAAATTCAAAGTTCTTCAGAGAGACCTCAAATACATTTTGTATTCGAACAATGTACTAGTGCATTGGAGTTATGCTCACTCCCTGAAGCACAGTTTGAATACTTTGGCAGTTCAGCTTGAGCAAGGACTTCAGCGTCTGGTACCTTATCCTTCCAGGTGATGCTCAGAATCTTCCTAAGACAGTTCAAATGGAAGCAATTCAGTTTACTGGCATGGCACTGGTAGACTGTCCATGTTTCACAGCATTACAACAATGAGGTCAGCACAATAGCTCTGTAGAGCTTCAGTTTGGTAGTCAATCTAATACCTCTTCTCTCCCAAACCTTTCTTTGGAACCTCCCAAACACTGAGCTAACTCCAGCAACATGTGCATCAACCTCATTGTCAATGTGTACATCCCTGGAAAGCACACTACCAAGGTAAATGAACTTATCCACAGTATTCAAAACTTCATTTGTTGTAACTTACAGTTCCACATATGGATGGTGTGGCGGTGGCTGATGGAATACTTGTGTTTTCTTGGTATTAATTACTAAGCCAAAATTAGCACAGGCAGCAGAGAACTGATTCATACTTTGTTCCATCTCAGCTTCAGAAGCTGCATTGAGTGTACAATCATCTGCAAACAGAAAATCATGCACCAAAACTCCTTCCACTTTAGTCTTGACTTGTAGCCTTTTCAAATTGAAGAACTTACCAACAGTATGGTAGTTGACCTTGATGCCATGTTCATCTTCATTGAAAGTATTTGACAACATGACTGAAAACATCATGCTAAAAAGGATGGGAGCAAGCACACAGTCCTGTTTCACTCCACTGGTGACTGGAAAAGCATGAGAGCATTGCCCACTATCCAGAACCCAGGCAAACATGCCATCATGAAATTGACATATAGCCCTGATGAACTTTTGCGGGCAACCAAATTTTGACATAATTTTCCATACGTCCTCATGACTAACAGTGTCAAACACCATATCAACTGTTCTTTGGCCCTTTTTGTATATGGCCATTTTCCAGGTAAAGGATTAGCCTATTAAGGAGGACTCTAGTAAGAATTTTGCCAGAAATGACTAAGAGAGAGACACCCCCCCCCAGGATTGTCCCAGGACAATCAATTCCCTTTACTTTTATAGAGATGGACAAAGGAGGCATCCTTGAATTCCTGGGGGATAATCTCCTCTTGCCATATAACCTGGAAAATTTCAGTCAGCTTTTGTGTAAGTGATGATCCCCCTACTTTGTGAATCTCAGCTGGAATAGAATCAGTACCACGTGTTTTGCCACATGAAAGGAGCCTCATGGCCCTCAAAACCTTTTCTTCAGTTGAAAGTTCAGCTAAAGAGGGATTGACTTCAACCTGAGGTAAATGGTCAATGGCCTCAGCATTGATTGATGATGGTCTATTGAGAACACTATGGAAGCATTCATCCACTCTCTCATGTCCTTATCACTAATCAATGTGGCTCCATCAGCACTGAGTAGTTGTGATGCACTATAGGTTTTTGGTTCATAAATAGTTTTCAGGGAATCATAAATTTATATATTTGTATATATGTATATACATACATACACACACACACACATATATATATATTTATACATGCACACATATAAATATATACACATGTACACACACATATATTCTCTCTCACTACCCCAATACAGAGAAAGGTCTCATGAGTTATAAATATCTTTCCATGTAGGAATGTAAACAGTTCAACTTTAATGAATTCCTTATGGCTTCTCTTTTCTATTTACCTCTTCATGTTTCTCTTGATTCTCATATTTGAAAGTCAAATTTTCTATTCAGCTCTGATCTTTTCAATAAGAATGCTTGGAAGTCCTCTATTTCATTGAAATCCCATTTCTTCCCTAAGTATTACACTCAGTTTTGCTGGGTAAGTGATTCTTGATTTTAATCTGAGCTTCTCTGACTTCCAGAATATGATATCCCAAGCCCTCAATCCCTTAGTGTAGAAGCTGCTAAATACTGTCTTATCCTGATTGTATTTCTACAATAATGAAATTGTTTCTTTCTGGCTCCTTGCAATATTTTCTCCTTAATCTGAGAACTCTGGAATTGGACTCCAATATTCCTAAGAGTTTTCCTTTTGTGGTCTTTTTCAAGAGGTGATCAGCGAATTCTTTCTGTTTCTATTTTACCCTATGACTCAAGAATATTAGGGCAGTTTTCCTTGAAGATTTATTGAAAGATGATTTCTAGGCCTGTCTTTTATCATGGCGTTCAGGTAGTCCAATGATTTTTAAGTTATCTCTCCTGTATCTATTTTCCATATCAGTGGTTTTTCAAATGAGATATTTCACATTGTCTTCTATTTTTCATTCTTTTGGTTGTTTTCATAGTTTCTTGATTTCTCATAAAGTAGTTAGTTTCTATCTGCTCAATTCTAATGTTTAAAGAACTATTGTCTTCAGCGAGTCTTTGGACCTCCTTTTGCATTTGGCCAATTTTGCTTTTCTTAAATATTCTTCTCCTCATTGACTTTTTTTAACTTCTTTTGCCATTTGAGTTAGTCTATTTTTTTTTATTTTCAGTGTTCTACAATCACTATCATATAACTTAATGTTTTCCCCTCCCTCTCCTCTCCTTCCCCAAGAAGGCATACAGTGTTATATAGGTTCTACACATACCTTCCTATTAAATACATTTTCACCATAGTCATGTTGCATAAAAGAATTCAAATGAATGGGAGAAGTCATATAACAAACGAAAATGTAATATAAAAGATGATCTGCTACATTCTGTGACTGAATTCCATAGTTCTTTCTCTGGATATGAGTTAGTCTATTTTTAAAGGTATTATTTTCTTCAGCATTTTTGGGATCTCCTTTAGCAAGCTGTTGATTTACTTTTCATGATTTTCTTGTATCACTCTCATTTTTCTTCCCAATTTTTTCTCTACTTCTCTTACTTTATTTTCAAAATTCTTCTTGAGCTTTTCGATGGCCTAAAACCATTTCATACTTTTTGGACACTTTGGATGTAGGAGTTTTGACCTTCTGTCTTCCTCTGGTTGTATGCTTTGATCTTCTTCATCCAAAAGGATGGAAGAAAATACCTTTTCACCAAGAAAAGTAACCTTCTTTGGGGGCATTTTCCCAGTCAATTACTGGACTTTGTGTTCTTTGTTAAGTGAAGGGTATAGTACCCCCAGTTTGAGAAGTTTTGTGCAGCTATTTTCTGATATCTCTAGGGGCCTGTAAGTTCTCAGTTCCTGACAGTAGCATAATCAAGGTAGAAGTATTTGTTCCTCTCCTGACCTATGCTCTGGTCTGTGAGCAACCACAAACACTTTTCTGCCCTGAAATTGTGAGTAGGATTCCCTCTCCACAGCTGCCACCAACTCCACCACACCAGAGTTCTTCCTTATCCTAGGACTACCACTCAGGACTGAGACTTAGATTGATTTTTCCACTGTAGGTCAGTGGAGAGCTTTCTGCAGCAGTGGTTTCCACCACTCGGGCTGGGGCTGGGACTCAACCATGCTCTCCAGGGGGAGAGCTTTCTAACTGACCTTTGAAGGTGTCTTTGGCATTTGTGGGTTGAGAAATCTGGAAACTGCAACAGTTGCCAGTGTCCTGAGGTATGCTCCAGTTAGTCTGTGCTGGTGCAGCCCATGCTGGACTTCTGAAGTTTGAGAAGGAAATCTATTCCACTTTGTCATTTTGTGGTTTCTCCTGCTCTACAATTTGTTTAGGGTCATTTTATAGGTATTTAAGGGAATTAGGGGATAAACTCAAGCAGGTCTCTGTTTCTATTCTGCCATTTTGATTCCACCCATGGTCAATAGTGATTTAGAGCTTTTTTATATGACTATAGATAGCTTTAATTTCTTTATCAAAAAACTGCCTGTTCATATCCATTGACCATTAATCAGTTGGAGAAGGACTTATATTCTTATAAATTCAACCCAGTTCTCTATATATTTTAGAAATTAGACCTTTACCAGAGAAACTGGCTGTAAAAATTGTTTCTCAGATTCCTACTTTCCTTTTAATCATGGCTGCATTGGTTTTGTTTGTATAAAACATTTTTTTTAATTTAATGTAATCAACATTATCCATAATGTTCTCTGCCTCTTGTTTGGTCATAAATTCTTCCCTTCTCCATAGATCTGACAGAAAACTATTCTTTTCTCTCTTAATTTGTTTATAATTCCATGCTTTATGTATGAATTGTGTACCCATTTTGACTTTATCTTGGTATATGGTATAAGATGGTCTCTGTCTAATTTATGCCATACTATTTTCTAGTTTTTGCAAGCATTTTTTGTCAAATAGTAAATTCTTATCCCAGAAGCTGGAGTCTTTGTGTTTATCAAGGTAACTATAGTCATTGACTAGTCTGTCTTGGGTACCTCACCTATTCCACCAATCCACCACTCTATTTCTTAACCAGTACCTTGTCGTTTCTTATAACACAATAGTATTCCATCACAATCATATATTGCAACTTGTTCAGTCATTCTCCAATTGATGGGTATCCCCTCCATTTCCAATTCTTTTGCCACCACAAAAAGAACTCTTACAAATATTTTTTGTAGATATTGATCCTTTTTCTCTTTTTTTTTTAATCTCTTTGGGATACAGAGCTAGTAGTGTATTGCTGGATCAAAAGTATGCACTCAAATATATTAAACTTCAGTGAAAAGTGTCACAACTGTTTCAAGTTTCAATGATTGACAGAGAATCTACAACAGAATCAAAGGAATTTAAACACACATACATACTGAAATGTATTTTACCAGCAGCATGAGATAGTAGAGGGAATGATGAGATTGAGAAGCAATTAAGAAATGGACTCAGAATGATCTGGCTTCTAATTCCTCTTGAATGCATGACCTTGGGCAAGTTATGTACTATCTCAGTTCTTGAAGCAACTCTCTAAGCCTATAAGCTGCAAAGCACTTGATAGTATTGCTGGTAGAAAAATTCTAAAGTTCTACTACAGGGTTTCCAAACACTTACAAAATCACAGATCCAAATTTTTTAAAAAGGATTGGCAGTCAACAGAATTTGTAATGGAAATTTCCAGGGCTCTGAACACACTTGTACTCCATTAGGTAGAAACAATTGAACTGAGCACCAACTTAGTAAAAATAATTAGCCCTTGTGGCCTTGTACCAATTAAACTTTTCCCCTACCTAGCCCCACCCTTCATACTCCACCTTGCCTTAGTTAAGTGGCCTTAACTAACTCTCTTCTCCCTCCATGGGTGCTATCTTTTATTTTTCTCCCCAAGTAGCATTGTAATCACCCCCACCAAAATGAATTCGTCTATTGCTTGAAAACAAGATTTCTTTTTTTTAGTTACAGCTGTAAAGCTCAAGAGATCCATCATTTTAAGACCAGCTCTGCTTCCAATTTGCCACATGGCCTTGAATGTCACTACTCTACTTCCTCTCAGTTTCTTCATTCAAAAATCAATAATTAATTTGTCAAGTCCTTAAATAGAAATCACTCTATCCTAAGCAGTGTGATATGGGCTGGGTACCCAGAAACAAAATAAAAAAAAAAAAAAGTAGAGAGAGATTACATCCAATTAAATAGTCCCCAAGTTGCCATGGTTAGAAGCAATGTATGGTAAAAAGAAATGGCAGAAAAATAGTATTAGTAATTCCATATTAAATCTGATGTGGACCTCATAAAAACCACAAGCTATGCATGGCAGATTCATAACTTCATCTACAATCTCCTTCCTCCATACTTCTTTGTGTATGGAAGTGTCCATATTTATCAATCACTGGTAAATTCAATGTATAGCTATGGATAGATACAGATATGAATAAAGCTGTGTTCTAAAGAAGAGCAACACTAGATTGAGAACAAGGCAGCCTGACTCATTCTTTTATCATTCATGTGACTTTGGACAAGTCCTTTCACTTTTCACCTCTCAGGACCTCAGTCTCCTAATAAGGAAGTGAGGAGCAACCTGCATGATCTATCTATCCAAGGTCTTTTCTACTTGGAAAGTTCTTTGACTCTTCTGGAATCTTAGTATTTCAATTTTCTGTGACATGGGGAGGGGAGGGGGAGAGAATATAATTAATGGCTTGTTTCTGTGAGTCACAGGAAACTCTGTATTAAGGAAATGATATTGTGTCATTTTATGAACTGCTGAATGGCTTTGCTGTAAACTTAATAAAGGCACAGATGTATGGTTTGTCACATAGCAAAAGAGTGCAAACTTTCCCCTTATAACTTGGATTGGTTTTTAAATCTGACTGCATGACTTTGTCTTTTCCTCCAGCACATGCAACTTTGATGAAATGACTAATAAGTCCATCATAAGAAAACCATTCTCCTTCAATTTACCCAAATCCTTACTAGCTACTGGAGGCGATAAGCAGAGACAGAGTCTTACCTTTCTGAGAAGGAGTAAAGACTTGTAACAACCAGGAAAACCATTCTGGAGACTTGAAGGTCTTGACTTAAAAAAAAAAGCAGATGAACACTCCCCCTAGAAGGGAGAAAGAGACCTTTTACAAGAGTTATGATAAACGTATAGGATTTTGAGCTGGAAATTCAGTTTAATTTAGACAAGACATTTAGTAAGTGCCTTTTCTAGGTACTGAGGGTATAGCACACTGCACTGCCTGAACCAACCCCCAAGTCAAAATCAAAGACTGGGTCCCCTAGGAGAATGACTGCCCCAGCATCAATGTACTGTCATTCTGAATTCCTAAGATTTAGCTCACAAGCCCCTATCAGTGTACTTGTCTTTAATAGTAAGCAAGCAGACACAATTAGCTCAGAGAAAAGGTGCTTACTGTGATGGGTTTATAAGAACAACAGTGACAAAACATTCCCCATATAATCCTAGGTTGTGCTGTCCCACAATCACATATACTTTAGTACCAATAAGAAGAACAGGTAGACACTAGTTTTATAGACTGTTACTATACTAGTCTATACTAGTAGAGAGATACACATAGTTAATACATGTTGCCTAAGAAACTGACACCTTCAGGACTCCAATATTCCAAGTCTTTTCCCTTATCATGGTAACTTCATTGCATTGCCCCTTGCTGCAATGTGTCTTGGGACAGATCACTCATATGGGTTCCTTGGACTTACTGCTCTCTATAGCTGATTCCCAGTAGTCAAGGACGTTTATCTTCTTAGCTTAGAGTGTCAAGCCTAGAGTCAGGGAGACTCATCTTTGTGAGTTCAGATCTGGCCTCAGACATTACTAGCTGGGTAACCTTGGGAAAATGTCTTAATACTCTTTGCCTCAGTTTCCTCATATGTAAAATGAGCTGGAGAAGGAAATGGCAAACCACTTTTCTTTTCCAAGAAAATCCCAAATAGGGTCAGGAAGGGTCCAACATCATTGAAACAATAAAACCACAAAAACAAAACCACAAAAACAAAGACACTTTCAAAGCTATCTCCCTTCTAAATTTACTCTCAAATGGCTTAGCTTGATTTCTGATAAAGTGTGGTATTTTCTACTGCTAGATGAGTAGGTCTGCTACAAAACATCATGGACAATGAGTGTGGAAGAAGAGAGAGAAAAGCATTGCCCCAGAGACAAGAAACTATTCCTTCCAAAGGGCTGGGTTCCTCCTTTCTCTCTTCTCTACTGACAGAGATCACAGTTCTCAGGGCTGCTCCCTCATTAAATTCCAAAATAAAATGTCTTACTCCTTTTAAAATTTGGAGACAAGAAATTGTGGGTGAAACTTGGCCAGTCAACAGTTTGTTGCCATATAATTTCATCAGTTTTTATCATTGCACGTCACACCTGTTTTAGAGAAAAGGTCATCCATATTCATTCCATTTTTTTTCTGGACTCTGCTTGACTCACCAAACTTCTTTCTCTCCATGCCCAGCCACCTTTATCCTCCTGGAAATGACTTTATCCCTTCAGTTCCTTCCTATTATTGGTCAGTTCCTCTCAGAAACTACATTGTAAAAAAAAGTGTCCAGAGCCACATTTCCTCCTTCATTCTTGTGCTCCACTCCAGACTTGCTGGACCTCTTTCTTGACCATACCCCAAAATTCTCCTTCCCTCCCAATTGTTTTTCAGCTGTTCTGGACTTTAATATCATGATTCAACTGCAGTCTCATCTTGGAATTTCCCTCAGCACCTGAGTTCTCTTAACTTCTAAATATTAAGCCCCCTTTCCTCATTAGTGAGCCATTGAAAGCTTCTATTTTGAGGATGGAACTGAGCAGTCAATCTTGATTCCCCTCCTGTCTCTGCTTCTTTTTCAGAATTCATCCATACCATGCCTTTCTGTAGGTTCCCTCCCACTCCAATTTTCACTTTTTCTCTCTTTCCAGTGTTATCTTTCCCATTTCAGATGCAATCTTCTTGAATTTTTCTGGCGTTTGTATTACCAGTGCTTAACACTGTCCTTAGAACAAAGTGAGCTTGGAATGGCAGGGTGAGCTTGTTAACTTGACTTTAAAGATTCGCAAAGTGTAGGTGTTTGTTTTTGGTTCAAGACCTCAACACCGTTATTGTCTCTACTCAAGTCTGTAAATGCATCATTTCAACTTAGAATAAATCAATTAAGAGGAATCTCCAATCATTCCCTTTCACTACAAAGATAAAAATAAATACATCCCTTCCCTCAAGGAACTGACATTTATATTATTTCGTGGAAGATGAGCAACATACAGATAGATGATACATCAAGAACCTCAGAGGTCACTAAGTTAAACCTCTTAATTTTATAGTAAAAAAAAAAAAAAGCTACCACTAAGAGAGGCAAAATAGTGTGCCCACATAGAATCCCTGTATCCCGATTCCCAGTTTAGTGCTCAGTTTACTAACCACAATCTTCAATGATAATTTATTCAGGAAAATATCTCTGATAAGAACTGGATTTTTTCTCTTACCAGAGTTAATCCTAAAGCAACTCCATTTGAAAGGGAGGGGAAGGGCACAATTGTGGCCCTATAGAACACTTACCAGGACACTGCTCTTCCCATGGATGACCCATATTTGCCCTATCCTCCGCAGAAAGAATGTGATCCTCATACCTGGAGGGCCCGGGGATCTGAAAGTTATCCTCTTAATGAAAATTCCTTTATATAGGAAATCACTAATTCCTCCTAGCAGCAAGTTAATTAAATTACCTGCTTTGTTCCAGGAACTGTCCTAGGTGCTGAAGGTAGGAAGGGGAAAAAAAATGAAGCAGTACCTGCCTTCAAAGAGCCTTGTTCTCAAAGGCCCAGTGACCCTGAAATGTCTATGAAGGAGATCATTTTCCAGTCTGTTCCTTCTCCCTGTGCTGCCCAGGGTCACACATCTATTTCTAAGAGCTAATTGGGCAGTTAGGTTACATAATAATTATGAAGCTTCAATTTCCTCGTCTATTTAAGGGAGATAATACCCAACTCTCAGGAGTGATATGAGGATAAAATAGGATATATTTGGGAGGTGTATGGCAAAACTTAAAGATCTGTATAAATTCTAATCATCATCACCAGTCTTTCATTCTTTTTTTTAAAATTATTGTTACCAAATAAGCTTTCCCTGGCTGTGCATGGAGATCATTCATTCCTCAGAGATCAAGAAGTTGCTTCTTCCTTACACTGTCCCACTCCCTCTTTCTACAGCTTCATAATTATTATATAATAATACATTTTTCAATTTTTTCAATGTTTTTTCTACTTTCTTCTCCATATCTTCCATCACTTGACTCTCACATGATCCAAATTAATAGTTCCTCTCTGCATCTTCATATCTTTCTCATTCTTTGTAGATCCCCTGGACATACTTTTTTCCAATTTTCTAAGGGATGCTTCATTCTCCCTGATGATCTGGAGAGTATAACTACCTTATTCCAGCCCTTTGACCTTTAAGTTCGATCATATTTTAGTTCTGTAGGACTCTCCATGCTTCATTTTTTGTTATTGTTGTTGACAAAGATACTAAAGTGGTTGGCCATTTCCTTCACCAGCTCATTTTACAAAGCAGGAAATGAGGCAAGCCGGGTTAAGGGGTTTGCCCAGGGTCATATAGCTAGTAAGTGTCTGGGGCTAAATTTGAACTCTGGAAGCTGAATATTCCTGACTCCCATCTTGGCATTCTATCCACTGAGCCACCTAGCTGCCCTGCTAACCTTCAAAATAGAAACCAGCTAGTACTTTATACACATTGTTTGGTTCCACTGGTGTGTGTGTGTGTGTGTGTGTGTGTGTGTGTGTGTGTGTGTGTTTGTGTGTGTGTGAGTGGGGGAAGAGAACCTTAAACATATAATTGCCAAATTCCACCAGCTTTCCATATTTGCTTGAAATGAGATCCTTAGTCTATTTACCTATTTACCACTGGGAATGGAGAGAGATGACTCTCTTGCCTTACCCTCATATTTAAGTGCTATGGTGGCAAACTAGGAATCAATTTCTGGGGGGTGCAGAGTCTTAATTTATTTATAACATGCATTGCTTTTTCATACAATTGGGCAAAGCTATCCATTTGAAACTCTTAAATTGGTTACCAGCACAAGTAGAAACCAAGTCATAAATGCAGTTACTTAATTAGACATAATTACCTGCTTTGTTTCTCATGGTCTAATGATTTTCAAATACCTCTTTGTACATCCAAACCTGCTTGACTTTATTAAAAGGAGTGTTGTAAGTTGGTTTCATTTAAACATAGAATAGAAGGTTCTCAAGAATGAAATTTTGAAGACACAAGGGAAATAAGTTCAATGAAAAGGAAAAATAAGCTTTTTTCTGAAAATACTGATGTGGATGCACAGGGAATTCATCAAACATCTTAGAATTTTGCAAAAAAAAAACAAAAAACAAGTTTAGAATATGGAAGCAAAGACAGGTTATAGTAGACAAAAAAAATACCACCAGGATGACTAAACTTCTGAATCAGTTGAGGCTGGCAAGGGAAGGAAAACAGAATGTTTTCCCTGTTTAATCTTGTTACGTCATTTCAGTCCTGTCTGACTCTTTGTGATCTCATTTGGGGTTTTCTCGGCAAAGATACTAGAGTTATTTACCATTTTCTTCTCCAGGTCATTTTGCAGATGAGGAAACTAACGCAAACAAGGTTAATTGACTTGTGCAGGATCAAACAGCTAATAAGTGTCTAAGACCAGATTTGAACTTGTCTCCCTGATTCCAGGTCCAGTACTGCACCACCTAGTCACCCCCTAGTTTGCCTATGGTTGGGTGGGGGAAATCAAAGAAGAGAAAGGAAATTTGCCTGAGGTGAACCAGATGGTCAACTATTTTGCTTCCACTTTCTCTGACAAGGAGAATGACCTTTGTGCTAGAAATTACAGGGAGAAGGGGAAGGACTAATATGGAACTAATACCCAAAGTAGGTAAGAATACAGTATCAGAGTATCATGAATTCAAGTCACCTCCCCCAGACGCCCTCCATCCACAGGTCCTGTAAGAACGGGCAGCTATGGTTGCTGAGGCCCTGTGGAGATAATGTAATAGAAGAGACATGAAGCCTTTAGTGAAGGCAAATGGCATGCAATCGTTTTAAGAGAAAGGCGTCTGTTTTCCAGGCCACAGATCTCCCAGCTCCCACATGCCTCTCTCAGCAAATGCCAGACCAAATAATGATCAAGATATTCAATGGCAAACGGGAGCAAATGAATTCTTCCATGTCAGAACTGTACGAGAGGCCATTCTGAAGCTTGAGGAAAATAAGAAGGGGCGCTAAGCACAGGAAGCACAAAAGGGATGGGGAAGGGGAGCTGGCGTAACTCAAGATAGGACACGTAGCCAGAAAGGACATCTATCAAGAGGCAGCAAGAATGAAGGGTTCCCATGAACTAAGGTTTAAGGTGATCAGAAAGCCCAGAGTGGAGACCTTGGAAGTGCTGGAGACTGGCAGCAGGCAGTGACAAGCATGATGCCGCAGCCCTCAGG